>JAJLRJ010000011.1:28594791-28684791 GCA_024195265.1 Dendrophyllia cribrosa | reverse complement strand
ACACTACACTGCACCACACTACACTGCACTACACTGCACTACACTACACTACACTGCACTACACTACACTGCACTACACTGCACTACACTACACTGCACTACACTACACTGCACTACACTGCAATACACTGCACTGCACTACACTACACTGCAATACACTGCACTGCACTACACTGCACCACACTGCACTGCACTACACTGCACCACACTGCACTACACTGCACTGCACTACACTACACTGCAATACACTGCACTGCACTACACTACACTACACTGCAATACACTGCACTGCACTGCACTACACTTCACTGTACTACGCTGCACTGTACTGCACTACATTGCACTACACTGCACTGCACTGTACTGCACTACACTGCACTACACTGCACTGCACTGCACTACGCTACACTTCACTGCACTGCACTACACTGCACTACACTGCACTGCACTGCACTACACTGCACTGCACTACACTGCACCACACTGCACTGCACTACACTGCACCACACTGCAATACACTACACTGCACTGCACTACACTGCACTGCACTACACTACACTATACAGCACTACACTGCACTGCACAGTACTACACTGCACTGTACTGTGCTGCACTGCATCGTTTTGTATTGAAAACTAGGCGTACGTTTGTGTTTATATTGATTCAACGTGCTTTGTTTTTTCTAGATGAGTGATGTTGAAGCAGGTGGCGGAACAGTTTTTACGCAAGTTGGTACAACTATATTTCCTAGCAAGGTTAGTTAGAAATTTTAGTAAAAGTACTTTATATTAACCTAATTATTTTCTTGTGTGTTGGAAGAAATGCAAAATCATTCCTACTAATGGTTTTTTCCTCCTTCTTAAACTCAATAAATATTCATGAAGTTTGAACAAAGAAAATCACTGCCGTGAAGGAGGTTTGGACACCCGGTCTTAATTAGCATTGATTTTGGCGATTTTCTTTCTTCGTTTTCTCTGAATTTAACGATCAGTTTGAGAAGCTATATCAAACACTCAAAGAGTGTTTCATCAGGAATCCAAACGCCCTAAAATTGCGCCAAGTTTTTTTAACTTTTCGCCGGCGTGTTTGGAAATCCTGTTAAAGACTTTTACTCGTGTTTGATATATTACAGTGAAACCTGAACAAGCGGACACCTTCGGGACACCCTCGGAACCCTCGATAGTGTCCGCTGAATAAGGTTCGTTTTACAGTAAATATGGGAAGAAAATTTAGGGACCCAAGAAACTGGTGTCCGCTTAAAGGGGCTATGTCACCATTTTTAGCGTTACTTTAAAAAGCCAAAATACATCTTTATATCAGTGAAATTCCAAAACTAAGAATCCAGTTTTGTTTAAAATTATTCTACTAGTGATCTAAAAGTAAAAATAAGTGTCTTGGGCTGCAGATCGGATTGTATCTTGAAAAAATTGGGCCAATTTTTTCAAGTTTATCGCTTGTGTCTTAGAAAATTCGTTAAAACTCCGATTATGGTTTATTTTGTCTGCTAAAATTCACTTGATATCTTCCTGTTAGTGTTCTTTAAGCATTTCGTGTACGAAAAAGGTGATTAGTTTTAATTTGGGACGGTTTTGACCCGAAAACCTCAAAATCACCGTGACATAGCTCCTTTAATAATGGGTCCACGTAACGCAGGTGTCACTATTCTTCATTAGGGAGATGCCGCATTCTGGTGGAATCTAAAGCGCAGTGGAAGCGGAGATGAAAGCACACGACATGCAGGCTGTCCAGTGTTGGTGGGTCAGAAGTGGGGTGAGTGTATCCTATTTGATGCTCGATACAACAAATAATTCAACCTTTACATTCCAAAGATTGGTTAAGTGAAAAACGGTGGAGTCATAACAATAGCACCACAGGAAAGTACTGCTCAGTAGCTTTCATTTCAATTGTCACACTTAAAGTGCCTATGAAATGAAATTTTCGACCCGTTTCGTATACTAAAAAGTTGAAGTCCATGTTCCACTGATTCATAATTTTAAGTTATGGTCAAGCAACGAAAAGTATTTTTTCGGACGTCCAAAGTTGGTCAAAAATGAACTTTTCGTGTCCTAGTGCCTGGAACTAGTATAAAAAGAAACATAGGATGCACGATCACTGCAACCTTTTGCAAAATTTGCAAAAGTTAAGCAAAGTACTTAAAAGTTAAGGTTGTCATTTTCATTGTTTAAAGTTTAATATATTGCCAATACACTTTCAATTTACCAAACGTTTTGAAAGTTTGTCGGCACTATTTGCTAACATAAGTTTGATCAGGCGCAAAGAGTTTTGGTCAGTTTTCAACGGAAAAAAGCTCATCATTTTGAGAAAAATTAAAAGATAGTAACGTCAACTAATTTTTTATACATCCTTGTTCATATTTCCATTTAATATTAAATAAAATTCCACTATATAAAACGAAAAACGCCTCGGACGTTTGTACCACCTTGTACAGAATCATTACAGCACCACAGGAAAGTACTGCTCAGTAGCTTTCATTTGAATGGTCACACTTTAATATTTCATTCACAGACTCAAAAGTTAGAACCACCTTGTACAGCATAATAAACAGTACCACAGGAAAGTACTGCTCAATAGCTTTCATTTGAATGGTCACACTGTAGGATTTTATCCACAGACTCAAAAGGTAGAACCACCTTGTACAGCATAATAAACAGTACCACAGAAAAGTACTGCTCAGTAGCTTTCATTTGAATAGTCACACTTTAGGATTTCGTCCACAGACTCAAAAGTTAGAACCACCTTGTACAGCATAATAAACAGTACCACAGGAAAGTACTGCTCAATAGCTTTCATTTGAATAGTCGCACTTTAGGATTTCTTTTACAGACTCAAAAGTTAGAACCACCTTGTACAGTATAATAAACAGTACCACAGGAAAGTACTGCTCAGTAGCTTTCATTTGAATGGTCACACTTTAGGATTTCTTTCACAGACTCAAAAGTTAGAACCACCTTGTACAGCATAATAAACAGTACCACAGGAAAGTACTGCTCAGTAGCTTTCATTTGAATGGTCACACTTTAGGATTTCATCCACAGACTCAAAAGTTAGAACCACCTTGTACAGCATAACAAACAGTACCACAGGAAATTATTGCTCAGGAACTTTCATTAGAATCGTTACACCGTAACATTTCTTTCTCAGCGTCTACTTTTAGTGTCTGCTATATTCACGGGTACATAATTTCCGTATTCGTTTTCAGCCGTGCGATAATAGTTGGTATTTTCATATTTTCAGTGGCGAACAAGTGGATCCATGAGCGAGGTCAGGAGTTCAGACGGCGCTGTGGTCTTTCTCGCCATGACTAATCCGCGGACATAAACATTGAGCTCAGAAATGCCATATGTGTTATATTTCGTATTTCAAATAGGCTCTGTTATACTGGATCCTCCATTCAGGGAACACCATCGGGACCAGGAGAAGTGTCCACTTAATAGAAGTGCCGCTTTAATATAGGTGCTAGTTACAAAGATTATATGAGCGTTTTGCCGTCCGTGACCAGGAGAAGTGTTCCCTTAATAAAGGTGTCCCTTTAATAGAGGTGCTAGTTACAAAGATTATATGAGCGTTTTGCCGTCCGTGACCAGGAGAAGTGTTCCCTTAATAAAGGTGTCCCTTTAATAGAGGTGCTAGTTACAAAGATTATATGAGCGTTTTGCCGTCCGGTACGAGGAGAAGTGTTCCCTTAATGGAGGTGTCCCGAAGTAGAGGTACCACTGTAGGCTCTGTTAGTCAGTTTTTTTAAAAGGGGCTATGTCACTAGGATTTGGCTGATTTGTGGTAAAAACTAGGCCCAATTAATGCTACAGACGAATTATCCGTCAGACGAATAATTCGTCCAGGTATAATTTTGAAGACGAATTAGGACGGATAACACAAGGACCAATCATTGAATTTTTCCCGCTAAAGGACTGGGGAGAAGAAATATTAATCACAAGAAACCTTGCGAAGAAATAAATACCAGTACCACTCTTGTCAAAACTAACTAAAAAACCGTCTTCGTTTTCTGTCTAAATATAAATTTAGAGACAAATTATCTGTCTGTCATCACGTCTTCAAGACGAACAGACAGACGAATTAGCCGAAGACGAATTTTGCCCCATAATACAACAACAACAACAACGACAACAACAATCTTTATTAGTTAATTATCATACAATTTACAAGACAGGCCCACAGGTAGCAAAAGCTAATCTTGGCAAGCCAGTCAAATTAATTACGTGATTTTTATTTAGAAATCGCTACACACACTATATTTGTTAAAATAAAAAGAAAGGATCAAACAAAAGAAAAGAAAATAATTCGTCTAAACATCGAATTTATATCAAGACAAATTATCCGGCCCAAGTGAATGGCCCAATTAATACTAAGGATGAAGTATTCGTCTTAAGCCTAGGGCAAACGTCGAACTTAACATGTGCCGAATCTAAAAGTTCAAATGAGTAAGAACAATAGATTTTGCTCATTTGCATTAGATTCGGCACATGTGAAGTTCGACGTTTGCCGTAGGCCTTAGACGGATAATTCTTGTGGATATAAATGGGGTACTTGTTGATGGGGTTCTATTTGTTCGCAAGGTTTCTTGGGATACCTATTTCCTCTCCCCAGTCCTTTACTGGGAAACTTCAAGGATTCATCTTTAAGTTATCTGTCCTAAGCTGTCTTCAAATTTATACCTGTACGTAGACGGATAATTCGTCTCAGATAGATAATTCGTTTCAAGTGTTAAAATTAAGTTGGGCTTTTATCGGTAAGTAGGTCTTCTCATACCCAAAATTCTTTTTTACCCTTTAACTCCCAAGAGTGCCAAACATCAAAATTCAAGAAAAATCCCAAATTTCATTTTGTAAAATATTGAAAAACAAATGATACCGTGCTAAAGTACTGCCGAAGAGGTTTCATTTGAATGGTCACACCATAGTATTTCATCCACAGACTCAAAAGTTAGAACAAATGGTACCATGCAAAAGTACTGCTGAAGAGGTTTCATTTGAATGGTCACACCATAGGATTTCATCCACAGACTCAAAAGTTAGAACAAATGGTACCATGCAAAAGTACTGCTGAAGAGGTTTCATTTGAATGGTCACACCATAGGATTTCGTCCACAGACTCAAAAGTTAGAAGTACACTACATGTCTTCATAATTGACTCTGGGAGTGAAAGGGTTAAACATCGAGAGGAAGAATATGAAGTGAATTCTTAGAGGAATAACCAACGAAGCCCATTTTCTATCGATTTTCAAAGACACAGGTAAATAACTTGAAACATTAATCCTTAACTTTTTTTTAATTAAGGATTAATTAAACATTAATCCTTAACTTTTTTATCCTAGCTATCCTAGCTATCCGCAGAGAAAGGGAATGTGAACTAATAGACGTTTTTTTTCCCGGGAAGGGCCAAAATTCAACTTTTGCCATAGCCATTTGGCGTTTCAACGTCAAAGTGAGTTGAGATTCGCGTTTGTCATGAACATCTGAATTATTTTCTATTTTTCTGGTAGATTTATTTAACGATTTGAGGAAAAGTAAAGATAATTAACTTCAAGCTGGCGTTTGCCGTAGAACGCGGTGCTTAATCTCGCTAACATAGAAACTGATAACAAAACGGAACCATTATTTTTAGGTTTCACAGTTTGACATATGTATTTTGGCTTTCCCAAAAAATCCTTAAAATTGGTGACAAAGCCACTTTAAGGTGCCTTTACACGACAAACCCAAGTTGGCAAAATCAAGTTGGAAAACTCAAGCTTTCTTGTGTGAACGTGGCGTCAACTGTAAGCAAAAATGTTGGCGACAAATAGCACTTGTTTGTATTCCTGCCAACTACATTTTTTGAGTTGGCAAACTCGCAGTTGACGTGTTAACGTTTACTACAACTTGAGTATGTGCAATCTCGTTTCACAGGGTCTCCACTCTTTGTCCCTCGAGAAGAAAGAAACCTGAGAATGAGGCTGAGGTGTGTGGAAGTTTGCCCAGTGAAAATAGGAGATTGTCGGGATTGGATTGTCGGGTGAAGGCGCCTTAAGTCTTAATAAAAAACTTGATATCACGGATTCTAACCCGTAGACCTTAACTTGCTGAGAATAAAAATACTTGGAAACAGGCTTTATGCAGTGAGCAAAGAAGAGAGACATAATTAATTGCAAAATTAATTGCAAAATTAATATTAAAGATAAATACGAATTGTTGGTCATAAGCTAAATGACATAAATTTTATATTAATGAAATTAATAATACTCGATAGTTTTTGAATATGTTCTGATGCTTTCTACCTAGCAGATGTAGATTTTCCATTGAATGGAAATATATTTTCTATGTTGTTTGTTGCAAAGTATTTTTTTTTTGTATGTAAACATGGGCTTCATTTCATCCCATGAGAGGGGGGGGGGGGGGGGGGGGGGGGGGGGTACTCACTTTAATGGTCTCTATGTCCAATTTACACGAACGGGTACGTTTTCAAGCGCCTCTCGATAACACTTCTAATCAGCTCTTCCCTTGAATGAGGCCTATAAATGCCTCAAAAGACATGCAGTTAACGATTGGTATACCGATCGCCTAATGCTTTTACCATTTGTACCATTGCAAGCCTGCGAATAATTTTCTTCTTTGAGCAAGTCATTTGTCAGTCCAGGGACAATATTGAAGTCAGTCTGGTCGGGCAATTTTCTTCCGCATGGTTTATCTTTACTGATCAGTGCCCGGTGTTCAAAGCTAACTATGGAAAGTTCTTTATGTTTCACAGAGAGAAAATATTTTCTGTCAGAATTTAAATGCAGCAGAACTACTCAGTTCGTCTGCCTCGTAACCCTCGTATGCCCGAGGGCAGGGGCCCGAGGGTTAATAAAAATTACCCCCTCCCGGATTACAAAATGAAACGCGCTGCGTCCAAAATGCAAAAAAGGATTATTTTCTTCTCTCGCAGTTCTATATTGTAGCAGCTTAAAAAATTGGTATATCTGCTTTTCTGTTGCATGGTACCTACTTATTTATTTTTATTTTTTTTTTAAACATTTTTTAAATGCAGATTTTGCTATCGCGTACTTTTCCTTATTTATTTGCGCTTTCATCACTGAAAAGCGTGCAAACGTTGTTTACCCAAAAATCTTTGACGTATTTGTCAGCGATTGGCTCAAGTTTCTAATCAATATTCATGAAAAAACCGTAGCTCTCGCCGCAAATCAAGCAGGTCGTGTTCGTGTGAAGATGTGTCGCAAGTTGTAAAACTTTTTGGCGCTCTTGAGGCAACTTTGAAGACTGCAGGATCGGAGAGGTAACGTCAAGGAAAAAGTCACCCCACAATTCCAACCGAAGGTAAGAGACGCTTCGCCAAAAAAAATAATGTGTCCAGTAAAAGAGTATAAAATTTTGCTCGATGAAGTGAACACGTGCGTTGAGTTTCTGTTCGTCTTGCAATAAATTCAGGAGTTACATTAACCTTCAAAAATGTCTCTGGCAGGTTAAATTCATTCACGCAGCATAGTATATAAAATAACATTTAATAGTTAAACTTTTAAAAGGAACTAAGGCCTTGAAGCTTTAAATATTGAAACAAAATTTTAAAATTCCTGTTAGAAATTGTTTATTCTTTCATTGTATATCATTAACTGCTGACGAAAACTATGTGTAATGATCTTAAAAATTCAACATTTAATCTTAATAATCGTTTATTCATATTTTCAGAAACTTCAAAGAGTATCAAAGTCAGGAAGATGGAGGGCTGAAGAAACAATTCAAGAGGACAAACTGGAATTGTCGAATCAGGAGTGATCTCGTCAAAGATAAGAACTTTGTTTAGTTTATATATTTTTTTGTACAAATGGTGGCTGAACATGGGCAAATATTTTAGTGTGTATTGGTAGTACTAGTATCAAATGTATCGATTCTGAGGAGAAGCGAATTGGGATCTGACTGCTTATTGACTGAATCTACTCATCAAATTGGTACGAAGAACCGGGGGGGATATTGAAGTTCATTCATTTTGCTGAATCGGGTACTGGCTGCTAATGATCTGAACCGTCAAATAAGGATGAGTTTTGCAATA
This sequence comes from Dendrophyllia cribrosa, assembly GCA_024195265.1. Classification (NCBI taxonomy): domain Eukaryota; kingdom Metazoa; phylum Cnidaria; class Anthozoa; order Scleractinia; family Dendrophylliidae; genus Dendrophyllia; species Dendrophyllia cribrosa. The sequence goes on along the minus strand of JAJLRJ010000011.1, from coordinate 28,676,730 downwards.
GGAGGAAGGTAAAATAACTTCTGACAATTTTAATCTCAGCCACTATTTGGACGTTGAGCGATCGTTTGATTTGTACGGTTGACAATTTAACGATTCAGTTTACGGCTTGTTGTTTTGTTTCAGCGAACACATCTTTATGCAAAACAAATGTCAAAATGTAATATAATTGGTTACAAAACTTCGCTTACAAAGGTAATATGATTTTGTTTGGTCGATCGCTCAACGTGTAGTATAAACGTTACAGTTATATCCTCGGTTGATGTGGCGGGTGTTTGTATTTTTAAGGTGGCACTGACAGTTTATCAATTCCCAATTTGGACACGTCAAATTAGTTCATCAAATAGCCCAATTTCGATATATTAAAATTCAACATGAAACAAAAGATATCACAACGAGGCTTAGGGGAATGATAGTAGGGATTTATATGGTTTATTCCCCTAAGCCTCGTAGTGATGTCTTTTGTTTGAAGTTGAATTTTAATATATCGAAATTGGGCTATTGTCAGTTATAAAAAAAGAACTTTCTTTTTCCAAATATTGTTTCATATTTTTATACTTTGGTGAAACGAAGTACGATTTGGTATGAACTAAATGCTCAAAATAAAAGTTTGTATTTTGTCCACAAAATCGTGAGTTTTACAGGAACAAGATTAAAAACATTTCAGTTAATTTAGAAGCGCAAAGTTGTATTCAATAATTTTTCATTTAAATCAAAATCTGGCATTGTGTTAAAAATGGAGCCAAGCAATTGTCTGTTGAATGTTCTAAATTGAATCACTTGCTCCAAACGTAGTTTTTGGTCATTAGAAAAAAAAAGATTTTGATAATTTGGGGTCATGCACAATTCGATCTATAGCAAGAATGAAAACGGACACATCAAATTTTTTTCCATGGTCAAATTGGCGGTTATAAAATAACTTCCCTTTTCAAAATTATTTCAGTTCAAGGCAAATTTTATTCAATTATTTCTCAAAGCCTGACATTATGTTAAAAATGGAATCAATTGGGAATATATATTTTAAAACACTTGTCGTCTGTCAGTGCCTCCCTACAATTATTCACCTGTTCCCTACACCAAATGATTGACAAGAGAACAAAGGCCTTTACAAGTTGCGTTCTTCTACAATCCAAGGAAAATTATTATTAGTCGCCCATGCTAAAAAAATTATTAGGTAGCTTCCCCTTACTCCCGACAAATAAGGATAGGTGTGTGCCGTCAAGGTTCTCAAATCCTGACCCTATGTAAATGTAGAAAATCGAGATTTGATACCCTTTTTAAGGCCCAAAACCAAGGCGTGTGGTACAGTTTTAACAGACCATATATTTTTCGTTTTGTGCGTTGGGGTGGATACTGCAATTTAGTGACCCTATCTAAGGAATATCTAAGGATCACAATACCAAAAATACAAAACCAAAAAGGATACCCTATTTAAGGACTGAACACCTCAAAAACCCTACCCTATCGGGCGGCACATACCTATATAAGGGAGTACCCCCCCCCCCCCCCCCCGGGCTTTTTCCCCGAGATTGAATGTCTGTGTTCTCTTGTTGATCGTACATATATTTAGGAGCTTAGTTTATAAAGCCCTGATGTCTGGTTTTGAGGAAAGCCGGTATTTCCGATGACTGATATAGACCTTGTAAACGGTTTAAACCCAGGAGTATCAATAGTATGATCGTCCCGGTTAGTGTAGTTCTGAAAAGAACTGACGTTTCGACAACCTAAGCGGAAGTCATCTCAGTTCATGTGAATTGTTAAGTACTACTTTACGACGACTATTACAGTGCTGCTACTGTTACCGGGGCCACCTAGACAAAGTTAACCAATCACAAAACAGAACGGGAACAATAGATTTTAAAATTTGCGACTTGAATAATGAAATGTTGAGTACAGAACAATGACATTTTAACTTTAGAATGTGGGGAATCTATTGTTCCCGTTCTGCTTTGTGATTGGTTAACTTTGTCGTGGTGGCCCCGGTAACAGTAGCAGCACTGTAACAAATGTTAAAGACAAGGACGAACAAGGAGCAGTATATAAGATCAAATGCTGTGACTGCCAGAACACAAACGGGCTACAGAAAATGATGTCAACAATCACATTCCTGAACACCATTCACACACTAATCACAGAATTGACTGGGACTCTGCCGAATGCGTTACTTATCTACAGTACGGACTCACTACAAACGACTTTTTAACAGACCAAACGACCAAAACACAGTCAATGCACAGATCGAAATGCACTCCTCACTGACTTGAGACTCAACAGCCAATAACATCATGGCAAAACTGACCAATGACAACTTACAATTTGTATGGCTTGAAGATGACTTCCGCTCAGATTGTCGAAACGTCAGTTATTGTCAACAATAACAGTTCTTATCAAAACTACAATGTAGACCTGTTATAACAGACCAAAGGGAAAAAACAAACCAAAAGCTATCCTTTGAGGAATAACAACAGATAACGTTTCGAGGTCAACTGCATAAACACCTCAAACAAATCATTTACAGTTCACCTCTTTTTTTACTTGGTTGCTCAATTTAAATTCCCCGGAAATGATGTTTCAGGTTTTTAAATATCGTTTATCCTTCAAAGTCAATTCTGAAACCATTTTAGCAGGCAAAATGAAATGGAAACTCTAAAAACTACTGGCACATCTTTTCCTGAGATCTCAAACAATTTGTGAATGTTCGACACACTAAAATACTGAGCAAAATATTAATTCAAAAGCACAGTTTCTTAGAAAGAATAACGTGGCGTTAATTTATGAGATTGTAAATTTTTTTTTTTAGCCTACAGGAAACGTTTCTGTTGTTTTGATGGTGCCCAATATTTTATTAAACATTTACTTACCTCCATTTTGACGAGAGATTGATAACCGATTGTAAAAAGACGAATTATTTCTACTTTGGTTCCGTTTATTATTAACAAGGTCTGTATGTTCCCATAATAAATTTAAATTGACAAAAAGAAACGTGTTTAGTTAAAAACTTAAAACCAGACATTGGGTATTGTAAATATGCTCTCTTAAAGTGCCCCTGAGATCAAATTTTTGATTTTGATTTTTTTACATTTTTCAAATTTCAATTTATTACGAACATCAGAAGTCATTTTATTTTATTTCCGATAATTACGCTTGGTTGTGAATGGGAGAAAGTGACGTCAAAGACTCAAACATACCTCACGGGTTGAAATTATAATAACAATAAGTATTAAAAATCACGCGAAAAGCAACAAAAACTTTGGACTTGTTCTTCGTGCCATTTTCTATGCTGATTGTTGTTATAATTTCAACCCGTGAGGTATGTTTAAGTCTTTGACGTCACTTTCTCCCATTCGCAACCAAGCCTTGGAACTAGGTTGATTAATGGCGGCCGTAAATTCTCGGAAATAAATGTTAAAATAAAATGACTTCTGATGTTCGTAATGGATTGAAATTTGGCAAGATGAGTAAGAAAGTCTAATAGTACACAAAAATGTTAAAAAAAATGAAAATCAAAAATTTGATCATAGGGGCACTTTTAATTTAGTTTTTAAGTGGAGGAAAAGACGTTTTTCTGTTGACATTCACTGTAGCACAGAATGAAACATTTTAGTTTGATTTTGATGAATTGGTTTCGTGCAAACAAGATCTCTAGCAAGAAAATGGAGCCAAGCAATTGTCTGTTGAATGTTCTAAATTGAATCACTTGCTCCAAACTAAGCAAACGTTTATTTGTTTGAAACATTTGGCACGTGCACAGTTTACCGATCTCTATAAGGAAAATGGAGCCAAGCAATTGTTTGTTGAATACTCTAAATTATTTCACCTGCTCCAAACTAAGCTTACGCACTTTCCGTCATTTTTTCTGTGCTACAAAGGAAACTGGTCAACAGGTAAAGGTCTTGTTATTAAAAGCAACATGCAAGCTATGAAAAATAAAAATCTTAAAATTTCCAGTATCGAATGAAATCAGAAGCAGCAATTACTTATTAATAAACAATAAGAGAACTAAAGCTTTAATTTTCGTTATCCAAAACGTTTTATCTAGTATACAAACAATTTTCACGATTTTTTTTAATAGCTTGCCATGTTTCTTCTAATATCCTTTAGTTATACAGTGTCTCGTGCAAGAATTCTGAAGATTTCAGGCTGGTTGTCATCAGCGACGAAAATATTAGTACAAACATATGATAAAAGAATACACTTGTTCTTCTTATGCTGTCTTCGTAGGAACTGATCACAAGGAAAAAAACATGGTCATTTTTTCTTGTGATTTATGTTTATTTCGCATTCATTCTAATGAGAACAACATAAGAAGAACGAACATGTTTCGTTTTTCATATTTTCGTCGCTTGTGAAAACCAGCGTTAAATTGTGAGGTTGGTTACAAATTTTTTGCGCGAGATGTTGTATACTATTTTGGCGGGTTTAAATTTAAGGTAGTGCCCTGTTAACTTTTTTGCCGAAATTGTTACCAGGGGAAACGCTGTGCAAATTTTTCTAAATTTTCCCGCCAAAAGACTTAGTATATATAGGAAGAAAAATTTTGTCACACCTTTTAATAAGTTAAATTATTTTTACTTAATTAATTATAAAGTTATTGAAAGCATTGTACAATATAACAATAATAAAGAGAGAATAAAGAATTCTTTTATTGTTTTTGACTTCTAATTATTTATTAAATACAATACTGAATATTAAAAAGTAGCTTTGACATTTTTTTAAAAAAAACGGCGCATGCGTATTTTGAGCGCCCGTATTTTTTCTAAGTCTTTTGGCGGGAAAATTTTAGACATTTTAACAGCGTTTACCATGAAGAAACAAGTTGAGTAAAATATGCTTTTTTATAAGCAATAGCGAAGCGCACAATTACTATTTATGGAACTAAAACTCAGACAAACAAACCAAAAGTGACTCTCGGGGGATTCCTAATAACGAATTTCTATTGTCATAAATGCAAGAATAAACAAGAATAAATTATAAAGTCAGACAAACATGAGTACTGACGTCATTTGTGCGCTTTGCTATTGATAACGAAAAAAATTGCAGATTTTCGGAAATTGACTAAAAGAATTGTACAAGCGAATAGCTACAGATATTTTTTAGTTAACGGAGCTACAGTATAAATTGAGTATTTGTTTATGACATTGAAAACCTTATCCATGCCAAGTTTTCACGGTACAACTTGTTTATGACTGCTATAAACAACACAATAATTTTTCGTGGATATGAAAACATTGATTTTACTGACTTTTCCAACAATCGTAAATCAAATACCTACGATTTTGGCACTATAAAAGTCTATTGTAAGCAAACTTTGAACCGTGTAGATTGCCTTTAACTGATAATATAGTGCAACACAGATATAACAAATGTGCTTGAACCTGGCAAAATGTAGAATGTTTATGTGCAGAAAGTCAATGAAAGCTATTGCTGATCGTTTTAAATAACCAAAATCCCTAACAGCGAAAACTGGTAAACCGTCAAACGAAATGACCCCCGATCTACATAAAGATATTTATTGCAAATTGCGTCGGTAACGGCAGACTCGCTGTTTGCATTTTATTTTATTAGCATACGAATTTACTTAAAGTGTATATGACAGATATTTTTTATTTACTTGATGGAATCTACATGGCGTTCTGATAAGAAAGTCGAAAAAAGTTTTTCGATATCGATTTTTCTTGTCCGTGATTTAGCAGTCTAAAAACGTGAAATTTCACTTCCGGTGAGTTACAAAACCGCGCAAGAAGAAAGACTGGAAATAGTCCGCTGTGACGTCAAAAAAGAATGCCAGTGTCGCGGTTTCTCAGTTCCTCCGTTTTTTGGTGCGTTACTACAGCCATAGACAACACACCTCAATAGAACCATGTTTCGTCCTCAGGGCGCACCAAAAAATGTGAGGAACCGAGAAACCGCGACACCGGCATTCTTGTATTGACGTGACAGCGGACTATTTTCAGTCTTTCTTCTTGCGCGGTTTTGTAACCCACCGGAAGTGAAATTTCACGTTTTTAGACGGCTAAAACACGGAAAAGAAAATCGATATCGAAAAAACTCTTCGATTTTCTTATCAGAACGCCATGTAGATTCCATCAAGCAAATAAAAATTATCTGTCATATACACTTTAAAGAATGCACCGTGCCAGGAGCTTATTACTCCTGACCGTGCAAAATATTAGAGAGATTAAGCACTGCGTTCTACGGTAAACGCCAAACGTCAGCTTGCAGCTGATTATCTTTACTTTTCTTCGAATCGTTATATAACAGATATAAATCCACCAGAAAAATCGTAAATAATTCAAATGTTCATGACAAACTCGAAACTACTCTTATGTACGTAGAAACGTAGAAACGGCTGACGGCAAAAGTTGGATTTTTGCCGTTCGCGGGAAAAACAATCGTGATGCATTAATAATCTCTCCAATAATTGACTTCAAACGTTGATAGATCTTGATAAACTTTAGTAATCTATGTAATGTTTAACGAAAAATCAGCCAAAGCACGAAGAGTATCTAGTTTATCGCGCTCAAGTTTCCAAGGGAAAGTAATTGTGTATCCTTTTAGACGGCTAGTAGTCAAATATGCTTTCAAAATTCGAAGTTATTGTTTTAGTAGTTCAATTAGAGAATGACATGTCTATGCTAACAGATAAGTAAAACTGAATTGCTCACAGTTAATCGTTTTTAAGAATGGGCTTCATTGTAATTGTAATTATTCTTAACGATTTTCACCAATGGTTCATTTAAAATAATTGTTGAAAGCTGACATTAAGGTGAAGTAAAACGGGCAACAATGTTGCGCGTTTTACCACCTACGCGCGCAACAAATTTTCATGTTACAGAAAGAAGACATCCCTTCTACTTTCTGCAACATGAAAATTTGTTGCGCGCGTAGGTGGTAACACCCACAATGCAACATTGTTCAGTGCGCGACAAGTTGCACGATTTTGTTACCCGTATTACTTCACCTTTAAAAAGAAAAACTTGAACTGGCAAAATGAACTGCTATTTCCAATAAGTAACTAGAGTAATCTATTCATTTATCCTTTTACCCCTTACTGTAAACTTAACCAGGCCTTCTAATTTCACACTGGAAAATGACAAGCAAAATCTCTTGGAAACAGAAAAAGAAACTATATATTTTCACCGAGAAATTGCTTTTTAATTTCAAAACGCTGCTTATTGAAAACTCTCGAAAAGAAACAATGGCCTTAAGTTTTGATAAGTGATAAGTTAAAGATAAAACTGACATTTATAATTGATTTTTACCACGAAATTATTAAAATTCTTCAGTTGAAAAAATTCACAACAAGAGAAGAAAAACCGAAACTGAGAAAATTAATTTCAATTTCCAAAAATCAATCGATTCATAGCCTTAAACCCCGTACTGAAAACTTGACAAACAACCATTATCAAGGTCTAAACTAAAAACAAATAGAGTGATCAGTGACCTTCCATTTACAAACAAATATAATCTTGTAAAAATAGAGAAAAATCTATAAGCAAAAAGGCCTTAAGTATCCACTTGAGAAAGCATTTCGTAACCTTAAAAGCTTTATTGAAATTAAGGAAAACAAATTGAAGAAAGTTAAGAAATTAAAACTGACAATAAAATCACCGATACTGCGAAAAAGTTAAATACAAAAACAGAAACTAACTGGAAACCGACGTTACAGGATTTCTTTCAACGTAAAAACCCAGTACTCAAAACTCATACTTAGTAGACAAAATGCAAATAACTATAACTGAAAAATGACAAAAATAAGAGACAAGATACTGAAAGCGCGTAGCGCGAGGACGATTTGAAATTACGAGCACGATTACCCCTGAATTGTACGACACGAAGTTCAATTACTATTTAATCGCGACAATAACAAAATTCGAGATTCAAAAGTCTATGTGGTCTTTTTTCTACTCAAAACGCCTAGGATATTTAATATCAGTTTGAAAGTAGGAGCCATGAATGAACCCATTTAAGTGCACCTGATTGACGCGCGCGCAAAGTAGGTGTCCAATAGCCCTTTTCACGGTTGATTTTTCTCATTTGCATTACAATGTTATCCAACGTGGATGCGAGGCAATTTCGGGCTAAAACTACAAAATAGCCCGAAATTGCCTCACATACATGCTAGATTTCATTGTAATGCAAATGAGCAGAGTTAACCGTGAAAAGGGCTATTACAGCTATCCAATTACAAAAAGTTGTAATTGTATAGCTGTAATTGGACACCCGCGTGACCGCGCGCCAAATACGTAAGAAATAGGCTCGCAGATGACCAATCACAATCGAGAATTTTGTTATTGATACGATTACGCAAGAAATAGGCGCGCGGATGACCAATCACAATCAAGAATTTTGTTATTGATACGAATTTATAGAAGTTTCACGAGTTAGCCTTAGCTAAATTGATCTGTGCGGTGTCATTTAGAAGAAAGATAATATCCCTACTGGTAAAGAAGCATTTTTAAAGCATGCCACCATCTTGATACAGGCCAGATCTTTTTAATTTTCTATTTCCTATTTTCTTATTTCTCCAAAGAAAGATTTCGCTTTTGCAAAGTCCGCAAGATTTGATGCTGACTAAACAAGCTGTGATAGGCCCGAGGTTTAAAGTGTTTTGACTCTTCCGAATATTGTCAGGTCTCTTGTGCTCCATAAAGCTGATAACCATACACATTATTAATGTAACAGAAAAAGGAATGAATTATAACTGAAAACTAAAAAAACATTATTTAAGACGAAAAAATAAACAGACAACATGGCCCTTTATATGTAAATTGTTGAAACGTTTAGAGTTAGAACCTCAAATTCAAACTTAAAATTTACTTATAAGTCGATTCTTTACCTTACAAAACAAATGACACACGGACAAAATCGCCAATAAACTTAAACTAAAAGTTTGCTATATTCGGTTTAAAAAAACTCCGAAGAACACCCTGCAGTACTCAATATTTGAGTCAACAACGAGGATCGAGATAACGTGAGATAGATTGATAAAAAGGTAATATTTCAGTTTAATTCGAAACCATTTTCAAACGATGGACAAATTTACAAAATAAGCGTTTGAAAATGGTTTTGAATTAAACCGAAATATTACCTTTTTATCAATCTATCTCCTCGTTGTTGACTCAAATATTGAGTACTGCAGGATGCTCTTCGGAGTAATTTTCATACTTTATTGTCTACACCTGCCGGCTGGAAATGGTTGCTATATTCACATTGTCTTGAAATAGGAAGAAAAATCGCCGTGAAAAACAAAATGTAAAAGAACTCAGAATCAGAATTTTGTGTTTTTTACAACAAGTACATATATTCAGATATTTTATTAAAAATTGGGCGGGAAAACGCGCCAGGAAACGAAAGCTGTTATGCCAATAACTGACATTAGTAAATTTTTACCTCTCGATAATGATTTTCTAGATTTCTGATTGGTCCCACCGCTACCGATCTGAGTCGTTATTGGTTAATTTGCCCAAATATGGAAAAATGATGACGAATTAGGGCCAGGTCGCACTACAGCCAAAAACAAAAATTAGCCCGTGCAAAATGACATAAAAACAAAAACATTCCACAAAAAACATGTCCCACCGGAGCGGTTTCTTTTGTTTTCCTCGATTTTTGCCCGGGCGGATTTTTGTTTTTGACTGTAGTGCGACCAGGCCCTTACGCGGGAAAAAAATGGCACGTGCACGTGGCACGTGAACGTGGCACGTGATGGCGGGCAAATCTTTCCTCGTCCGCAGTATAATTTCTACAATTGTTATGTTCAAATCCATAACCATTTCTGCCAGTCCGATTAAGACTTATTTTTGAAGGAAACTTTGACATTCTTCTCGATCTTATTTTGAAGGAAACTACTTTTGAAAGAAACATTCTTCTCGATCTCGCCGCCTGCTTGTAGCATTTACTCGCTTTCGATTTGTGAAGCGGTCATGTGACACTTGTTCACTGACGTGACAGTCATGTATTTTTTTGGAGCGGAAATATATTTTTTTCCAATTTCCGGTTATTTGAGTGGTTGAAAATTTACTAAAATAGTCATCTCGGCCTCGTCGAATATGAGCTGATATATAACCAACTCGGCGCGGCGCCTCGTTGGTTATATATATCAGCTCATATTCGGCTCGTCCTCGATGAATAACTGTTAAATGTAAATAAACTATACCTTGACTACAGAATAATTGTTGTAATGTTTGATTATAATTGAAATCTTCTAAGCTGGTGTTTTTTTTCTCAGTAAATAAGTAACGATATGCAGTTTCAATACCTCGAGTACTTATTTCAGTAATATCTTAAGTTCTTTGAGTTTCCGCTAGTTTCTAAGAAGTGAAAATTATAAAAGGTTTTCATTTACACTCCTTTGCAGTGGCTCCATCTAGCCGCTTAATTATCTTCTATAGAAGTGAAATTAACGAAAGTCCACATCAACACATTCTTAGCCTAGTTTCTATAAGCTTCTTCTAGCGATCGTCATTATCTACGAAAGAAACCGTCGTATTTTTCATTGGTACTATTTACTGAGAACTACATCTTGAGTACAGCTTATTTATACAGCTGACCAATTGAGATCAATTAGAATGATCCGGTAGCGGTGTCAACTGTATTGCCGCAACACTTGTAAATATATCTTATAATCTTTAGAGTTTCAGCTGTCTTGTTCTGGAAAGTAACTCCGCCTTTTCCGTTTATAATTTGTTTACATCTTAGAAAAACATTCTGTTTACAATGTAAAACGTTAAGTCGTTTTTAAATTATTTCTACTGAACTTGTAATCAATATTTTACGATTAAAACATTCCTTGTAATTTTTCTATGTTTCCCATCGCTGTGCTTTTGTAAAACAGTTAAATGTTCATATTGAAAATACTTTAAATCAATACTTTTCGGACTACGCCTTAACTTGAACGTCACCTGCCGTACATACAAAAATAGTTGTTCTGATTGGCATATAACACCCGAAAGTGTGAACTCTACTGTGAATACATATTAGCGCAGTGCTGAGAACCGTATTGAGATTGTGAAGTTGATTGTGAAAGAGAGTTGAGCTGAACTGATCTACGCTGAAAGTATTAAACGACAGTTGAACATATTCAAGTGAGTGAATTCATTGTTTATTTATTACGCTGTTGTTATTATTATCATTTTTGTTTTCTTTCCTTTTGTTAGTTAGTTGTAAGCTTTTGCAATATTGTAAAATCTACAGTCATGCAATTAAAGCAACGTTGCGAGGCAAGTTGCCAACGCGTAACGTGTAATCAGCAACTTGTCTCGCAACGGCTCTCGTCAGCGTTGCCTTGCAAGTTGCAGGAAAAAATTGCCTCGTGTAACAGCACCTTAAGCAATCTTCATTAATTTTGTATCGCGTAAATGAGCTATGAGATTTACTGAAAAAACAAATGCAAATCGTTTATGAATTGCTCTGTAACTCTGGGAGCCAAGGGACAGTGTCTCGGCCGAAATATCGTGTTTTCATGAAAGCTTACTTTATTATCTTAAAACAGGAAGAAAAATCGCCGAAAGTGATGAACACAAAGAAATATGAACCTATAAGACAAAATAACGACTAAAAATCTCAAAATTTCACCAGAATGGAAACTTTGATTTCTTGACCGCCTGTCACGAAATCAAAATTAATGAACGGTTATCCACTTCAATCCTTGTAAAGCTTTGTAATCCTGCAGTTTTTCTCCAAACTACTGCTTCTGTTTTGCTCTACATAATCTTTGAATCCAATTTAGTTGGATATTTGGCGGCATTTCGGGCGATATTACTGGGAAATTAAGTAAACAAAATTTACGGTTATTTCGACGGGACAGTGTCCCTTTAAGTGAAAACGTGTGTATCAGCGTCAAAATCTTCAAAACAGACGAATGACTGTTAGTTTAATTTATAAATTGACTGGGAAATTAACAACCTCACTGAAATCCTATTAAAGTGGTTGAAAACTTACAAAAAATAAATGTGGACTCGGCTGAAAACTAACAAATCCCGTCTCAATCTTATAAGCTTTACTTTGTATGCCATAAATGTAGAAAATCGTCTGTTTTGACCTGAACATGTTACACTGTCAAGCTACAAAGTTACTGCATGTACGGGTGATGCTCGAAATACCAAGTTTGTTGTGGTCAGTTGTTTTATCAAGTCTATCGTGTTGTTCTGTATCAAATATATTCTTGGTTTGTACATGACGTCATAAAAATTCAAAAATCTAAACTACACATCCTAAAAGGCTGAAAACAGAAAATGATCCTTCATTTCTTCGCAATATTGTGTAAATGCAACCTTACAACCTTGGTTGGTGGACACAAACAAAAAACAAAAACTTCAAGCTAAACTGAAAGAAAAATGATGTTCTATTTTCAAGTGTACCTTAAGAAAAATGGCCTTACAACTTAACTTAGTGTGAAATCAACTTCTCAAATAATTATTAATTTCTTAATAAAAAAAATGATACATTTATTTTCCAAACTTAACTCTCGCTTTCAATGTCCTTTGAGATATGTTATATCTTACTACAGTAAAATGGCCAAACAGTGAGAAATTGTGACAATGCACTCAACTTTAACATCATCCTGACAGGCCAGACAATTTTCCTGCTATATTTCAGTTCAAGCTCTATCTAAGCAATTAAGTAATGGTCCTAGTAAGAAGTAGGCAACCTTACGGCAAGGAATGCAGAAAGGTGTTAATTGTGATATTGTTGAAACCATATCCACCTCATTGGCTAAAACGTGAAAATCTGCCATAACTTAACCAGGTGGTGCATTTATTTCTCTCTAGTTTACTAATTGATTCCCTTTCAGTGAAAACTATTCCGAGTTTTAATGCAACCAAAATTCTATGCGAGTTTCACGATTGGATGAAATCTTGTAGCACAAAAGAAACATCACTTTAAAATAAAGTTCCAGTACATTTTATTTAACAAACATGTTGTCCATGGGTTTATGTATTCTCAGTAAGAAACACCGAAACAATATTATGTGGGGAAAGCGAAATGCCGCGAACAATAGAGCATTGCCTGGCTAGTTCTTACGTGCATTGTTACTTAATTTTTCAAAGCAACATCTCTTCAAACAACTAAAAATTGAAGCAAGTAAGTTACTAATATCAGAGGATCCAAATAAACAAGTGATAACAGTTGCTCTCGCTATCCGTCACAGGCAAAATTTCATAGAAAAAGACGACAAAAATTGCATGTATAATACAACACAATCGATACTGAACACAGAAAACATGCATGACCTTACATTTTTATCACTATAAGTTTTAAACCCTAATATGATGAAATCGGACAAAATGGCTGAGACATAGGCATGTTTCCTAAGACACACAATATGGCCCATAATATCCACTGAGATATCCCTTATTGAAAACAGAAGATGAAACCCTTCTCGTCAATTTCCTCTGAGAAGTCGTTTTGTAACCCCAAAAACGTTACTGAAAACTAACAAACCATGTCCCAACGGCTTTTACTGATAAGTCGTTTTAAAACATTAAAATCCAGTCCACACTGAAAATTGACATATTAAATAGGCAAAATGGCTTATAATTTTGACTGAAAACTTTGACACGGAGTACCATTTTCACCAATTAATTTGGTCCTTAAATGAATTCCTTATTGACTTTTTACGTTTGGTATTATTAGAGCAAAAACAGCATTGCATCTATGACAAAAACGGGTCCGCAACGCGTACATGTGTGTCTACCCGAAGATTATGCATGTTTTTTTTGTTTGGTTATTTCTAGGCAATTCTCAAGAATGACGCGTTCTTTGGACGTTTTCTGTAGTCATAGGTATGCTTGAGAGCAGTAAATGGCCTGATAGTTCCACTTTAAAAAATGAGTCTTATCTGATCCAACTTACTCTTGATGAAAACAGTAAAACAACGTTTTGCCAATTCACCTCGATTTTAACGTCCTTGGGGGCCAACATTGTACGACGGTCAAATGTTATAACATATTGATATAATTTGTCATTCTACTTTAACATTAATCCTTAAAGTTGAAATTGCCTAATTTCCCTAAATATTTATTAAGTTTTTTTCTGTTATCGAGAAATGTATGGATGAAACAATCAGTTTTTCGCTTTCGAGGTTTCATTCTCTTTGTGCTATCATTTATCCGAGTTGGTACTGCAATTTGTTCGTTAAACCGCGCGGCGAAGTTTGTTATATCTGTGTTGACTGAACTAAGAAAATTTTGTTGGAATTTGGCGGCGATAAAAATAGAATTGAAATCTTTGAGCTGCGCTTAAAGTAAAACTTGTTTCTCTACCTCTTTCTTTGTTTAAGTTGGTTGTCTTTCATTCTTTTTTGCTTGATTCTGACATTTATAGTTTCCTTGTATCCTGCATAAAAATAAAAGAAAAACATATCAATAAATGTCATCACGTTTTTGGCCAGGGTAAAAAGATTCTAAAGGTGGCGTTTCGAGCGCTAACCCTTCGTCAGAGAGAATCACAAAGGGCTGATGCTTCACGAATGGAATGGAATGGAATGAAATGGAAAGAAATGGAATTGAATGGAATGGAATGGAATGTGATTGGTGAATGGCTAGCGCTCCGCGAAACGTCACCTTTTGAATCTCCTTTCGGTGGTTAATAAACAGTTGGTTCATGCTTTAGCGTGCACTATCGAGTTATGGAGCACGTGGGAAGTTTGGAGAGCACGAAAGAAGCCGAGTGCTCTCCAAACTTCCCACGTGCTCCATAACTCGATAGTGCACAGCTAAAAGCATGAACCAATTGTTTTATAACATAGCCGGTAGAATCGTGCACTATCGGGATTTTGAGCACGCTTACGTATACTGAATTTGATTGCGCGGCTCTGCTAGCTATGTTATAATTCACCTTATCAAGTTACGGAAGATATCAGATTATCAAGCAACTCACCTCTTTAAACATTATCATGTCGAAGTTGATGGAAATTCTTCATTTCTGTGTTTAACCTAACAAAAGAAAACTATCATGTAAGTATACGTATACGCTGCGTAATGTGTCTATCTAACTAAAGAATCACAGGCCCGAAGTTAAACAGGACTGAAGCCTTCACCCACACCTTCTCTGGTCCAAATTTCTTTCGAGGGAGATTTGTTGTCTTGAACTCACAACACTGACATTTACTGGGACAAAAACTATGGTCATTTTTACCGGTTTAATTTTCCATACTACTATTAGTCTCTCTTATTTCTTCCAGGGATAGTCGCGCGGGGGAAACACGCGAGCGAATCGCGCCTACTCGTTGGACAGGAGGTGGTTCTAGGCGGAGAGTTGTCGTGAGTCGTGTCACCTCGCGACAGGTAATTTTTTTCGCGCTCTCGCATGTTTTGCTTGTTCGACTATCCCTGAGAGTCATATGAAACTATATGTTGTCTTTTTCAGACACGAACCCATAAGATCTACGTACACCTAATCATGAAATGCTTTTCCAAATCTCACCTCCTGAAACAATTCATGATGAGGTTGATGGTGTCTGCCACATTATTCCATTCTGCGTCTGTCTGATATTTACCTGGAGAGAGGAGGGTGAATTATTATTATTATTATTATTATTATTATTATTATTATAATGTTGATTAAAGCGTTTTTACGATTATACTTTTTAGCCGCTCCCACTTAGACTAATGGCACTTAGACTAATTTGAGAACATTTTAGGATCGCACTGTCCATCCATGCTATCGAAAACGTAAAAACATTTCACAAAAAGCGTGTCCCTCCGGAAGCGATTTTTCAAAATCGGCCTGCCCACCCATACACTACGGCGTCTTTGAAGTTTAGCCGGAATTTCCAAATTTTTTTTTTTCAAATTTTCGAAACACCGGTCGCATTAGAAACTTGATGTGATAACAGCTTTTTATCTTAAACAAACACAAATTTGATCAAAATTTCCTTAGTGCGACCAGGCCCTCAGCCTTAAGCGACATAAATGACGGCGCTTATGATTTAAAGATCGTTATCTGGTTGTGGGTACCCAGCTAACCGCCGATTCTCTGTCATTCCTTAAGCCCCATTCCCACATACACGAATTTTCGTACGGTCGATCGCGATTTTTGAATTTTTAAAAATCGCGGTCTACCGTGGCAATTTGCGCGCGAATCACCAAGATGCTGTTGCGGTTGACCACGGCAACGCTACGGTGGTACTACGAAGGTGTTACGTTTGTCTAAAAATTTGTTTGTGCTACGAAGCACCACGATTTTTTTTTGACATGTCAAAAAAAGTCGTGGTCCTTTCCGGTGTCGTCACGGTCCATTAAGGCGCACCACGAATTGCTACGGTCGATCACGAATTTCGTCCCGACGCCACTGCGATTTTTAAAAATTAAAATATCGTGATCGACCGTACGAAAATTCGTGTATGTGGGAAAGGGGCTTTATCCGTGCCATACAAGTACCAGTGGTGGCGGAGGGACTCAACCCGCACCCCTCTTATCTTGCAAAACAATGAGACCCGAAGTACCAACACTCCCCCCCCCCCCCCCCCCCCCCCGACCACTGAGAACAGATTTGCGCTTTTCCTGTTTCATAATACAAAGCGATATTGCGAAAGAAGAAAAGTAAATGAAAAGGCGGTTATTTTTATATTACATACGTACCTCATAAATCGTGTGAATGAAGACTGATCACCAGGTGAAAGACCACATATTTAGAGTCTCGGTTGTTCAGAACTTGCTATTCCTCAACCAAACTTGCGAAGACAGTGACCTAAACGAACGCCGCAAAGGGGAAATAATTATAGGCATTAAACTTTAAAAATAAAACGCTCGTGCTGACCCTGTTAGCTAAAGCCTCACAAAAATTGTTAGAAGTAAAATTATAATTAACAAACTGTAACTTTACATACTTTACAATAGCAAAACATCAGATTCTGCCCGAACCAGACTGATAAAATTGCGCGTCAGTCTGTGTGTATCTCAAACCATATCAATGGTTGTTTACCTCACCCGATTATTTAATTACGAGGCAATTGTTAAATATGGCTGAAATTTTAGTTGTAGAATGACTAAGTTGCATTTTATAGCGTCCAGTGTAAGTTGACCAGAACGTAATTGCTGTATCGCGTCAGTCTGTCTGTATCTCAAACTATATACAACGGTTATATCGGAAATGCACGTTTGCAGTGAAGAAGCAATTGTTAAATATGGCGGCTGAAATTTTAGCGGGAATTTTAGTTGCAGACTAACAAAACTGACAAAAGTAGAGTCTTGATAGCGTCAAGTGTAAACTAAACCGTCGATCGTTTAAGCCATTGCTTGGAAACAACCCTCAACAAATGCAGCACTGAAGAAAACTATATAACAATATAATATTTTTCTTACCTAAAGTACGGTACATAGCTGTAGAAGCTGGATGTTTGAATGTTATCGCCATTCATCCACGTGTTGACAAAATATATCTTTGCTTCAGAAAGTGTTGTGGTCTGCAACATACTGGGTCAGGTCGGTCAGATGGCTTTGTTATTCATCTCGTTTCGTTTGCAATCTAGAATAATCTGTGAAGATGAATATAACTCCTTCAGCCTCCGTCGCTTTCCAGTCGTGATGAAGGTGCGAAGAAAAAATATTAAAAATGAATTGTTGATTAGTCTAAGAATTTGCAATTCAAATAAGAATTTATATTTGAAAAATCTTCCACAGTTATTCGTGAAAGCAAACATCCTACCTTTCATTGAAAATGGTACCCCTTTCCTATAGCCTTTACGTGCGTCTGTTTAAAATATTTTGAAAGGCGCTTTTTATAATACTTAAATGGCAGTTTTCCCTTGCTTTTTTTATACTTTAACTCGTGGTTTCCCTACCCTTTACTATACTTCGTGAAATCCCTACCCTTTCATATACTTCAACTTGTGAAATCCCTACCCTTTCATATACCTCCAGCCTCAAAAAGGTACCCCTTTCGGGCGGAGCATCCCGGTATAGCCCATTATAGGGAGTACCCCCCCCCCCCCCCCCCCCGGGACTCAAAAGCTGTAAGCGTGCATAACCTTGATTGATAAAGACTTACTAAACTAAACATAATCTCTTAAGACTTGTTTTACATAGCCAACTGTTCATATAGCCTAAATAGAATACAGCCGCATTTCCTTGCTCCCAGACGCTTTTTACTGCAGCGATAGCCTGCGCACAGACGTGACACATCCGATTTCCTTGTTCCCCGCGGAAAACGACGCAGCCAGAGCAGGTTCCCCAAGCTCAAGTGATGTTTACACGTTGTAATTTTAACGTTGTGGTAACTGTTGCGTAATAGCGAAATTATAAGAATTTGTATGGGGAAAATTCGCTTCGAATTTGAGCGTAAAATTACGAACGATATTTCAATAAAAATGGCTCACCTGAACTTCTTTGAGTGTTTATTGGTGTATTGAGTGGTTTGGGGGTCGATTCAAAGCGATTCCAGTGAGTTTTAGTTCCACTCATTTCTTCCTCCCTACGGAGAGACTAGTATCCCATCTCTTTGAAGGAAAAGTTTTTTTTTTCTAAAATCTAGCACTTTAGAGGTGCAGTGTCCCCCCAGGGGGGGGTTACCGGGGGTGCTCGTCGTACCGTTTAGGATGCTAAAACCGTTAGAATTATTGCGGCCTTTTAGGGCATTGAGCCGAAAAATGTGACAGGAACTATTTGTCAGTCAATTGGTTTTTAACGAGGGGTATCAGGTAACCCGAGGGGTATCAAGTAACCCGAGGGGTATCAGGTAACTAGGGGCATCAGGTAACCCGAGGAGTATCAAGTAACCCGAGGGGCATCAGGTAATCCGAGGGGTATCAAGTAACCCGAGGGGTATCAGGTAGCCTGTTATCCCTAATTTATTGAGGGGTATGATTTTGGACATTTTTGAAATTCCGTAATCGACCTCGGCAAATTCAGATGTTTTCAACAACAAAACAACAAAAAACAAAAACTTTGCAAATTAGCAAAGAAACGCTATTCGAGGCAGGGAAAAGTAATCAAATTGAAAATAATGAAAGTGAGACAACATAACAATACAGAAGCTGATCTGTAGAGTTACAGATTTATTTTAATGCTTTAGATGAGATCATGATATTGGTGGCAGACACGGGAAATAAATGAAATATGTTAATATAACATTTTTATTTGCTTGATATCACAAAGTATTTGGGGAACATCAATATAGTCATCTATTTTCTGAAGAATCTCCAGAAGAATTTGTTTAATTTTCGATTTAAATTGAGATTTGCTCAACGATTTTAAAAGAGATTTAGGTAGTCTGTTCCATATCATAGCACCAGTTCTTGCAAATGATTTTTTTCATTTTTTCCCTTCGAGATTATTCAACATAATAATGTTGATTTGATGCAGACCAAGCACATATACCATAGATTAGATAGGGCGAAATTAGGGACTGAAAGACAGGTTACTCTTCTGTAAAAGTTCGTAATTCCTATTTGACTAGCTTCGTAGTAAGAGCGGGCAGAGCGGGTCATGTTGCAGGCAGTTTGCGACATCTGGGATGTTTTTGGCGGAGCTCTCGCGTATTGAAACTTTGATCATCACGGAAACTTATGATTTAACAGACAAGAACACGAAGTACACTTTCAAGTCATTCGTTTATTTACATTTTTTCCACTTCATGATGAGTGTATTTTCTTCTGTGGCAGTGAAGAAAGTTTGCTGAATGAAGCAGTATCGTTTCGCGTCCTCTTTCGACTTGAACAAGTTTGCCAGGTTACCGGACGCGAAGTCCTCGAGTTCATAACCGTTCCAAGTTCTGCTCCAAACGTTTGAGCTTTGACTCGCGTGGACTTTTTAGCAATGGCAAATGTAACAGCGACAATTTTCCGAAAATAGACAGAAAAAGCAGCTATCTTTCTGACCAAACCGGATAAATTTCTTCTTGAAGCCAAAATCATATGTTTTCCCGTGCGCTAGACGCGGGTGGCGTGATCAATTACGTCATATCATGATTTGTACTCTTATCAACAATAGCTCTCGGCCAATGAGCGGGCGGAAGTTTTCACAGTTATGGTATAAAAACAATTTTTGGATAAGTTTTTTGTGATATCCGAAATAATCAAGGTCAAGATAAGTGTTATCAGCCGAAGCCGAAGGCTGATGCTGATTACACTTAATAATACCGAGACCTTGATTATTCCGGATATCACAAATACCGAATCTTATAATTGTTTTATTATTCATTGTTTTAAAGAAAATAACGACAAACGCACTGTCGCACGGAACACAGTTTATTATTTTCCAACAATAATAGAATTCACCACCCGTCAACTTGACATTGCTCTTGGAAATCATGCATTGCGCGCGCACTCTACAGATTATTCACAAATCTGCTGATTTAACTGTAGGCTCTTAGCCTTGGGACGACAGATGGTGTCTGCAATGTATAATATTGATTAGTATATACTGAAACAGTGGATAGCATTGTTGGCGCGCTCTGATTGGTTACTGAAACTCGGAATAGCAAGTGCAATTTGCGCGCGAAAATTGTAATCGTTGACAGGAATAAATGAGTTAAAAAGCATCATTTTCGTTATATTATCTCACTGTTTCAGTATATACTAAAACAACTATTCACCTCAGTGTAGGTGGGTAGTGGTGGATATTTACCTCGCCGCTTCGCGATATCCACCACTACCCACCTCCACTTCCGTGAATAGTTGTTAACTATAATATATATTATAATATAACAATATATTATGAAAACACTTTTGCGAGAGACGAAACGTTTTGAAACATAACATGAAATACAAAACTTAAAAGCTTACAAGCGCACTTTTCCATTTTTAAAACCAGTTACTTCCTCATACCCTAAGTTCTCTATTGTGTAACATTTATTAAACAAGACACTATCGGCATTAAATAAATTTACTAACTTACATACTTACTTAATCGTTGCTTCTAACATTAATTGATCGTGTCCAACTGAAACATGCCTGTTTTCTGCTCATAAAACGTTAAGGGCACCATATTACAGGACATTTTCGTGTGGCCTGCGTAGCTGGCGGTTTTGTTGGCGCGCACGATGCTGAAATCGCGAGCGGCGAAGCCGCGAAAACGAGCGGTGAATCCGCGAGAAAGAAAAAAAAACTTTTCTCTTTTTCGCGGCCTCGCCGCTCACGAATTCAGCATCGCGCGCGCCAACAACACCGCCCGCTACGCGGGCGAATTTTCGTGCGATTTTGGAACAGGCGATATTTCGCGACAATAATGTTATCGCGAATTTGTGGAACATTTCTTCTTATCACGTATAATAACATCAAAAACGCAAAAAATAATGTCGCCAAAAGTTTCTGTAATAAGGTGTTTTATTATATATGAAATGTGAAATAAACGTTTTATTTTCCGCGAAACGCGATGTAAACACCTCTTTATCAACACCTTCTTTAAAGAGTAGAGCCTGGTTTTCACTTGTGACATGAACATAAGCATAAGCGGAACTGAGCATAACAGCGCTTATGTCCAGTGAAAACGGGGCCGACATAATCATAGGCATAAGCGCAATTATAAGCATAAGGATCAAACTTATACTTCTTCGTCTTCACTTGACGCAAATTCTTAAGCTTGGTTCCCACTAGCGACGTAAGCGACGGAAGCGGAATCATAAGCGGAATCGGAATCGTAAGAACCTTACGATCTAGTGGAAATCAAAACGACGGAAGCGGATAGTAAGCGACGGAAGCAGAAGCGGAATCGGAAGAAAAAGGAAACCTTCTGATCCTTCCTATTCCGATTTCATCGAGCTTCCGATTCCGATTGCGACTCCGTTTTTTAATTTCCACTAGAACGTGCTCGTGCTCGTGCTCGTGCTCGTGCTCGTGCTCGTGCTCGTGCTCGTGCTCGTGCTCGTGCTCGTGCTCGTGCTCGTGCTCGTGCTCGTGCTCGTGCTCGTGCTCGTGCTCGTGCTGCGTCGGACGTGTAACCAAACTTAAAGGTTTAAATTTGTAAAGAAACAAATGGCTTCTCTACATGCCAAATATTTGGCATATTTCTTGCATCTCTCAACATCTCTTATTCTCTACTTTCTTGTGACCACCTGATTAACATCGTAAAATAAATCCGCTCTGATCAAGGTAAAAAGAAGTTGTTCCGTCACATTTGCATCATATTTCAGAGAATTGAGTCCATCATTATCAATTCCTTTTAAACCGTGTCGAATTCTCCTCACCCTGTTGAAGCAGAAAATCAGTAAAAACTCAGTTTTATCGTATATGACCCGTACAGCCCTGCGAACCTTTTCTTTACAAAACCATTGATTAAAATCCCGTATGAGGGCCATACGCATTTGCGAGAGCGGGGCCGGAAAAAGCCGTACGGCCCTACTACAAAAGCGGACGGCTTCGCGCGTTAAAGGGATAGTATCACGAGGTCGAAACTTGAAAACGTCGGCCCACTTTTCAAGTTTGATTCCGCAAATTCAAAAAGGCCGTCGAGAAGTGGAGGTATTTGTTGAATCAAAAAATCCGTTTTGATAGCCAAAAGAAAGAAAAAAATCACTTTTAACAGTGATATGTCCAAAATTCCGGTGCAAGAATAGTGAACAGTGCCGCGCGTGGAACCTCGTGATACTATCCCTTTAAGATTTCAAATAATTTTGTCTCCAATTTGGTCATATGATAAAATACTTATTGACTAAGTTAGGTCGGGCTGGCTGGGAAAATATTTGGCTCGAGGTCATGGCGTACGGACCGAGCGCAGCACATATTATCTACTGTATTTAATCGAACAGACACCCTTGGGCCCGTTTCTAGAAAGTCCCCAAAAGCTATTTTATACAGTAAAAATCCGCAGAAAAGAACCCGTGATTTTTCCGCGTGACAGGCTGGACTGATTCTTACCTTACACTTTTTTTGTATAAGAATGTATATTTTTCATGCCCAGGCTGGATATTCTTAGACTGCAAAACAGTCGGGTTTTTTTTCCGCTGGCTCGCTCGCAAAGGCGCTAAGCGCCAAAAGCGTCTGAAGCGTGGATACCCGCGCGCGAAGCACGCGAGCCTCACACGGGCGTCTCTCCCCAGTCCCACTCTCCATAATTATTCACACTCGTTCCAGACCTTTCGTTCAAAGACCGCGCGCATTCGTATGGCCAACGCAAAAAAATACGACTGTTTTGCAGTCTAGATATTCTCGGTTTTTTTTTTCGACTTTAGGCTGAAAATATTCTTGTGTACATTCTTAGATTACAGAGTATAGTATTTCAGTTAAATAAAACAGATGTGACCAGAAATTGAACTACCAAGTGGCACGGCATGGTGTCTGTATCGTGTTACATGTGCATATAATTGTCATTCATGGAAGTTTACAAACTTCCTATATAGAATATTATTAAAACGACCAACTGTCGTCATCAGATATCTCTTGTACCTTTTATCCGAATTGCCGATATGTCGATCATATGTCTAGTACTAGTTTTTATCGTCTTGTTTGCTAGTTTTGTTAGAAAAAGGGAAGAATTTACCATACTTTTCAATGGTATAATAAAGTTCATTTAAAATATTTTTTAATTTTATTGTATTTTATTTTCCATCAACACGCAAAAAGCGTACATTGGGTATATTCTTAACAAATTTCTAAAATTTCGCCAAGTCCAGCCTCAATATTCTTATAAAAAGATTTTAATAAAAAAGAGTGTAATTGATCGAATAGACGACAGAGGCGTTTATTGAATGTTTGCGGTTTTAAAGGGGCGTTTATTAGAGATAGGCGTTTAGAGTATAGTTGTATAAGTGTATAGGTGTATAGAGAACAAAACTCTAACTTTTTAAAATATTGAATGATCTACAAAACTATGAAAAAAGAAACATTTGATCTTAGTTCTCAAAGTCAATAGCAGGCTGTCCAATTCATCAAGAACAAGATGCACAGTTTCCAAAGCAAGCAGTTCAATAAATTGTTGATTACAGTTGCATATCTCATATCTTTATTTTGTTATTTTCCCTGCCATATATGTATTGGATGACTGACTAGTGAGAAATCAGGCTGAATAGATTTTTAAACAGGTTCTTACTTTATTTAAACAAGAACAAGATAAATGTACAAGACCATGACGTATGCGTGCATGTTGCTGGTGCGTCTGGTTAACCAAAAGAAGAGTCCACACTTTTTGATTGATACATTTTATACAGTGAACAGAAAATCAAATTCTTTTGTAGAATTGACCAATATCACGCTAGCTTGGCATGAAAATATATTTAATTTAATAGGAAAAAGAGTCCAGTATCAAATTCAGATGGCCGCCATCTTGGATTTTACTAAAAATTCAAATTTATCGGAAAAATGCGGAAATTGCAAATATTGTTTGCTAGAGTTGCAAAATAACATACAATTAAACATTTTGATGCCTTTGGTAGCATTTTATATGTTTTTTCGCTGAAAAAAGGTGAAAAACACGCATTTTTAATCAAAAATGGGTTGACCTCATGTTACTAATGACGTCATATCTCGTTACCATAGCAACTGGTTGTCGCCAAACTTTACCAAAATGTGTCTTAAAGGGATAGTATCACGAGGTTCCACGCGCGGCACTGTTCACTATTCTTGCACCGGAATTTTGGACATATCACTGTTAAAAGTGATTTTTTCTTTCTTTTGGCTATCAAAACGGATTTTTTGATTCAACAAATACCTCCACTTCTCGACGGCCTTTTTGAATTTGCGGAATCAAACTTGAAAAGTGGGCCGACGTTTTCAAGTTTCGACCTCGTGATACTATCCCTTTAAGGATAAACAAACAGCTACTGAAAATGGTACGTGCTAATCTTAAATGGTCTTGAAAATATCGGAGAAAATGAACGTCCGAGGGTTAAATCACACTTGGGTCTGCATTAGTGTAACAAGAAACATAGAATGCACGATCACTACAACAAACCGCTGAGAATGGCCGGATCTGGGTTTCCAGACCTAGATCAGTATTAGTACTTGAAGTGAAACAAAAGAAACGGCAAACTGATCCTTACGGCAGAAAAACAGAAGCAGAAGCAAAAACAAATAAAATAAAATAAAAGTGGAATATAATAGTGCCCAATATTTCGCTTTGCAAAACAAAGCTTCTTCAGGGGCTAGCACTATAAATGATAATAATAGTGCATAATAATAGTGATAATAATAGTGCATGATGTTCTGAGCTTCAATAACTTTTTTGAATAACAACTTGCTTCATTTGTCAGGTTGAAGTGGTTCTTATATATTCTAAGTTGACGAAACAAGTCCGGCTGGTTTGTGGGCTAAAAACTACACTATACATTCTATAGATTCTGATTTTAAAATATATCTCTGGACGCCCGCGAAAAAGTATCGGGACTTTCGGAGAAACGGGTGCCTGGCATTCATTACAATACACAATATTCGTATTCACGGTATTGAACTGGATCTAGCGTGCAGTCGAGGCTCATGCGGGGGAATCGTTTCACATGCAAATATTTTTAATGATATTCCCCCGCATTAGCCTCGACTGTAAGCTAGTTCCAGTTCAATACCGAGAATACGAATATTGTCCATTTGATACGTCGGAACAAACAAGACGTTTTTGACGGGTCGTATATTTTTCGGGTTAGAAGTTCCTGTGTAGGGTAGGGTTAGGAGCTCATGTGTAGGGCAGGGGCAACCCTGGCAACATGTAATCAATTCCTGTAAATCAACTTAAAAGGGAGAACGTCACGGGGATTTTGTAGTATTTTCATCAAAACTGCACTAAATATAATTTACGTACTTATGCTTAGTAACAGCAATTAGATTTAGTGGAGTACAATTCAGGGACTAATCGGGCAAGTAATTTCAAACCCGATTTGAAATTACGAGCACGATTATCCCTGAATTATACGACACGAAGTTCAATTACAATTAATCGCATCAATAACAAAATAAGAGATTAAAAAGTGCATGTGAACTCTTTTGTACTCAAAACGTCTAAAATATTTTCTATCAGTTTTGAAATTAGGAGGAAAACAGCAAAAAAGTGCAACTGATTGACGCGTGCCCCCGGGGGGGGGGGGGTACTCCCATATATGAGCTATATAGGTATGTGCCGCTGTGAAGGGTATGGTTTTCAGGCAGTTTAGTCTGGGATAGGGTATAGTTATCGGAGGTTTTTGGTCTAGCATAGGGTATCATTTTCCGCGAAACTGACCAGTTGCGTGAAGAATTTAGTCTAGACAAGGTTTTACTGGCAAATGGCATTAAAAATCGGTACGGCGGACCGTTTACGGCATTTTTACTGACCCCTGGCATCTTAGACTATGATTGTGAACGAGTTTCTGGAAAATAGCGAGTCTCTGGAATAGGTCTAGGATAGGGTAGGGTTTTTCCAAAAATTTGGGGCCAAAAATTTGCCGAGTACCCCCCCCCCCCCCCCCCCCCCGGGCGCGTGCCCAACGTAGGTGTCCAATTGCAGCTATCCAATTACAATAAGTTGTAATTGGATAGCTGTAATTGGACACCCACGTAACCGCGCGCCAATTACGGAAAAAAGACGCGCGGATGACCAATCCTATAGAAAATTTTGTTATTGATACGATTGTACATGAAATCGATCTTAGAACGTGGTGACTAAACAATCGAGTGATTCACCAAAGAAGAACAAACCATTGTCAGTTTTTAGCGATTTTTTCAAGACACGGGAGGAACTTGAAAAACATTGGCCAATTTTTTCAAGTTGCAATCCATTTCCATCCTGACCATCCGTAGCCAAAGACAACCAATACTAGTATCTGTGCATTGGTAGAGTAATTATTGACAAAATTGGAACATTACTGTTAGGTTCCTAGCGATACAAATATGCTTTTTGGCATTTCAAAATGACACTTAAAAAGGTGACATTGCCCCTTCAAGAGAAAGACTTAGATAAGATACTAATGTCTATTGCCAAAGCTTTCATTTTCGGTCCATGTTGGGAAAATAATTTTTTTTCTCTTGCACGTTTTCTGACCTCGCCTTTATTGCTTTAAGCCTTCAAGCAAGCTAGGTTTATATAACATTTCGCATTGCCTTACCGTGTTCTTAATGGAGGTCTCTTTCCCGCAGCGTGAAAGGTCTTTGTCATTTTGTATCTTCCTTTTTCCATGGACGGGCGCGTCAGATTGAATCCTCTGACCCTTATTCTAAACAAACAGGACCGCACCAAAGTGTTACCCAAATTTGCAGTGAATGGATATACCATGCCCGATATATTTTCTTTTGTTAAAACAATAGAATATTAGAACACAAAAGAACGACAATACAATAGAATACAATGCCATAGAATATTTTAGAATACATAATTTTACCTAATACAATGGAGGTGTACAATGTACAATGGAGCTTATAAATATATCGGGCATCATATGTGAATGGAGTGTTTTCACTCACGTGACCGGCGGCCATATCGGAGTGCTAAAACAATAGGAAATGTTTGAATAAGAATAGAGCTAAAGTCCCATAGGATTCGTTTGGGACACCAATATGGCAGCCGTTTCATTGTTTTGGGACACCAATATGGCCGCCATGATGTCACGTGCAAAACTCTGCTATTTTGAAAATGCGGCAAATACGTCACGTGTGACGTCACGTCAGCGTTTCTGAGAAAGTTATGAATGGTAAACTTAAAGTGCATATGAACTGAAAACATCATGAAACATGGATAAAAGCTTACTTGTCTTTTTTCCATGCTCACTGATATTTTTCTGGAGACGGAGGAGCAACCGCACCCTTTGTTGACACTGACGTACTCCTTTTGAGATAACTTCCTATGTCCTACTTCATACTGCCGAGGACATTCAAGTTGCGCTCGTAGCAAGAGTCCTCGAAATGCGCTGAACAGAGCCGCCATACTGGATTGATCTGATCGTACAACCAACATTACGTCACATCACGTGACATTTTGATATTTTGGCCGCGCGATTTGAAAACCATTTTTTAGGGCGAAACAGCGTAACTTTGAACGCTTGTATAACATCGCCAATTTTTACCCAGAACATCTCAAACTTTGGAATCGTGTATTTCAAGGAGTAAAGTTTATAACTACGTAAAAATAATTGTCGGTTCATATGCACTCGGGTACCCGAAACAACGCTCTCCCCCGAGACAACTTTATCGAGCGTTTATACGGAGTTGTGAGATGTAACACCTTTCCCCTCTAGCACACCAGTCTCTCTCGGGACGCCTTTTTTTTGCACGTTTGGTCTCTGCTGACCTAAAACACACGAGCTCCGGAAAAAAATTGAGCTGTCTCGTCTCGGGTAGGCGAGCCAAAGTGTTTATATGAGAAAAAGATGTCCCGCCTGCCAGGGTTACCCTACCTACCGAGGCGAGACAACGGTTTGAGAGGACCGCCGCCATTTTGAAAACCGAGAAGACCCTGGGACGAGGTTGTGTATTTTTTATGACCTGTAATTGCAAGAACGAATTTGATATGCGATTCTTTCCGGTTGCCTGGTGACAAATGGATCGCATCATTGTTATAGCTGTCATTCTGGTGTTGGCGATTTTATTGATAACAACTTCTCGTTAACAAACTTCCTTTGACACCGTCGATAGCGTAGTGTCTACGCGCACATGCGCAGCAGCACAAAAACTATTCATTCCTGTGATCAATACATTCATTTAGCTGATAGACATTTGTTTGGAAGAAATATATGTTGAAATGTCATGTATGCGAAACAATATCTCTGTCTATCTCCTATTTGTTACTATTTTCCTATGACAACGTTTCTGTAATTAGGTATGTTATATATTTTAATATACAATAAAATGAATTCTACGCGCATTTTGATTGGCCATTACCTATGATCTATTAGAGTACAGATGCACAGTTGACATCATGGAGAATTTGTTTTCTCTGTTTCGTCCAACATGGCGGATAGCTTTGAAAATGTGGACGAGATTTTTCCGGAAAGGGAAAAAATGTTTAGCAGACGTTTTTGACAATTAAGAAAAACGGAAGCGAAAAGTAGTTTTGTTGCAGTGGAAAATACCGAAATAAGAAAAAAAATCATCGAACAGTCATGATTACAGTCAAGTGCTACGAGACTAATTTGTCTTCCCTGCTATTGTAAATTATTGTATATTAAAAACAAATAGATTCCATTTTGCCTTGCGTCTGTTCAGTTATATCAGAAACCCCATAAGTGGGTTGAAACGTGCAACTGTCTCTTGTACGCTTCAAAACAAGCTTCCGATTATTCAATTTGCTAAGAAGCTGTTACAGCCATATTTGGAAAATAAAAATATTAACCAATCAATTTGCTAGAACAACTTGCTTCCAATCTCGAGGGACCGAGGGGTTTCCAAATATGGTACTAAGCAAAAAATGAATATTCGGAAGCTGTGAATGCGCGGTACATGTTTCCACCCACGTATGGGTTTCTGGTTATAGATCACAGATGACGTCAAAATGTGGTAAGAACATCAGTGTCCAACTCTCCTGCGGCTTGTTGGCCACTTTTTTGTTCTTACCACATTTTGACGTCATCTGTGATCTATAACTGAACAGACACACGGCAAAATGGATACTCTTTGTTTAACCCTTTCACTCTCAGAGTCAATTACGGAAACATGTAAAAAGAGGACAATTATATTAGAATTTCTGATATTAGAGTGCAACTCTTAAAACCATAACATTGTGTACTTCCGGTTTTATCAACAGTCTGACTTCCTGTCTCACTCTGACTATAAACCACACGACAAACTAGATTGCTTCTAGGATTGTTCGTTTTATACATATACATATATTTATTATAACATTTTCTTTTTCTCCTGTGCCCGCCTCGAATAGCCCTTGCTAATTGCGGGCAAAACCTTTGTGAACTTGAAATAAAACTTGTTGTTGTTATGTAATATAGTTCTAACTTTTGATTCTGTTGATAAAATCCTATGATGTGACCATTCAAATGAAACCTCTTGAGAGGTAATTTTGCATGGTACCATTTGTTTTTCAATATTTTGCAAAATGGATTCTATCTGTTAAATAAATTACCTTTTATACAGATTGTCGTCCTCTCCACCCCACCCCCAGAATATGTTGGAAAATCCATTGATAAGATCAAAGTGTTCCCTTAAAAAGGAACCTACACCTCCAAAGAGTGTCCTATATTTTAAACTGCAGATAAAATAATAATAAAGAAATTAGCACGAACACAGCAACCAGTGAAACCGTGTTTTATCATTGCGTTCGCGCAATCCTAATCTTGTGTTGGGTGTCCTGTGTAGTAGCCGGATTAAATTCAGTTTTCCTTTGTTTCTGTTTCGACGCCACTTTAGCCCCCCCCCCCCCCCCCCCAAGATTCTTTTGTTCTTTTCAGGGGCAACGGGCAAGGGGCAAACCGGGAGGTACTGATATCTACTTTGGCATCTCCCCGAACGCTTTCACATACCTTCTCTTGTGCGAACGCATTTTCGTAATGGTTGATTTCTGCTAGTATTAAGGTAGTTGGATTCCAATATGGCTGCTATATTGGATTCGAAATTTTAATTTCCCCAAATCCTTGCAAATTTCACCAAATCCTCGTTACATTTAGTTTTGACAATTAGCTTTGAAATTCAAAAACAAACGTTCATTGTAAGGTCGGTTATTGGCATTTCTAATCATTTCCATATAATCGTCCGAGTCGTCTCGGTCGTCAGTCATTTCAAAAACTGGGACGATCATATGGAAACACTACCCAGACGATAGCAAACGACTGGGACCACCGAGACGACCTCGGTCGCTTGGATAGAACTGACTTCTATCTGGATGATCGGGACGACCGTGAAAGATCTGAAGCGATCATATGGAAATCATTCACCACACGCGACAAAGACGACCTGGGCAATCTAAATCTATCCCAGAAAGCATCAGTTTGTCCCAGAATTCATTTCTCTTTCTGCGTTCCAAAATGGCGTTGGAGGTTCAGTGACCACGTTCATAGAGGAGGTACAAAAGTATGAGTGCTTGGATTACAAGAACAAATACATACGACTTAACTGTCAGATTAGCAAATAGGCCAAAAATTCCAAATGGACAGAGCAGAAAAAAATACAAGAAAATAAGGAGCTTCTACGGTCAATTTTTTAGGTGAACTCTTCGGTTAAATTCCGCCATTTTGGTTGCGAATCTCGCGCCCAAATTATGTTGTCGAACCCAGAAGTTTTGCTGACAACCGCGCGCTCTCACTCTTTCAGACGACCGAGGCGATTATATGGAAACCCTATAGTCATCCGGATGGTCCCAGTTGTCTTTTGAAACGACTGGGACGACCAAGATGACCCGGACGATTATATGGAAACCAGGCTTTAGGTACACAATTTCGAAAGAGACCAAACCTTCGAAGGACTCGAAATAACGACCTATGAATCGAAAGTCAGACTAGCTAAGAGTGCGTTTCAGTTTGGGATAATCCAAATACAGATTCATACTGAAAATCAGCCAGATTCATGACGAATCATTTCATAACTAGAGAATAAAATAAGAGTAGAATGGACACCAGGCTTTCGTCTCTCAGTCATCGATTTGAGCAGCCACGTTGTACATGTGATTATTAAAAGAACTATTTTTATCCTAGAACAATTGCACAGTGGAACAATCTCCCGCCAGAAATTATTGCATCTACCTCGCTATCTTCATTTAGGCAATCCCTATGTAATCTTACATATTGATCAGCAATTTTGTGTTTTTGCTTTATTTATTATTGTAATTTTATTATTTAACCCTCGGTCGTACAAGGGGGTGGGGACCGCCCCCACCCCCCCTTAAGGTTTTTTCTCCCATATTTTCAAGACCATTTCAGATTAGCACATGTCGTTTTCAGTAGCTGTTCGTTTATCCTTGAGACCTATTTTAGTAAAGTTTAGCGACAACCGGTTGCTATGGAAACGAGATATGACGTCATAAGTAACATGTGGTCAAGCCATTTTTAAATAAAAATGCGTGTTTTTTACCTTTTTTCAGTGAAAAAACATATAAAATGCTACCAAAAGCATCAACATGTTTAATTGTATGTTATTTTGCAACTCTAGCAAACAATATTTGCAATTTCCACATTTTTCCAAAAATGTTGAATTTTTAGTAAAATCCAAGATGGCGGCTATCTTGGCGGCCATTTTGGATGATGTCATGGACCCCCAGCAGTGCCACAACCAATAATATTTACCTTATCTTGTAGAGCACATCGCGGGCTATCTATTAGATGTAAAACATTTCCGAAATATTGCAACATCGCAAAAACCCAAGGGGGGGTTGCAACAATCCCCCCCCCCCCCCCTGGACCACGGTGGGGGTATAAGTTTGCGTGTACGTCCGAGGGTTAAAGCAGTCTGCACTACTCTGTTAAGAGTGATGACTTAATTAGTAAATCTAAAATACTTGCCGGTAACCATGCGTATCCACAGCTACTGACATATGTCTGGGTGAAGACGGACAACTGTACTCATTACGATCATCCTCCGGCATAAGGTCCACATCATGAAATATGAAACATTCATACTCGTCGTACTTTAGCGCTTCTTTAAAACCAACGTTAAACAGCATGGCACGGTTGAAAGGACTATCTCCTGCCTGTTAACCAAAACGTAATACTAGCTGTACACTTTGACTCCTATCAGGTTAGTGACGAGGTATATGGGATTTATTCAATGACCTCCCCTCCCCTTGTAATTCATACTTTACGTTGAAAGAGTTGTAACATTTGGATAGGTCGCTTGGTCGGCTGTAAATATTGAGCGTGCAATATATATGTGTTTCGCCGTTCCGAGGTTGCGCGGGAGATTGGGTCAAGTTACGTGTCGCAAAGCATCATACGGCTGTTTTGGGGGACGCCATTTGCTTGAATTCCTGTAGCTTTGTGTTTTGGTTGTTGTAAAATGGGTAAATTTAACTGTTGTGTGCCAGGATGCACAAATAACTGGAGGAACGCGCCAGATATAAAGTGTCACACGTTGCCGAGTGATGCTAAAGCGAGGCGCTTGGATAAAAAACTCATACGCAACGAAAATTTGAAGGCGTGGATGCACAAAACACTAGGATTTATGGAGATCACTTCCCTGGGGGACAAAGAATGTGCAGAACTCAACTTCCTTCGATATTTCCTTGGACTGTGACTTCTCAAAAGCGACGAGCTATAGAGAAGCGTTCCCCAAAACAGCCCTATGATGCTTTGCGACACGTAACTTGGGGGTCGGTGGAGCAGAACGCCTAAGAGCGCGGAGGGTCCGAAGGTGTGCAGAGTCATTTATTACGAGCGTTTCGTATTCACGAGCTGCAGGCTATTAGGGAAACGTGTGTCTCTCAAAGAATCCCACAATCCCTCACAAAACGGAGTTCGTTTTGAGACTGTCCCCAGTGGGCAACAGGGTCAAACCTGTTCAAACCTGTTCAAACCTGCTCGTACCTGTTCAACCACAAAGATCCTGTAGTCCAAATTCTGTCTCTTCAGTAGAGGATGCATGTGACGAACAAAGATTGAGAGCTGTTCGGAGCGATTGCGGAATGGAATTATCAGGGCCATCTGGTGACAAATAAAAAAGAAGTGTCAGTAACAACAGTGGAAAAAGTATACCTTTGGGAGCGTCTCCAGGGCAACAGTTCTAGCGTCTCCAGATTACTCTTAAGATACCTTAAGGACGGTGTCTTTTTATTGTGCCTGAAAGTGAAAGTTTTGAACGGTAAGCCGTCGAGCGGAAATCCCAGCATGCCACAGAAAGAGACACGCACAAAATTACTAGGAAGGGGATAGAGAAAAATGTCGCGGACCCCGAACGTAATTCCGTAAAAGTTGAAAACAACTTATATAACTTGTAAAAACGCGAAGTGACCCCTACTTTTTATGTTATAAAATGGAAGCGGTGAGTCTTTTAAGCACACAATTAATTTTTCTGTTGTGGGCAATCGTTATTTAGACTGTCTTTTTGGCGAACGTGGAAAAGCTGTCAGGGCCGATAACGGCTCAGTTGTGATGTTTTTGTAATCAGAAAAACATATAAACAGTAGTTGTTATATTACCATTCGTTTTGTGTTTTAGAGGTTTTTAGAATTATTGTTGCCTTTGTGTATGTAAAGGCGAATTCTAAGGAAATCCGCGAAGAAAGACCTATTTTTCCCTTTTTGGAAAAAAATGCTGAGGTCAGCATTTTTTTTTTCACATTGAAAAATGCGCGGTTACCCCCCAATTTTCTCTTTGGATCCCAATAGCCCCTGCTAAGATCTGCTTTTCCCGCGTAGTCAAAAACCGGGCAAAATACCTTGGTATTAGGAGGTACCGTCCTTAACTCCTTTATCAAATGAAAGCTTATAGAGCTGGCTATCTAAATCGTATGATACCTTTCATTTTCTGATAGAATGTCGAATTCTACATGCGAGCGTCTGAATCAGCTTTTCAAAGCCACATCTCAAAGCGATCATTGTATTTTGCTAATTTGATTTGTTCTCGAGCTTCCGTCCCCGAAGCGCTAAAAAAATACGTGTCTGCGTTTTCCCATATTCAATTTCAGTGAAAAGTACCAGAACATTTTCGAAGTAGGGCGAAAAAAAGATGGAGTAATCACGCGGATTCCGAAGTGGCTCTAAACTAAAAAGTTTTCAGAAGTTAAAAATTCCCAGAATTTTTTTTATTGTATGTTAACCTAGCTACTGTCCAAATTTGGGGAAAATAGAACAAATTCCTCTTTAAATTTTCCCTTTTAAACCCAAAATTCACTTTGAGAAAACAGGGCTTAAAAAATATCGCGCGTCATTTAAAACAAACTTCCGGTCAAAACGCCATACTGTCATTTCTCCATCAATTTTCACTCTTTTCGATAATTTTTTGGATGAAAGCTCATTCTGAAACCTTTATTTTGACACCCAAAAACGAATTTCGAGAAAATTGTGGATCTGAAGGTACTCTGTAACTTTAATAAGGACACCGAAGGGACCGCGGAAACTTAAGTGTTTATTGTTTTTAAGGGAAAATACGATTGTTTTAATCGGGACGGGAAAAACTGTCCGTTGTCAGCATTAACGGGTGTCCGTATTAAGCGGGAGAGAAATGCATAGCGATATTTCTCGTTACGTCACCTATTGTTATTAATGTGCCAACCAGAGAACTATTGGCTGTTGAAACAAATAGTTCTTTTGTTTAACAGTTGGCAAATTTGAATAACAAAACAAATTTAACGTAATGTTTGTAAACAGAGAAATATCGCTTTAGGCTTTCGGCCGGGTCCGTAATAACGGGGTGACCCTAATAATGGGTTGTCCATAATAACGGGGTGTCCGTATTAAGCGGGTGTCCGTGATAGGGAGGTGTCCGCATTAAGCGGGTGCCCGTAATAACGGGGTGTCCGAATTAAGCGGGTGTCCATAAAGCGGGGTTCCACTGTACACTAGTCTACCGAGAGCGATCGTTCGGATTGGTGTAGCTAAAAAACTGTTCTGTTGGCACGACGTTTCGAAAACCTGAGTCACTAAAGTGTGAATTGTTGTCATTGGTCAGTTAAGGCGTGATGTTAATGGTTGTTGGGAATCAAGCAGTAATTGGTCAGTTTTCCATCCGTGAATTGTTAGCAAAATTTGTCTGTTCTTGAGGTCGTTGATAAGTCATTTGTAAGCTGCACGTCACGTGCACCAAATGTCCAGTACTTTTGACTCGCATTAAAGGTGTGTCAAACTCAACCTCAAAAGTACTTTATACCCTTTGATCACATCTGATGCATGTGAAGCGCAACTTTGCTTTGCTTACTACTGCAGTGAAAGCCGGCACTTGACATTTGTCAGCGACTGAAAGGCCGAAACGAAACGCTCAATTATTTGTCAGACCCAGCGTGCGTTTTGCAAAACTCCCAAAGATCTTTCGGGCCCGAAAAGCTATTTTATGTGCATGCTTTTTACCAAGAGAGATACAATTTTTGTTCGTTTTGAAAGCTAAGTAATAAGATCTTAAGTCAACGAGAAACGTTGCACTGGTTTTCGGGCTATAAACTTCACCGCCAAAGAGAAAGAGATTGAATTTCAAAAATTGTTTTTGGGCCCGAAAAGTCTCCGGGAGTTTTGAGAAACGCACGCCTGGTCGGCCAGACTAGTGAATTTAGAAACTTTACGCACCCTTTTGGTGCACTTTGTAGGAACAGCTCTTCAAAAAGCCGCATTCTAGTTACAAACTGACCGGTCTGGCGTACCAGTTCTGACAAATGGTAAGCACCCTAAGTAAATAAACTATTTGTAGCTCTGTCCTGATCGGGAGAGATCTGGGTAAGAGATTATTGTTTACCTTGACCTTTGCTTTGCATTCAGTTGGCTTCCAACTTCCACCATTGCTGACCCAGCCGTTAAAATCACGAGACATTTGTCTTTCAACATCTTTCATTTTGGGAACTGATGTATTCACATGTATAGGTCCAACTGACGCACACAAAAAGGGAAACGAAAAATCGATTATATAAAGGCGAACGTACGAAGCAGCTGTGATACTCTCCAGTCTGATTTGCTCACTTGCTATTAACTATTACAGCGGTTTTCAACTGAGTGTCGAAAGTAATATTGCAATTGCTTTGGTTTTGCATTGCTACGCTTAGTGATTGGCTAAAAAATCTCGCGCCACTTTCTCAACCAATCAGAAGTAAAACCAAAACCAATTGCAATTTGCACGCACGCGTTTTCCCGCGCTTGGCGCCGGCTACATGTATTTGCTTTGAGTTCTGATTGGTTCTGTGCATGTTGTGATTGGCTAGAGTAATTAATTTGGTTTTGGTTTTACGCCCTGAAGAGAAAACCGCTCTGTGTTACAGATATTTGCTTTTACACTCAGCATTATGAAATACCGTAAAATACCGCTTAAAAAGTTTGAGCTTATAGAACTTCGTATGGGAAGGATTTTTTTGACTGACTGGATAAAAAAGACTCTATAGGTGGTTTTCATGTTACGTCATCGCCGCCATGCTGGTGGACAAAAACAAAAATTCTCTCATTAGCTCCTTTTGTTCGTCCACCAGCATTTGTTCGTCTCACTATTGTTATCTATTTCTCTAGAGATTGATTGCAAACCACGTATAGAGCAAAACAAAAGCAGTAGTTGGAAGATAAAGTGCAGAATTGCAAGGATGCAAGTGGATCACAATTCATCAAGTTCATTTCGTGACAGGCGGTCAAGAAAACCAAATTTCCATTCTTGCAGAATTTTGACTGGTTTAGCTGTTGTT
Organism: Dendrophyllia cribrosa; assembly: GCA_024195265.1. Classification (NCBI taxonomy): domain Eukaryota; kingdom Metazoa; phylum Cnidaria; class Anthozoa; order Scleractinia; family Dendrophylliidae; genus Dendrophyllia; species Dendrophyllia cribrosa. The sequence continues at coordinate 28,639,652 of JAJLRJ010000011.1, read as the reverse complement.
TCTTCTCCTTAGTTAATATTCTTTTGCTTTCGTCTTTTTGGCGATTTTTACTTCGTATTTCAAGATAACCGAGCAAGCTAAAGACAAGCTCCAGTGGTCATAATCATGATAAATTAATACGATATATCAGCCGGGACTGTGTCCTTTTTGAGGGGGAACCCGTCTGACATTTTACTTAAAAGTAACTTTACTGAATGGATTCAAAGTGCCCATAACGATTTTATTTTTATTTTCTTATCTAAATCTACACGTCGCGTTATGAACGTCTGCGAAAAAATTTTTTGATTTCAGCAAAATGTGAATTTTTTTATGATTTTTTAAAGTCTTCGAAATTTGCCGCCATTTTGGTCCACCATTCGCATTAGTCTCCTCTCGGTCCCTCTCGGTTAACAAAGGATCCGTGACGTAGATTAAGGAACACGTGACTTCAAACAAAGGAACTTGTGACTTTAAACAAAGGAACTGTGATGTAGATTAAGGAGCATGTGAGCCCGTTGGCCTTCTTAACAGCGGGACTGGTATACCGCAAAAAAATAGGATTTTGAAGATTTGAAATATTCATAAAAAATTCGCGTTTTGTGCAAAGCGCGAAATTGTTTCGCAGAAGTTCCTTGTGTGATGTTTACATTCAGATGAGAAAATAAAAAAAATAAACGTTATGGGCACTTTAACCCTTTCAATCACAGAGCCAATTTAGAGACATGTAGTGTAGTTTTTGAGTCTGCGGACGAAATCCTATGGTGTGATCATTCAAATGAAACCTCTTCAGCAGTACTTTTACATGGTACCATTTGTTCTAACTTTTGAGTCTGTGGACGAAATCCTATGGTGTGACCATTCAAATGACCTCTTCAGCAGTACTTTTGCATGGTACCATTTGTTCTAACTTTTGAGTCTGTGGATAAAATCCTATGATGTGACCATTCAAATGAGACCTCTTCAGCAGTACGTACTTTTGCATGGTACCATTTGTTCTTACTTTTGAGTCTGTTGATAAAATCCTATGGTGTGACCATTCAAATGAAACCTCTTCGGCAGTACTTTTGCATGGTACCATTTCTTTTTCAATATATTTTTACCACATGAAATTTAAATTTGATACTTGGCACAGTTGGGAATTAACTAAAGGGTTAATAGGACTTACGCAAAGTTGAAACATTTTCTTGACATAAATTATCATTCAAAACTCCGGTTGGTTGGTTTTGCCCCATGTGATTTTCGGCATGCGTAGTTGAGGCATTCGAGACCCTTAATATTTCGCCAGATTTCAAATCTACTTTTATGCGTTGTGAGAAGCTGGCAGTGTAATAAAACATCGCGACCAATGATGCAACGGCCATGATAGAGGTAAGGAGCATGAATATTCTCAGCATGCGCATTGTAGCCATTCTTCAACCTTGAGGGAAAAAATCGTGATTAACATACCGTAAATCCTCTATTAAGCCTCCCCTCTCAAATAAGCCTCCCCGTCTCTAATAAGCCACCCCCCTTTTTTGGAGCAAAAAAAAATTATACACTCTTCTGACCGCGCGTGTTAGAAAAAGCACTTTCAAAACCTCGATTTTGTAGACGATGACTGTCATATAATATAAAACGTTATGTAATACGGCTGGGAATTTTTAATCACCCATTTCCTTATTTTTGGCAAACTGATATCCTTTCTCTTATTTAACCTCCATTATCCAACACTTAGCTACTGTTGCTAAGTAGGTTTCGGAGTTAAATAATAAATCATGATGTCCATCAATTTTGAATTTTCAAACTGGTTTAACTTCGACTTGGGTGTTTTCTTTCCGAGAGGAAATATTCATTTTATTGTGATATGCACAAGTATAAGGTTTAGTACTTATTCATGCGCGCGCGTAGAGCGCTGAGAGAGGGGAAAGGCTTCCTTGGCACCTCACGCGCGCGTCCGAATTTCCTCTCTCCCCTTCCACGCAGCCGCGCAGGCTATGTTTCATATATGCATTCTCTAATACAGCTAGTTACCCCCCCCCCCCCCCGGGTAATTACCCCCCGGGGGTGGGGGTACTCCTGTCAATTTAGGATAGGTGTGTGCCGCGAAGGTTCTTAAAAGGAAAAAAAACGGTAGTTTCTTGGTGTTGCGGATGGTGTGATCACCAAATGACGTAAAACAAAAGATTCAAAAGACACTGAACAATACCCACACCACAACACAAAAGCTAACCAACAATGGCTTCCGCAACACCAAGAAACACCCGAAAAACAATAACTCAGAATTGTGTGCACGGGTCGTTTCAGAAGCCCATTGGCTCCAGGTCGTTTTTATTTCTTTTCCGTACATGGAAAGTTTAGCATCAGACATAGAATACTAACCTGAGCCTAGTTTCATGAATACACCATCATAACCATATCTTTTTCGTTCATCTGGGTGTTTAGGTCCTGTAATTTAGCTCATTCAATTTAAAGAACTATCCAAGGATCACAATACCAAAAAGGACACCCTATTTAACGACTGAACACCTTAAAAACCATACCATAACCCGCGGCACATACTATATAACTTACACATGAGAGGGCCACAGGGCGTCTGTTCGACTAAATACAGTAGATTTTTTTTCGTACTCCAACAGGGTGAAGAGAGTGGAACGGAAAGAAATTTTACGGTATAACGCTCGCAACCCGCTGTCTAAATTCTAAATTATATGTCTCTTATTGTTTCATGAAATGAGGAGGAAACTACCCCAGTTGCCAATGTGGTGATACTGTTGTTTATAATTCGACTATGAACGTCATTTTACCGAATAAGGAAAAGAGAACACGCAAAATATCCCAGCGTATTACACAATAGATTGTAAAATAACACCTTAGTATCCCGGTTTGAAGCTACAGAAGCAAAATTGAAAGGAATTTCAGTCGAATGATAAATCCATTATTTGATGGTTTAACAGATGATACTTGCGGACATTTTACTCGTTGCTCGCATTTTTTCTCGCCCCTACGGGGTTCGTAAAAGTACAACGCAACTCATAAAATATCCGCGCAAATTATGTGTTAAACCATCGCATAATGTGCAGCGTTAATCAAATTACACTTCTTACCTGCTCTGTCTCAACACATCAGAAAAAAAATACTCAACACATCATCCGTTATGATTTCACAAATTAATTATTTTATAAGATTAGCGTTTCGATATTTTGCATATTTATAATACCCCCTGGCACTACTGCGTTGCTACTAGTAATCTGCATAGCGAGAAAAACTACATGTCAAATCTAGTACCTTATAACATAAAATTTTGGCGACATGTTAATTTCACGAATTTGCAAAGATTTAATTTCGCGATTTTAGGGAAAATTTATTACATGGTGGTCAAGTTATTATATAGGCCTAAAAATTCCGATCATAGCAACGGCAAGCATGGATTCGTCCTTTTAAAAATAACGTTGCAGCTATTAAGGGACCGGTCATTATTTATGTCGGGGGGGTGGGGGGGGGGGGGGTGGGGGGGGGGGTTTGTTTTAGCATGAAAGAAAAAACGTGACCCACCCCTTTAAGATAGATAGATAGATAGATAGATAGATAGATAGATAGATAGATAAGTCCATTAGTTAATTCTTGACCCACCCCCATATAACTTTATATAAGGGGTGACCCACCCCCAACCCCCTTCAATCTATACCTCTATAAGGAGTTCCTGTTCACTGAACGAAATCAGCATATCTTGTGGACCAGTGTCCTACTCTGCGGCCACTTCTTGTTGATGTACCTTCTTGTATTGTTACAGTATGACTGTCATCATCTGATTCGCTTTCACTTTCATCACACAAAACAAGGTCATTGTCACTGTCACTCTCATCACAGTCCTCACCAACACTGACGCTTGAAGGAAATGTAGATTCCTTTGAAGTTTCATAATAGTGTACTGTGATTCGCTTGATTTTGTCGATTTTCTTCCCGTTCTTGCTAAGTTTATTATGCTCAATGTATTTGTCCAACTCGGGGACTTTCAGAGTGTCAAGCTCCCCCTTCTCTACAATTAATGGAAAGAGAAGCTAGAGAGAGGTCCTTTCTCCTCCTCTGACATAACAATTAAAAGAGTATTGGACAGTTGAAAATCCTTGCTTTTTAGATGGTCACAAAAAGGAGCTCAATAGCTCCCGAGTATTACAGTCAAACTACCTGAAGCGTGAACACCTAGACATCATTATTGATTTCATTAATCGCTTATTGAAAAAATAAGTTTTCCAATATTCAAATCAAAACCAGTTTAAAAAAATTTGCTTTTTCATTGAAGTCATTAAACAAAAAATAGTAATTCAATTAAAAAACGAATTTTCAAACTGTTTTTGATTTGAAAATGGGAAAAATTTGATTTCACTAAATTGAATAATGAATTCAATAATCCATTATTGAAACCAATAATGATTTCTAGCTGTTCACGCTTCAGGTAGTAAAGGTTCCCAGACAGTCATATTAAGAAAAGGAAGCATGCAAGCCTTCTCAATAGGGCTTATGTTTATTTATTGATATTTAGTACCCACATCTTTGATTCTCCATACTTAGGTTGGATTGCTACATGTGACATCCAGTTGTGTTATATTTTATGTCCAGCATTGCATTAGAATTTATTTAGATCTTCCATATGAAATGTAGTGAGTGTGATTCTTTACAAAACACACAATGACCCACCCCAAATCATCGTGAAATTCTCTTTTGGCCCACCCCTTTTCTCTAAAACAAATAGGCCTGGCCCACCCCATGATTTCCCCCCCCCCCCCCCCCCCCCCCCCTCCGTCCCCCACATAAATAATGACCGGTCCCTAAGAAGATCAAGTCTCTTGTGGAACTCAACTACAAGAAGCTGGTCAATGTTTAATGACTGCACTCAGGATGTGTTACAAGAACTTGAAGCCGAACTTGTAGATGCATGGATGTAGTGATACAAGGATGAAGAAAACGCTTCAGAATAAAGCATGTTAACAGTAATTTTTGACTGATTTCCTGGTCATTTACATAATTGGACTCATGAAATTTTCATGTCATCAAAACTTCGCGACACTTTATATTTTACACGTCGGATCTTTTATTAGCTATCTGTACATGCATATCATATATCTCGATATCTAATTCGTTCGCTGCCCTCACCCATAAGATATTGAGTGAAACACGAGAAGACAAAATTCATACACATCCAAGGAGCCATGTATTATTTTGTTTATTATACATATAAACGGCACCAAGAGAAAATAATTGGACAATTATAATCTCTTGACGGCACTAATTACGAAGTTTTAACCAATTTTTCTGAAGCTATTCACCCTTTCACTCCCAGAGTCAATTATCGAATCCCGTAGTGTGACCTAGTGTAGTTCTAACTTTTGAGTCTGTCGACGAAATCCCATGGTGTGGCCATTCAAATGAAACCTCTTCAGCAGTACTTTTACATGGTACCATTTGTTTGTCAATATTTTACAAAATAAAATTTAGGATTTTTCTTAAATTTTAATTTTTGGCACTCTTGGAAGACTTGGAAGTTAAATGGTTAATAGGTAAGATATAAGGCTCAGATTTACAAGGTTTGCTAGTTTGAAGGCGCCATAGGCGTACGAGGGGGAGGGGTTGGGGGGACTGCAGCCCCCCAGTCGTAAATAAAATATAGTATTATTCGGGCAAAACTGGGCAACTATTCGGGCACCACAGACACAGTAAAATTACTGAATTATTTTGTGATTCGATGTCTTAATTTATTTGCTTTTATTTCTTAACTCACATTACTCACTTAACTTTCTAACCGAGCTCTATACTACATCGATCATGTCATTCATGTGATAGCTCCATTAGATGCTCACTGCGTGAGCAGGCATTGAACGACAAATTTGCGTTGTGGTCCGCCAAGCCGGGTGGGAATGATGATGACCAGACCGCGCAGGGATTGAAACTAAACGGCGCGTTTCTTTTCTACGTATTCTGCCCATTCCAAAAACAGAAAACCTCAATTTATTGCACCTATTCCTCTCGTAAAATATGGAAAGAAGTCGCTACTTTGACTATGTGTACCTGGAAAAATTTTCGTGTGTGAGAATGTAAGCAACATAGTTTTGTTTGATAATAGCGTATTCTGATTTCAGAATGACCAGAATATGTCCCAAAAAAACGCGCCTTAAGTATAACATTTGGCGACCATCTTGTATGTGTGGTTGGTATCTGGTCGTGGTCGATTAAAATAGTATGTCTTCGTGGAAGTCTCGTAAAAGATCGTATAGGTACCGTGTAAAGTGCGAAGAATGCGAGATGTAGAAGCTCATTCTCGGATCGTTCACAGCGGTAGAAAAGTAAAATGTCAGCGAGTGCTAGAATCATCATCATCATGACAAATAAACATGACGTCACGAGTTTCATTCGGGCAAATAAATTCAGCACCCCCGACAAAATTTTTCCCGTACGCCGATGGAAGGTGCTCTTTCCAGCGGCATCGATGATTTGTTTGCCAAAGCTGACCAAAAAAAATAGGAAAACTACGATATAGATATCGCTCAACACCCGTTTATTATAACGGTCACAATAAAAAAGGTTACCCGTAAATCCTCTATTAATCCCTGGGGGGGGGGGGGGGGGAGGGGGGTGAGGGGACTTATTATAATTTATCCCACATGAGAAAATGTCCATAAACCACACTTTGATTTACCAAGGAAGCCTTATACATTCCCTTACAAGTTCCTGTAATACCCCCTCCCCCCCCCCCCCCCCCCGGTCCAAAGCTCGCGAGAACTGTACGTGAATTCATACCCGGATTGGTACGGTAAAAATGCACAGTCGTTTGTTTATTGTTTCGGTTTGTGAAAGAAAGGGGGAGCGGAGGGGGGGTGGGGGGGCTTATAAGAGCGGGGGGCTCAATAGGGTTTTTACATTTTAGTCATATTCCATAATATTAAGTTTTAGAGTTTTTATTGAAAGAAATGCGATAAACAGTAGAATTTAAAACGCTCTTTTTGTATTTTGAGCTGCACGATAGCTTTGACAACCAGAAACAAATACATTGGAACTATAAATATTTAATACATCCACGCTAACAAAAATATATAAACATGATCAACATAAACTGAAAAATCCATTCGCTTGTTCTTCAGTCTCCGAAAATTTGTCGTAAACTTTCTCTATTGCTTTGGCTGCACGCTATTTACCATCAGAAAAGAAAACAAATTGATATATAAATATCTCATGCATGCTTAAAGAAAAATATAACTGAACACAATCAAACGGTGTTTGGTTGTTCTCCCCATTAACTCGCTGTCGAGGTTGCTTCAATATTTACAGACGATGAATGTTTAATTTTTAGTCAAAGTGTCTCAAAATCACAACTTACAAAAATTCGAAATTTTCATTTTAGAATTAAAGTACTCTGACCTCGGCAGCTATCTGTTGAATGTTCTAACTTAACCATTTTTTTTCACAGCCTGGAAGGTTAGAACCACATTGTACTGCTCGATAACTTCCATTCCGGCATATTTTTCACAAACCACAGACCACCTTGTACAGCATAATAAACAGTACCACAGGAAAGTACTGCTCAATAGCTTTCATTTGAATGGTCACGCTTTAGGATTTCATCCACAGACTCAAAAGTTAGAACCACCTTGTACAGCATAATAAACAGCACCACAGGAAAGTACTGCTCAGTAGCTTTCATTTGAATGGTCACACTTTAGGATTTCATCCACAGACTCAAAAGTTAGAATCACCTTGTACAGCATAATAAACAGTACCACAGGAAAGTACTGCTCAATCGCTTTCATTTGAATAGTCATATGTAAAGATTCGTCCACAGACTCGAAAGTTAGAACCACCTTGTGCAACTTAATAAACAATACCACAGGAAAGTACTGCTTTGTAGCTTTCATTCAAATGGTCACACTTTTTATTTCGATTTCATGCACAAACTCAAAAATTAGAACCACCTTATGCAGCATAAAAAACAATACCACAGGAAAGTACTGCTCAGTAGCTAGCTTTCATTCGAATGGTCACACTGTAGGATTTCATCCAGACTCAAAAGTTAGAACCACCTTGTACAGCATAATAAACAGTACCACAGGAAAGTAGTGCTCAGTAGCTTTCATTTGAATGGTCACACTGTAGGATTTCATCCATACTCAAAAGTTAGAACCGCCTTGTACAGCATAATAAACAGTACCACAGGAAAGTACTGCTCAGTAGCTTTCATTTGAATGGTCACACTTTAGGATTTCATCCACAGACTGAAAAGTTAGAACCACCTTGTACGGCATAATAAACAGTACCACAGGAAAGTACTGCTCAGTAGCTTTCATTTGAATGGTCACACGTTAGAATTTAATTCTTTCACAGACGCAAAATTAGTCATAACGTCCTTGAATAAGAAAAATACTGTTACAATGTTTGACTTCGGAGTTAGCTAAAATGGCTAACTACATTTAACAGCCTTTGGACAATTTCCTGCCCATCGTCGCGTTCAAAAATTAAGTTCATCGCAGACAATTTGTCATGACGTACAGATGTCTGTGATTGAGTAGGCTTGAATGGCGTCATTTAGCAAGAGCTCATCCCAGTTTGGGCCTTCAAACTCTTCCAGCGTTCCACACCAAAAGCCTGCAAACAATTAAATAAATTTCAATTATGAAAGGGTAAAACATTTCAACTTACGTAAGTGTATAGACAACCAATCATATGAAACTATTTGGACAGTTTGTACTGTTATATTACGGTAAATGCAAAGTACAAATTTGACAACTTTTCTAGGAATTTCTTGTCAGAATAAAGCGGCCAGCAACAAGGAAATAGCTTTTATAGACTTTCATATGAATGGCCAAACGATTGCCAAACGTAGGATCTCATCAACAACCGGCTCCACCTTGTACAATACAACAAATGAGTACCACGTCGGGGAAAGCACTGCTCTAAAGCTATCATTTGAATGGTCACACTTTAGGATTACATCCACGGATTCAAAAGTTAGAACCACCTTGAACAGCATTATAAACAGTACCACAGGAAAGTACTGCTCAATAGCTTTCATTTAAATCGTCACACTTTTGAATTTCATCCACCGAGACTCAAAAGTTAGAACCACCTTAATTGCTTGTACAGCATAATAAACAGTACCATAGGAAAGTACAACTCAATAGCTTTCATTTGAATGGTCAAACTAGAAACACAGTGCATTCAATCTCCTTGAAAATTCTCCCCCAGGTTCAAACACTACCGCTATTTCGAAGTACATGTATTGTACATAGATTGAACAGTTGGAGTCCTTTTAAACAACCGAAAATTGGAGCTAGCAAATTGAAGGCTAAAAGTCACTTAACCTCTTTAAGTCTTAAACCTAAGCTCACTTAAAGCAGCAGATATGTTTGCGTTTTGTAACATCGAGGTAAACAAGCCACTGTTGTTGCGTTTTTGAACAACGTTCTATTTCTCCGTTTGCTTGGAAAACGCACAAGAAATTACATCGCTACTTCCTTCAACGCTGGGGGTAAAAACTCAATTTCACCCCCTTGATAGTTTTATACACATTTACCCCTCTGTAAGGTGTAAAATTTGCCACCTTTTCAAACGAATAGCTAAAGTACTGTGTACACTTTTGATTAAATAGAGCTTAGAGGCACTTACTTTCATTAAAGAAGATTCCTTCGGGAGAATGCTCTGATCCAAATTCATTACTGCTCGAGTTAGAGGCCGTATCTTGTTCTTCGTCGCTTAATCGCTGCCTTTTGGTCGTTGGCTCGAATTCGTTTTCACCTTTTCCTTCGCCGGAGTCCTGTTCTAAAATGTTCGACAGGACAGAAATGTAGTGAATCGCTAATCTCAGAGTAGCGATCTTTGAAAGTTTCTCCTCTGCGTTATTGCTTGTTTTAGGAATGACTTTTCTAAGTTCTTCAAACGCCCGATTCATTTTGTGCATTCGATTTCTCTCTCTGACCGTTGCGCAGTCTCTTGATGACCTCAAATGAGGATATCTTCGTAGCCGTGTGGAATCACTGAAACACTCACTGCAAATTTCTTCTACGTCGTCTTCGAACGCCGCCAACACGGCTAGCTTGCTTCGTGATTCGCGAGAAACTGGGCGAAGGTGGTACCGCTTAGAACCGTTTTGTTCTTTTCTCGAAGTGTCGTCCATTGATGATTTATTACCTTGTACACAGTTTGTTCTTGCACTGTGCTGTCTTTCTATACATTCCTTAGCTTCCACTGGCTCCGCCCCACCAATCAGGTCTCATTAACAAGTTCCGACACACGTCCTTAATAGATGTCAGCTGTCAGGCTCTCAACCAATCAGAGGTGAGCTTTTGCGGCACAAAGCAAATACTCAGCGGTGCAGTTTGACCTCCGATAATTCATTTAACACCGACAACCCTTGAAAATTGACAGCTAAAACTTCCCAATTTCCTCGCTGCTCTTGCGCCGGATTGCTAAAAATTTCTATAAATGTTGAGCTGGATCATGCTACTACTAATTTTCAACTCAAAATAAAGGAATCTTGCACATCCACTGAAAACAAGCCTTCCTTTCTGTCTGCATACTGCTCTCACGTAGTGATGCATTATTTTCCTTTATTGTTCATGTTACTATTTATCAATTCTATCTTTATATATCTATATCTTTATTTAAAATTCAATTCTGTACCTTATCCCTTTCACCAGACTCGAATCAATTTTGCAGACATGTAGTGTAGTTCTAACTTTCGAGTCTGTTGACGAAATCCTATAGTACTTTTACATGGTACCATTTGTTCTAACTTTTGAGCCTGTGGACGGCGAAATGATATGATGTGACCATTCAAATGAAACCTCTTCGGCAGTACTTTTGCATGGTACCATTTGTTTTACAAAATGAAATTTGGGATTTTTCTTGAATTTTTATCAGTTTGGAACTCTTGGTAGTTAAAGGCTTATTTCTTAACTGACGATGGCAGTTCAAACCGCCAAAACATGTCTTCGAAATGAAAAAGGTGTTGTGTTCCTTAGAATTCTAACTTATTATCTCCTGCTATCAAGACCTTTGAAATAGTTTGAATGTTTGGTTGGACTATCTCAAGCTCGGGGGGGGGGATATACTCTCACATATAAGCTACATGAGTATGTACCGCTATGAGGGTAAGGTTTTTCGCAGTTTAGGGTGTAGAAATCAGAGAGTGTTTGGTCTACAGTAGGGGGTATCATTTACCGGGAAACTGATCCGGTATGTTGATAGAGTTTCTGAACAATAGTGAGTCTGAAATGGGTTAGGGATTGTTTGTGTCTTGTCTAAATCGTGGGGTGGGGGTCAAGGGGGCGGGAGGAGTACGGGGGGCGGGAAGCGGGAGTTTTAACAGGATGGGAAGCGGGAGAGAAATGTTAAACGCGGGTCCGGAACAACGCGTAAAATGGGCGGGAGTTGGGAGAAAAAGGTACGGGAAGCGGGAGGTTCTGATCCCTGTTCCCCTCCCCCCCACCCACAGAAGTCCCAGCGGTACACCACCACCCAAAAATATATAAAGTCCCCTCCACCCCCTCCCGGATTTTAAGAAATTTTATTTGGGAGTCAATTAAGAAGCGGAAGAAGCTGTCAGAAGTGATTTAGTTGGTTTTAATCACTGCTTGTCAGAAGTACAATGTCGGGTCTTAGGACTATTGACACAACTGAAACATTGAACAAACACCGTCTTCTAATATTGGTCGATGAATATGTTGGCCGTTTATAAACAACCTTTGATGGCTTGTGTTAATTATTTGATATGGGATTTATAATTTAAAAAGCTAATATGATAGAGTTAAATACGGTTATCCAAAGCAGGGCCCTTCATCACGAGAAAATATCTACACAACCCAGCCGGGCGATACTGGTAAATATCACTAAAGCCAGTCAATAACTCAAGTTAATATACCCCTCCAGTCTTGATCCCTCTTAATAACACTTATGTCAACCCGGCGGAATTTAACCGTAAAGGATTCCGTGGTAAATGTTTCTTAATTGCTTTCATGTGCCTGAAAATACACTGGCATGTTCCGGAAGAACCGGCATAACTGACATCAGTGAAAACAAATGGAACATGTTCTTATTTATATCAACAGGACGGTATTGTCTCGGTCAAGTGGGTCATTTTAATAAACCGCAGACGGACATGACTAACTTTGCAAGAGTCTGAAATTGTCAGCGCACGGAAATCTTTATTTTGCCTCCCATGAAGTGAAGTCGCCTGTTGCTGTATGTTCCTTCAGTGTCCCAATTACGGTAAAATCGCACTATGTTGTACAATGAAGAGAAAAGAAACTTGCTTGTTCGTGAAAAACGTGGTATTCGTCCTTGTTCTCCCCTCCGGGGGGGGGGGGTACTCGGCCAATTTTTGGGTGGGGTGTGCCGCTGGGACTAGATAGATAGATAGATAGATAGATAAGATAGATAGATAGATAATCTTTATTTAAACACGGTAAAAATTCTCTCTGAGACCCTTAACCTATACTAGACCATTTAAGCTGCATTTTGCAACCCTATACTAGACTAAACACCGAAAAACCCTACCCTATCCTAGACCTATTCCAGACTCGCTATTTTCCAGAAACTCGTTCACTATCACAGTTATTAGTAAACAGGGGTCAGTAAAAATGCCGTACTGCCCGCCGTACCGATTTTAAAATGCCATTTGCCAGTAAACCTTGTCTAGACTAAATTCTTCACGCAACTAATCAGTTTCGCGGAAAATGATACCCTATTCTAGACCAAAAATCTCTGATTACTATACCCTATCCTAGACTAAACTGCCTGAAAACCATACCCTTCACAGCGGCACATACCTATATAGCTCATATATGGGAGTACCCCCCCCCCCCCCCCGGGGGTTCTCCCCTCCGTCTGTCAGAACTGATCGTTTCAAACAGTGCCAAGTTTATAAATAGAACATTTAACGCGACAACGACATGATAGAGCCCAAACGGCCCGGGGGCGGGGGGGGGGGGGGGGGGGGGGTACTCCCTTATAAGGGCTTATAAGTTTTGTGATTGCCAATGGATTAAATAAGAAAGAGTTTCGATATTTATTATTGTCTTACACAGGGTATAGTTTCGGGTTAAATGTCTTAAACAGGGTATCAAAAATCGGAATTCTGTCTTAAACAGCGTAGGAAAATCAGTGATTTTTGTCTTAAACAGGGTCAGGGTATGAGGGGCCGAGCCGCACCTCCCCACCTAAGGATATATCGAGTACCTCCCCCCCCCCCCCCCCCCCCCCCCCCCGGGCCAAACGGAAAGCCAAAATGCAACCGTGGACAGTCTACGGTTGCATTTTGGCTTTCAGTTTGGGCTTAGTATCATGTCGTTGTCGCGTTAAATATTCTACGTTGTATCATCCTTGTTTTGTACTTTGATTTTACCTCTATTTTTGGCTGACTAGATCTTCTCCAGATCCTACGCACACCAGCAGCATTTTCGTTCGACGGTCCTTTGCTTCGTGTTTACTTATAAATAGATGTCTTTTTAACTTTATTCAGAGAATCATGTTTGTAATTTCTTTTGTATATTTTTATCACGTTTGTAATCCAGAACGTTTGTCTTTTGGAAATATATAAATGAAGAACGATTACTGTAAACGCTCTGTTAATCCCCTTCCCCACCTCCTTTCTAATAAGCCCCCCGTCTTGAGCTTCAAGAGAGATACCCAACGAGGAATGGGTATTACGTAAAATGCAAACCTCACGTCACTGAGGCTGTGGGTTGGCGTTTAAAGTTTGTTTTTGAGGGTCAAAATAAAGGTTTCAGAATGATCTTTCATTAAAAAAAGTATTGAAAAAGAGTAAAAATTGACGGACAAATGACGGTATGACTTTAGACCAGAAGTTTGTTTACTGACGCGCGGTTTTCTAAGTGCTGTTTCAGTCTAAGTGAATTAGTTTTGGTTTGTACTGGGACACTTTAAGATCTACAACTCGAAAGTCATTTGTTCGATTTCAGTAGCTGGGTTAACATATGATAAAAAATACAAGTGTCTGGGAATTTTGAATTTCTGTAAACGTTTTCGTTTAGAGCCATTTCCGCGCGATTACTCCAGTTTTTTTCGCCCTATTTCGAAAATATCCTGTAACTTTTCACTGAAATTGAATATGGGATAACGTAGACAGGTTGTTTAGCGCTTCTGGTCCGGAAACACCCTGAAACCAAAGTAGCAAAACATATACAATCGCTATGAGTGGTAGCTTTGAAAAGCTGATTCAGACGCTCGCATTTAGACTTCGTATAAAATTCGAAAATTCACTCTAATATAGAATAAAAGGTGTGTTTAGATAGCCAGCTTTTTAAGCTCTAATTTGATATAGAGGTTAAGGTATCTAATACCCCCATTCACACCAACGCTTAAACATGTTTAAATGTTGTTTAGTTTAAAACAGGTTTAGAAAAATACCTCCTAATCTCCCGTAATATTTGGAGTGAAATCTTTACTAAAAGAAACTTTATTGACTTTATTACCATTCCAGGTAGTTTGAGTCAAATACATTTCAAAACGTTCAAAATAGAGGCTAAAACGTAGTTAAACTAAACAACATTTAAACATGTTTAACCGTTGGTGTGAATGGGGCATAAGAGTAATCTCGAGACGCTAGAGCTGTTACACTGGAGACACCCCCCGAAGGTTTAACCTTAAAAGAGGTCAACAGCTGACTCGTCCTCAGTCATCTCTCTTGGCAAGACGCGGGAAACGACTGGAGACGAGTCCGATCAACAGGAGACGACTGGGGACGAGTCTGGTCAACAGGTAGAAAATTCGAGTCCGGTCAACAAGTAGTAAATTCAACGTACAAGGCACATATCAGTGCAGAATAGTGTACCATATAGATGTTAGACGTTTTGATGCAAGGTACAAAATTTCCGTTCTAATGTATATTATATACAGTAACACATTATTCAATTTGTGTTTGTGGTGACATCGACATATGGGCGAGTGATCGCTTACCCGGGGGGGGGGGGGGGGGGGGGGGGAGGGGGTACTCCCATATATGAGCTATATAGGTATGTGCCGCTGTGAAGGGTATGGTTTTCAGGCAGTTTAGTCTAGGATAGGATATAGTAATCAGAGATTTTTGGTCTAGAATAGGGTATCATTTCCGCGAAACTGATTAGTTGCGTGAAGTCTAGACGAGGTTTACTGGCAAATGGCATTTAAAAATCGGTACGGCGGGCAGTATGGCATTTTCACTGACCCCTGGTATCTTAGACTGTGAACGAGCTTCTGGAAAATAGCGAGTACAGGAACATTCAAATCACCACAGGCAGCCCAAGCGTAGTGTGTGAGCCACATGAAATTACAGATTCGAAGCCGGTACACAGTAATAAAATATTGCTAATAAAACGATTTGTAACGGATCGAGAAGCGATAGAAAAATCGAACATATTACACAATAAAGGCTTCTTACCTTTACTTTATTGTCAATTGGTGTCTCCTGACCGGTTTAAATGTCACTGGCGACACTGTTCACTTATTTTATAGTGAACAGTGGCGTGAGTGACAAAAGTGGTAAAAATGCATTTAAACCGGTCAGGACACACAAAGGGACAATAAAGTAATGGTAAGAACTAAGAAGCCTTTATTGTGTAATATTTTTGATTTTTTTATCGCTTCTCTATCCGTTACAAATCGTATTATTACCAATATTTTATTACTGTGTACCTACGGTGGCCCACAACTGTCACAGCAAAAGAAATAACTTCACGGCAAAAAAGAAAACCTCACGGCAAAAGAATTAACTTCACGGCAAAAAAGAAAACCTCACGGCAAAAGAATTAACTTCACGGCAAAAAAGAAAACCTCACGGCAAAAAGAATTAACTTCACGGCAAAAGGAAAAAACCCGCGGCAAAAAGAATTAACTTCACGGCAAAAGAAAAAACCTCGCGGCAAAAAGAAATAACTTCACGGCAAAAAAGAAAACCTCGCGGCAAAAAGAAAACCTCACGCAAATGAAAAACGCAGTGGCTATTCGTACGGCACCCGTACGCGGACTTCGATTTGCTATTCATACGGGAGTCCAAAACTTTCGACAATTTTCAATGTTATTCTTCACTTTTGTTGGTCCACAATATTAAATGTTCGTTTAGTTTTACGAAGCGCTTCTGGTAAGCGATGTTGATTTGGCTCAGACTAATTTGCTGAGTCTCTGTATACTACGCGAGCGACTCATTTCGTGACAGAAATTTTTCACGAGATACCTTCGCGTAGCTGAATAAACATCGCTCACAAGAAACGCTTCGAAAAACTAAACGAACATTTTAATATTGTGGACCAACAAAAGTGAAGAATAACATCGAAAATTGTCGAAAGTTTTGGACTCCCGTACGAAGAGTGAATCGAAGTTGGCAGTACGGGAGTATTCTTTGACGCGAAAAATTTCTAAGTGTCACGAAATGAGTCACTCGCGTAGTATACAGAGACTCAGCAAATTAGTCTGAGCCAAATCAACATCGCTTACCAGAAGCGCTTCGTAAAACTAAACGAACATTTAATATTGTGGACCACCAAAAGTGAAGAATAACATCGAAAATTGTCGAAAGTTTTGGACTCCCGTATGAATAGCAAATCGAAGTCCGCGTATGGGTGCCGTACGAATAGCCACTGCGTTTTTCTTTTGCCGTGAAGTTATTTCTTTTTGCCGCGAGGTTTTCTTTTTTGCCGTGAAGTTAATTCTTTTTGCCGTGAGGTTTTCTTTTTTGCCGTGAAGTTAATTGTTTTGCCGCGAGGTTTTCTTTTTTGCCGTGAAGTTATTTCTTTTGCTGCGAGTCTTTTTGTTTTGCCGTGACAGTTGTGGGCCACCGTATGTACCGGCTTCGAATCTGTAATTTGATGTGGTTCACACACTACGCTTGGGCTGCCTGTGAAATCAACAGCGTTGAAAGTGGTCGTGGTCTCTTATGAGAGCATAGTGGACTCCCGTTTCAAATGGTATTTTGGAAAAACTGTCGCTTATGAGAGGAGGTCGTGCATATGGAGATTCAATTGTATGAGAATTCTAGAAATTCCAGGAGGTTTGTAAAAATATATATGTTTACGTTATACATGTACGTCGTCCGAAATTTTAATGCGATCGATCGCCGTAAAATTACAGGCGATCGTATGACAAAAACAAAACATTTTTCCAACTTCTACTGCAAAATTAAAGACCCCAAACCTCAAAATCTTCGACGTTGAACACGTTTCTTAAGTTTGGCTGTGAAAACAAGTCTTAATACGAAAAAAGCGATTTCTAATCTTGAATTCATACTGACGGAAACTGCCGGATTTCAATTACAATGGCGTACTGATATTTTACACAGATTATAGTCCAAAAGCAATGGTTTGTTGCTATGCAGCATAGCTCTATACTTAGGTTTAAACTGAGGAGTTACCTTGAGACGTTCAATCCTGTTTCTATTCCCTTCGACAGCACGGTGCAGAATGCTAGTATCCTTTAACATGCACTGTGAACATTTAGACCCCATCCACATGTATCCGGGTATTTTCGCGTCCACACGTAGAGTATTCGAATCGTATTTGCCCGTCCACACGTATCCGGATTCACTCTAGTACCCAGGGTTCCTCTTTAAATGTCGTCAACAGAGCATGCGCAAAGGCCAAATTCAAAGCCAAGTTCAACTGTAAACATGTTATTAGACTTGAAATAAGTCCAAGTAGAAGTGAAGCGATAACATTTCGGTCGACCATGTTGAATATTCGCGCGGTAAAAAGACTGGATCCGATAATGTTACGTCAGCGTATTCAAAATATCCGGATTCGACGGTCCACACGATGCCGTACTCGTAGCGTATTCAAAAATTTCCACTCTGGAGAGCGGATTAAAAAAGTTTCGGATTCGTAAGCCGAATTCGCCGGATACGTGTTGACGGAAGGCCAATCCGCAACAAAAAAGTTGCGGATTCAAAATATCCGGATACGTGTGGACGGGGCCTAATACGCCTAATTTTAGCATTATTTTATAAATAAGTTCAGGTGTTGTGAAATGAATTTGACCAAAAAACATCAAAATTCCCGTGATACTTCCCCTTTAAATAGAGCCGCGTAAAACGACATTTATGAAAGTTTATTTATTTCTAATTCTCCATTGTGGATCATGCGGATTCATTGTCTATTTTTGAAATTTTGTGAAGAAACGCAAAATCTGTTTCTTTTTTTTTTTGTATTTTGCAAAAGAAGCACACTCCTGCCGTCGTTTTAGTTAAAAGATGAAAATTTGAGGATTGCGTGCTATTTCAAGAGATTGCTATTTTTATCCTATAAGGATTTGACTGAAATAAATATATTGACGCCTATTAAAGAGGTTCTTGTACTATTGTCATTTTTACTTATAAAATTCATTAATAATTCAGATTAAAATCCTAACACAGAACAGCTATACTGTATCACAGATACAGAATACTAATAGAATGCTAATACGCTTCATCGCTATTGTTCTTTTATAAGTCACATAAAATATTCGCAGAAGAACTGTATGAATATATATGTCAGTTTACAATGGCGAGCCACAGGCGAGCCATTGTAAATATCCATGCAGTTCTGCCGTTCATATTTTATCTATTACTTAAAGCATGTTGTCATTCAATGACAAATTAAAAACGTATACTCAAATTCTGTTTAATATTCAGAATTTGTGGAGTGATCGCTCATTGTGATTCACAAAGGAACGGCATCAGATATTGATCAAACAGTATAGGGATGATATCAGTTTACAAACATTCTTTTTGTTATTCAAATGTGCCAACCACTGGAACAAAAGAACCCTTTGTTTCGGCAGCCAATAAGGCTCTGGTTGGTACATTAATAACAATTGGTGACGACATTGATATCTTCCCTATAAGATAAATTTGTTCTATTACTTCGTTAAGAATTAGTATGCCCTAAAATTCTAACAAGAAGCCTTGTAAACGGTTCTTCATAAGGGGTTTTAATACTAGAGTTGAGGGAGGGGGTTATAGCGGGAATGATGAAATACGGGATAACAGGAACTACTTAAAATCTCAATAACAGTTAACTCTGCACAACACAACAACAACGTTTATTTGTACTGTAAATTACAAGAGCTGTATATATAATATATAAATTAAAAATACAAACAGTAGCTGGTTACCCTGCATGACAGGCGATTTATGAGCTAAGCGGGGCGAGAGTGGCATTTCGCGCAAATCGCGAGACTATTTTTTCCTCTCCCCTCTTCTCGCGCTTCGCGCGAAATGCCACGCTCATAAATCGCCTGTCATGCAGGCTAGCACCAACTAATGTTATTGTGAATCGCTTTTTGGAAAAGTGGTCGCTTACGAGAGGTGGTCGCACATGGAAGTTCAACTGCTTGAGTATTCCCTAATTCCAATTTGAAGTTTGATTTGGTGCTTCCTTTCCAAAACTACATTATTCGCCCGTGACGTCATGCTACCTTATAAGGAAAAGAGAACGCGCAAAATATCCAAGCGAAAGATTGCCGTATTTCACCTTAGTATCTCGGTTTAAAGACACAGATGACTGCTCTTAAGGCGGAGAAGCGAGCGAGGTCTAAAAGACGGTGGAATTTTATCCGTGCGGGCATATATAAGTAATAGATAAAATATGAGCGACAAAACTGTACGGATATCTTTTATATATATATATATATATATATATATATATATATATATATATATATATATATATATAAACTTGATTTGTAAAGGTCAAGAAACCAACTCCAATTTAAATTAACGTTTTAATTAGCTCATCATAACGCTCCTGAGGAAGGCCGAGACGGCCGAAACGTCGAGCTAATTAAAACGTTAATTTAAATTGGAGTTGGTTTCTTGACCTTTACAAATCAAGTTTATACGACAAATTTCAAGTCTCCACGATCGCTCAAGTGATCCTCCAATTAAAGATTTCAGGTGAGCATTGTTTGCGAGGCCATTCACAAGTCTACGTATATATATACTATATAAGAAAGATTTTATTTTACAATACAAAGCTTACCGACTTACAAATCAATACATATACTACTTACAATACGATACTTATACTACTTACAATACGATATTTACACTACTTACAATATGATACTTACACTACTTACAATACGATGCTTACGCTACTTACAATACGATGCTTACGCTACTTACAATACGATACTTTTTTTTAATGCAACGTCTTTTTTGTTAATATTTCCACATATATGCTTAGTGTTACATACATTGAATGCAATACATATAAATAACATAACATAACTTAATGAACAGTCAGTTATAAGTGAAATAGTAAATATATATATATATATATATATATATATAGAAAGAGCACATACAGAGAACTAAAAGCTATCCACTTTAAGTACGTTATACATTGCTTTGCCACAGTACTAGAATGGTAATTATGTCGTCTCATTTTGTCTTTTGAAAGGAGTTTATGGCTGTACGGATATCTACAATGGCGAGCCATTGTAAATATTCATAGAGTTCTGCTGCGAATATTTTATCTGACTACTGAAAGAACAGTAGCGATGAAGCCTATTAGCAGTCCTATTAGTATTCTGTATCAGTGATATAGCATAGCTGTTCTGTATCAGGATTTATAAACCTTCATTAGATTTTAATTTCTTTTGTATTTTCCTTATGAATTATTAATGAATTTTAGAACATTTATTTTTCCTTTCTCGCCTTACTGATTGTTCGGTTTTCCTACCCCTTGTACTTTAAGGCCCGTACGCGTTTACACAGGCGATTTTTTGTGCAATTTTTGCCGCACTTTTCGGTGCAATTTTTGTCGCGCGCAAGTTGCATCTTCGAATCGCGTGTGTAAACTAGCGGCGATTTCAGTACGATTTGGGCGCGATTTGTCGCGCGATGTCGCAGAAGTTTCGAACATGTTCGAAACCTGTTGCAACTTGGCGGCGGTTTCTTGGGAAATCACAGCAAATATGGCACCCGAATCGCACAGAAATCGCGGCTAGTTTACACTTGCGAGAAAAGTTGCATTGAAGAGCGCGACAACAATTGCATCAAAAATCGCATGTGTAAACGGGCCTTTACTGAGAAATCGAAAACACTGATCCATCTCACGAGCAGAAAAAATGGCTCAGTTCCTCCAACATTTGGGTACTAAATTTGCTTTTTTGTTAATGGAGCTATGTCATGTCATAGTGTCTGAGCGATTTTAGGAGATTGTATGCCAGGTAATAGGAGAGGGGGGAGGGGAGGGGATAAGAATTTTTTTCTTTGATGCCTTGTCTGCTTTGTCGTGTATTCTTGGCTTTCGTATGATGTCATAAAATGTAATGTCGGGCAACCTTGTACCCAGGTCCTACTCCTCTCTCAAAATGGCGGGTCGGGCGTAGAAACCCCTGGGCGGGGGTTGTGCCCAAATCATACCGTCCAGAAGGACGTCGGACACCCTATTGAGACTTATATAACGTAATATCGACACTTAGATTTTTATTTTCAATAAATTTTTAAGTGTAAAAAAGAAAATCTAAAATCCCCACTCAGGATTGAACCTGTGACCTCAGCTAGGCATAGGCTTACATAGCCCAACATAGCCTACCGTACCACTATACCACCTAGCTTGTCTGGTTGCATAGTCTTAAATTTAACTATATAAACTGATACCCCCAACCTCAACTGAAAGCTACCCAGTTACTCCGTTATATAAGTCTCAATAAGGTGTCCGACGTCCTTCTGGATGGTATGATTTGGGCTTGAACCTGGGCGGGCAAGACTGACAAAATATTCTAAGAATCGTGCAGTATTTTCTTGCGTGAAACACAACGAAGAATTACTAAAACTCGCGATCACAACGAAACGCAGCTGTGCTTTCTAACAACGGAGAAGCAGTATAAAGCTGGAAATTGAGAATTTTTCTTTGTTATTTCAGTATGGGTGCGATCCATTCGACCTAAAATTCCGATTAGAATTTCTGAAAATTTCGCAACGAATGGAACAGCAATTTTCGGTTTTACCGGATTTTTCGGGAAAGAGGACAACCCCGCGAGGTATTTCCAAATTTTCGAAATATTCTTCTCCGAAATTTCCGTTCCATTTGGTTTCGTTCATGGAATTTCCGGAAATTTCTGTTAAATGGTTCGCAGTTCGGTAATGCAACAATTTTCGAAATTTCTGAACATTTTCCCGTCGCCACTCAAAATGGGATAAAACGTTTAATTTTGACTCCTTATCATCAGATAAACTTAAAATGAAACTTTAAATACGTTTCCAAATTTCGTTTTGTAGAGTATTGAAAAACAAATTTAAATTTTATCAATGATACCATTTCAGGGTTTCATACATAGAGTAAATCGTTAGAATTAAATCACGTGACTTAACTCCATAGTAGGGACTGCCACAGTGTACCGGCTGATCAGATATCGTGTTTATATGGATATGGCCAGGCGCTGGGCTGAAGGAACGCAGGGCACAAAACGGCTTGCTTTATTATCTTAAAATAGGAAGAAAAATCGCCAAACAGACAACATGACGGCTTAAAAAGTCATAATTCCAAAAGAATAGTAATTTTGATTTCTTGACCGCCTGTCACGAAATCAAATTTGATGAACTGTAATCCACTTCCATCCTTGTAATCCTGCACTTTATCTCCAAACTACTGCTTCTGTTTTGCTCTATAGAATCATTTTATCCCATTAAGTTGCATATTTGGTTGCGTTTGGCGACATAACATAGAAAAAAGATAAGCAAAATTTTGTCATTTCGGCGAGAGGGTGTCCCTTTAACATCACGGAAATTTATTATGCGGTTGTTGAGATGGTCTGTTTGACAACCTACGACCAGTCTCTCTTTCCCAGCTTAGTCCATCGAGCGAGAAACGAAAAAACATTAGCGAGCGGAAAATGGTGACCATTATCCGCTCGCTAATGTTTTTTCGTTTCTCGCTCGACGAACTAAGCTGGAAAAGAGAGACTGCTCGTAGTCTACAGTGACCAAAACTCTAGGAAAACGCAGTTAAAAGATAAATGCATTTGTTAAGTTAAACAAAGATCGTTGAATAAATCATTTTAATTTAAAAATGTTGTGAGGTTTGTGTTCCAACTGGCCAATAAATTGCTTCTGTTATCTTGCCATCCGTGAATTCGTTAATGCTTATTAAATTGGCTTTAATACATGTAATCAAAGTTAAAACTCTAGTTTTACGACAGTACTGAATTAACTGAATTAAGCCATGCGTGATGTTTTACCCTTTAACTAAAATAATACCAAATTTCATTTCGTCACATCAGTATTGAAAAACAAATGCTACCATGTAAAAGTACTGCTGAAGAGGTTACATTTGAATGGTCACACCATAGCATTTCGTCGACGGACTCAAAAGTTAGAACTACGCTACATGTCTCCATAATTGACTCTAAGAATGAACCCTGAAAGGGTTTATTCAAAACGATTCCATTTTCTTTCGCTTGATTTAATTCGGTACGCGTCTCAGAGCTAATGCTAATGATAAGATAATTTTAATGCTAACTCATCTTTGGAATTCGACGAAAAATGAAGTGAATACAAACTCAAATGAAGTGAACCTAAAAACGAACAATCCTCGTTTATACGCGGTAATTTAAAGGCTCTTCATGGTTGAATGATATCGATTATTCATCTTGGCACGTGCTTTGGTTATTGTCACCGCCAAATTGTTACAGGAACTAGATATATAACTTACGACGGATGTAAAAAAAATCTCTTTCTGTCTGTTCTTTGATCTTTTATCCATGCAAATTAAGCACTTATAAAACAACTGCAAAATGCATTTGGATAAAGTGAGGTTAAAATAACCATAAAACGTAACACCTGCAGAAGTCTACACAATGCATAACCCAGCACAATGAAGACCACAATACAATACACAATGAATCTACAATGCAATACAAAGCTCACTTGCAAACAATGAGTGGTTCGCGTTAGTATTCAGGCTGGAGATTTCTAAACAGCTGTCTTCGTAAATATCAGCTTAAAGAGAACGAGGCATTGTAATAAATTCAGTCCATTTTATGATGTTTTTGTTTTAAAGAGCGCCATTAGCCTCGAGTAATAATATAATTATCAAACAAATTCGCCGTTGTCTACGCACCTGTTCCGCGGAGCAAAGAAAACTCCATTTATATTCCGCGGGAAATTGACATTCAAAGTGTCACGCTCGCCATTGGTAAACAATCGGCTGTGAGGTAGTTGTGAATGAGTGTTTGCTGAGCTAAATGGTAAACAATCTCGGAACTCTTTGTGTTTTAAAAGCAGGTGGTGATCAAAAATGCTAATGGAATATGACAGATTTTGTGATATTTAGCAGCACAAGAAAACATCATTCTGTAAAGAGAACCAGGTGTCCTAAACGACTGTCATCGCCATCATTTCGCGCGAAGAAGCTGAATTCATTCTCACCGACATCGTCAAATCACCACTTTTTCTGAGCAGAGGAAAAAACGTTATCAATTACGCTGAGAAAACCACAAATTAGGGGCACCGAGCACGGAAAAGACTTTTTTTAACGCGTTTTCGGAATTTCCATGTGTGAAACTACGTTGATAAAATCGGTATATGGACAACCTATGGGATCACTGAACTACGAGGTTCCCAATCTTGTACGTGAATCGACCAAACCATCGATCGCAGAAACGAAATCATGTACAACGCCGACGGAACCGGGTAATGAGGAAAACACGGCGGATGGAAAAAGGAAAAGAGGGCAGGGCGCTAAAAAGCCGCGTTCAAAACTGAAAAAGGCATTGTCTTGGAGGCAATCAAACAGATCAAGACGTTTGATCGCGAATGCTCGGGAGCGATCGCGTATCCATATAATGAGCGAGGCTTTCGAAGGCTTGAGAAGAGCAGTTCCGAGTTACTCGAGCGATCAAAAGCTCTCAAAGTTGGCGATCTTGAAGTTGGCTACGAGTTACATCTCAGCATTGTCTTATTTAGCGGAGAACGATACATCGAGTAAATCACTTAAACATTTCGCTGAGAGCGTAGATCAGTGTACTCAGGCGCTTCAGACGGAGGGCAGAGCGAAAAGAAAAGAGTGAGTATGCGTAAAAATAATCTTGCATTCCCAAATGCGCCCAAGTCCACAAGCAAAAAAATATTTTTAAAAAACACAAAATCTTAAAAAAAAGTACTGCTCAGTAGCTTTCACTTGAATGGTCATACTGTAGGATTTCATCCACGAACTCAAAACTTAGAACTACCGACTTTACAACATCCGAGGATTTAGTTCGCCTGCACAGTAAATGTAGCTACTAGGATCTTTTGCTTCCTTTTCTATCGAACAATCATCTAAATTCTAACACAATATTTACAACCAAGCTTAAACATAGTCAAGAAAAAATTACAGATAATATACAAAACAACTGTTAACCATCTAGAAATCAAAATTGCCATCAATTTAACTTCAGAATCACGCTTTTGTAAGCGCCTTTATTTTTAATTTCATGCCGGACTGAAAAAAAAATCCTTAATCATTACACTGTTTATATGTTTGACCTTTTAAAACTTGCCGGGCAATTTCATCTCAAAGAAAAGCGTTTAAACCTCACTTTAGACTACTTTGAAAGATTTGCCCAGGGTTGGGAACGAAACGTATTTAAGACAAATGTATATTTTTTATATGCAACCTGAGGTGTAATGTGTAAGTGATATTAGTTTCATCACAGATCAAAACGTAAAAAAAAACAAAACAAAAACAGAACGAACGCGCGCAATGCGTTGTAAAACACCTGGAGTCCTGTTGAACTAAACTTTCACTTTGTTTCATTTTAACATCCTCGAATTAACCAATGAGCTCTCTGCTGGTCAAAAGACAAAGGACAGCTAATTAAGTCGGTACACCTGCACAACAAACACATTGTAGAAAATCGAAGAAGTAATAAATTGATTCAAATAAAAACAGGAAAGAAAAGAAGCTTATTTTGAGTTTCCTTTAATTTCTTAGTTGATATATTGCTAGGCTCTGCGATGATTATTAAAAATTATTGTTCGTGAAAGCGCGAAATAATAATCTCCGGGAAAGGTTGCAGCCAGTAATCCCCCCAAAAAATCGATGTTTATTTTTTTTTCCGAAACAATTTGTATTTTCATCACTTTTTTTTTTAAATATGTTTCACACTTCTCGCCGCTTCTCTTTTTAAAAAAAATAATTTTGTTTATAATCGCTGTTAATCTACGCAGCAGCAACTGAGGACAAGAGATCTTTGTTGCCTAACGCATAAAAAACGGAAACATGATTTTAATTCTGTTTTTATATTTCTTAACCGCAGGGCGAAAAAAGCAGTCAATGAAGAAATTATTACAGGGATCTCATTGGAATAATTTATTCATGCTTCGCATAATTTCCGTTTTGAGCTTGGACAGCTGTCTCCTCTTTTCAAAGCGAAAGCATAAACAATACAAATAGAAGAAGAGCTATCAACCGGATGAAAACGAATAGATTATATGTAAATATCCCCCACCTCCAGTAAAAATGGTATCTGTAAATATTCAGTCCAAACTGAATAGTAATTATAAACTGTACACGCACAGGCTTACCATGTTCTGTTTAAATGGGTTGTCTGTGCTATTGAACGACTCAATCGGTATCAAAATTATCATATTTTAAAGTAATACTTATGATAGGATTTTCAGATACTATCTGTAAAAAAATAAAACAAATACCAACACTTACTTGCAAGGAGCCGTTAATAGTATTTTCCTCAGTTCAGTATAGCCCTGACCCTATTAGCTGAGGAAGGCTAATTTTGTTAGCCGAAATATTGGCCTCTAAATAAATCAACCCATTGCCGCAGACCCAGCCTTGCATTCAGTTTGTCTTATACACTTCAGGTGACGTCTGTCTCGAGCATCTCTACATAGAGATCCAGCAAAACCGAACCAGTGCATTTTATTTACGTGTTGTGTGGACCTCTGCATTCAAACGTTTATTACAGTAGTAGCCTGCACGCTCCCAGTGCACGCACCCAGTGCACGCACCCAGGGCACGCTCCCAGTGCACGCTCCCAGTGCACGCTCCCAGTGCACGCTCCCAGTGCACGCTCCCAGTGCACGCTCCCAGTGCACGCTCCCAGTGCACACTCCCAGTGCACGCTCCCAGTGCACGCTCCCAGTGCACGCTCCCAGTGCACGCTCCCAGTGCACGCTCCCAGTGCAAGCTCCCAGTGCACGCTCCCAGTGCACGCTCCCAGTGCACACTCCCAGTGCACGCTCCCAGTGACACTCCCAGTGCACGCTCCCAGTGCACGCTCCCAGTGCACGCCCCCAGTGCACGCTCCCAGTACACGCTCCCGGTTAAATGCTAAAAACTAGATTGTATAAAATAGTGATTCCATGAGAATATTTCAAAATCTACTAAAGAAAAAATCTTCAAATTTGGATATATAATGGATAGTACAAATATACATGAAATAAAAAAGATAGTTCGCCAAAATTAAAGCAAAGCTGAAAACAGCGTGGGGTCGAAAGGCTGGTAATGGGTCCCGGTTAGGAATGCTGATGCCAGTACGCTTTCCTTATTTCCTTGTGTTGTGTGGACCTCTGCATTCAAACGTTTATTACAGTAGTAGCCTGCACGCTCCCAGTGCACGCACCCAGTGCACGCACCCAGGGCACGCTCCCAGGGCACGCTCCCAGTGCACGCTCCCAGTGCACGCACCCAGGGCACGCTCCCAGGGCACGCTCCCAGTGCACGCTCCCAGTGCACGCTCCCAGTGCACGCTCCCAGTGCACGCTCCCAGGGCACGCTCCCAGTGCACGCTCCCAGTGCACGCTCCCAGTGCACGCTCCCAGTGCACGCTCCCAGTGCAAGCTCCCAGTGCACGCTCCCAGTGCACGCTCCCAGTGCACGCTCCCAGTGCACGCTCCCAGTGCACGCTCCCAGTGCAAGCTCCCAGTGCACGCTCCCAGTGCACGCTCCCAGTGCACGCACCCAGTGCAAGCTCCCAGTGCACGCTCCCAGTGCACGCTCCCAGTGCACACTCCCAGTGCACGCTCCCAGTGACACTCCCAGTGCACGCTCCCAGTGCACTCTTCCAGTGCACGCTCCCAGTGCACGCTCCCAGTGCACGCTCCCAGTGCACGCTCCCAGTGCATGCTCCCGGTTAAATGCTAAAAACTAGATTGTATAAAAAAGTGATTCCATGAGAATATTTCAAAATCTACTAAAGAAAAAATCTTCAAATTTGGATATATAATGGATAGTACAAATATACATGAAATAAAAAAGATAGTTCGCCAAAATTAAAGCAAAGCTGAAAACAGCGTGGGGTCGAAAGGCTGGTAATGGGTCCCGGTTAGGAATGCTGATGCCAGTACGCTTTCCTTATTAAATGCTAGGAAATGCCCACCGTTCATAGGCTCTGCCAGCAAGTCATATGTCACACGTCCACGTCGTGACCCTGGATACACCTGCTACCGCGCTTGTGTAACTGAGTGGCAATGGCGAAAGGCGAGTTTCTGGCGCCTCTAAATGGCGAGAACCCTGTAGCTAGGGGAAGGAAACCCTGAAAAAAAATCTGGCCCTCCAGGTTGGGGGTTGAACGGGGGACTAACCACCCACTCTCGTAAACTGGTTACTGAAATGTATTCAACTTTTTTAGGCGTCGAAGGTAGGGCCCAACTAAACTCTGGTTGGAAGAATGATAGTGCCCAATATTTCGCTTTGCAAAACCAAGCTTCTTTGGGGGCTAGCACTATAAATGATTACAACTGTAAAAACGTTATACAAGTGGTTTTGAAAAAAACTAAATAATAATAAACAATGAATATGATTGGTGAAGGGTTTGACGGGTGATAAACTAAACTGACCAATGATGAGAAAGTTAATGAAGTTCGTCGCGTCTGTTGATTCCAAGTGGTTCTAACGTCTTTGCTTTGTCTATGAGAAATGCTTCACGCGCGGTCAAACGAGAGAAATTTGCAAAAGTTAAGCAAAGTACCTAAAAGTTAAGGCTGTCATTTTCACTGTTTAAAGTTTAATATATTGCCAATACACCGTCAATTTTCCAAACGTTTTTAAAGTTACGTTTGACCTGACCGAGGTGGAGGCTAGGGATAATATCGATTAGTAATCAATCAGTCGATGACCAATTGATAACACCAATGATTAGTCGATGATTAAAATTTTGTGGCCTTCGATTACTCATCGATGTCATCGATAAGTTATGTCTGGTTTAAAGTCATACTTTAATCTCCTTTAAAGGGGCAGTGTCCCGGCCGATATATCGTGTTTTCATGATTTTTGCTCTTCGCATCTCGGACCCATTTTTCACATTGCTCGGTACTGGCCGAAAGAACCGCCAAAATTTGAAACTTTAAAAAACTATAAAAAATCAAGGAAAAATGCTACGGTAAAAAAATTTTCGCGCAGGTAATCAGGACAATTAGGAGATTTCGTTTGGCGAAAAACATTACAGTCAACTCTACACCTCTATAAGACGGACACCTGGTGTTAGTCCCTGCCGTTTTTCAGTCATTTTACTGTAACTAAACTCTCTATAAGACGGACACCTCTCTAAGACGGACAACGGACACTTTGAAACCGTCAACGGACACTTGAGAAGTACTTTTTTTTAGTTAAAAATTACTTCAAAACGGAAATGTAAGTGCTGAATATGAACAAACGAGTCCACTTTTCAAATGTTTTTTTTTGTTCCATTTTGTAGGTTTGCTTAAGTAAACGACTTTAAACAGACTTATGCAATACAAACGTGTATTCATTGTGCATAGGTTCAGCTTCATTGTCTGATAATTACTGGTGTCACGTTACCTCGCCGGACTCTCTATGAGCCGGACACCTCTCTAAGACGGACAGTTGGGGCCGGTCCCGACGGTGTTTGTCTTAGAGAGAGTTGACTGTATTGGGGGTTAGTTGCATTTTAAGTTTGCTAGCTTTATTTTCTTAAAATAGGAAGAAGAAAAAAAACGCCAAAAGTGATGAACGCAAAGAAATGTTAGCTGAAAAGACAAAAAAACGATTACTGAAAAAACTTTAAATTCCACAGAATGGAAATTTTGATTTCTTAACTGCCTGTTAAAAAACTGTACTTCCATCGTTGCAATCCTAAACTTTTCTCCAAACTACTGCTTCTGTTTTGCACTTTTGCTTTATATATACTATCAAAATGGTTCAAGGACGAAGTATAATCAATCATTGTCGGACTTTGCACATAACTAACTATCCTCGCCTCTAAGGGCGCTACTGACGGCCCACCAAAATGGAATTTCATTGATGAAGACATGAAATCTTCTTCAGTCTTTATTTCAAAAGAAAATGAAACAACTTTATCAAAGATTATCAGTTTTCTGTAAATCGCTCATCTAGAATAAAAATGCTGTTTTGCAATACAATAATTATTTATTCTTACCATTTATTTATTATTATTATTCGCCGACTGGTAGTTAGCTAAAGGTGGCTCCGTTGTTATTTCGGGCGCCCTAGTCTTTGAAAAACTTTGGGTCATAACTTTTTCAGCTCTACAGCGATGGCTATAAAACTTTGCGAAAACGTACAGCTATTATTTAGCAATAATACGATAGAATTCGATTTAACTGAGAAAAATGTTTTTAGTGATAATCGAGCTTAAGTGAACCCCACTTTTGGAACAAAATCGCACCCAGTGAAAAATTATGCCATTATATTTGTGTTCAATACATTGACTTAATACATATCCTTACCAAGTTTCAGCAAAATCGATGGAGCAGAAGTGCGGAGGTGTAAGGCCATCAAAATTAAGCCCTAAAATTCTCTTGAATTTTTTTAAAAATACTTGATGCTCTTTGACAAAACAATCCGCGAACCCGAATTTCTGAGAGACGCCTTCCCGATGCTTGCTAAATCTGAATTATAAGCCGATTGCAAATCGTGCGAACCGGTAAAAAGTATTCACTAGTTCAGAAAACATTATAAAAAAATGATCCAAAGCATCTCCAATGCTGCGTTTTCCAACCTTTTTCGAAAAATTATCCAGCAGAGTGGTGTCAAACTCCTTCCACGTGGATTTCAAGATACTGCAATACTTTTGCATTGATTTTTCTATTTAGAAGTGCTTTCAGTTGAAGAAATAGTTGTTGTTGTCGTTCCATTAGAAGTTTCCATGTTTTTAAATGTGGGAACTACCCCTTAAACTGAAAGGTGCGAATTCTTAGAATAAATTCGCCGTTAATTCAATGAAATATTCGCTCTGTATACAGCTATTTCAATTAACGTTGTCGGATGAAAGCTCAAAGCTACGAGCCAAGACAGTTGGGAGCGGCGCAAAAGAAACGTTTTTCCCGCTCGTCGCATCGCTCATTCGCGCCGTTTCTTTTCGTTTCGCCGCTCCCAACTTCTATCTGCATGCCTGGAAAAGGCGCAGGGTTTACTCGTTCGGTCTTGACTTGTAGGCTTTGAGCTTTCACCCGACAACGTTAATTGAAATAGCTGTATATCGTTATACAAGGTGACAGGCCTAACACAAATCCTGCTCGTTAAATTATGTTAATCGATTTTTGTCCAAACATTTGTGCAAAAAATATAATTTAAAAGAACGGCACTTAGGTCTTGATAGAATCCAAATGAAGATGAAACTGTCAAATCAATGCTATGGACTGAGAACAAAACAACAGCGATAAAAAATGAGATTGTTGGCTTTACTGGATAGATAGATAGATAGATAGATAGATAGATAGATAGATAGATAGATAGATAGATAGATAGATAGATAGATAGATAGATAGATAGATAGATAGATAGATAGACACCTTTATTAACACAGGGTGATCCGTTCAGTATATAAATTGCTATCAATGGGAGCCCTAAATATAAAATTTTACAAACAAGAAAACGTAGATTAGACAAAGACATCTGCAACCAGATCAAAAATTTATAAAACATCTAACCATACCTTAAGTATTCCAAGTGTATATGACGCGGTGATTGAAGGACCAATGTTTAGCGGAATCCAAAAGGAATGAACTGTCACGTTGCCATTCAACTGGGACGCCGACTGATAAATTAGCTTTAATATATAAGCTTCTGGGGTGCGAGAAAAACTAAAACCCCGGGGGTACTCCTTGGGATTTTTAGTGGGCGTGTGTCGCCCGGTTTTCGAAATCATGACCCTATTTGAGACCAAATTACGCCATTTTTCATTCCCGTTTTCTGACCCGACATCTAAAACCTATACACGTTTTCAGACCTCCGCCCCCCCTCCCCAAACCGGGAAAAAAATCTTATTAAGATATTTTGTCAGCGTCATTGTGAAAGTGCACACCCTAAGCAGTGTCGGAGTCATCAACAGCAAGCGCAATGATTTTCGAATCAGTGATTTGCTTAATTAAAAAGACATTTTGCACGCGATAAAAAAGGCGTTCATCTAAAGAAAAATATTGATTATTTGATGCATCTTGCTATATATCCTGGCGTAGCCAATCGATAATTTCGATAATCGATAAATATGCCGCTCATTGAACATTTGACGCCAATCCCTGGCCCTCCCTTCCGTGGGAGGACGCGAACACCTAGGAACTAGGCTGGCGGAAGTGACCTGCTACCTGTTACCCATCCCGTTCGTGCCAACTGGCACACAAGGCCTCCCCATTCATCTTCCACAACGTTCTCCTATCTTGTGCTGAAGCACGGACCTCGTCCCATGTTTTCTGTTCTGCTCTGGGCCTCTTTCTCTACCGTCCGTCGCCATGTTGTTTTTGGCCTTCCTTTCCCTTCTGGAGCTCAAGTTAGAGTCGTGACGCAGTTGTTGTTTGGTTCTTTCTAAGGATGTGCCCGATAAATTTCCATCTACGCTTCCTTACTTCGTCACTGAGCCTCTCTATGCCCGCCTTTTCTAGCAATTCTTTAGTTAGGCTTAGATACAAAATTCCCGAAAAATGTGCTAAAATTATTTTCGGAATTTCTCTAAAAAAGCTCTAAAATTCTTTCAAACTTTCAAAAATTCTGGAAAAGTCTTAAAATTTCTCTCTTGTTTCTGATTATGAGCTGGTAGTTGGCTCACTGGAATCAGCCATATTTGCTTCCAACAGAGATGGAATGGAAAGCATAATTCGAGTGGAAAATCGCTGATAAGTTGCACTGTAGACGTTCCTGTGAGGGTGAGCCCTCAAGTTGGTCAGCGGTAACACAAAAGGTTTTTGCTTGTGTCACCTGGAAGCTATTATTTCTCTAAAATTCTATCAAATTTTACTCATTGTCTAAAATTCTCGAGATTTTCTACAATTATTTTCGGTGTCTAAAATTCTCAAAAAAAAATCCGGCCGAGAATTTTGTATCAAAGCCTATCTCTAGTGCTAACTTTATCTTGCCATTTGACCTTCAATATTCTTCTTAGACAGCGATTTTAGAATAAACACACTATAACTGCATGGCCATTTTGATTTTAGAATACGTCGATTTTATTGTCATCACCTTTATTTATCTTGCAAGTTTCGCACCCCTATGGTAAGGTTGATTTAACGAGTGATTCATACAATCTGATCTTGGTCTTTCTCTACATACTGCTTATGTCTCAGACGTTCTTTATCCTTTAACTCCCAAGAGTGCCTACAATCAAAATTCAAGAAAAATCCCAAATTTCATTTTGTAAAATATTGAAAAACAAATGGTACCATGCAAAAGTACTGCTGAAGAGGTTTCATTTGAATGGTCACACCATAGAATTTCGTTGACAGACTTCAAAGTTAGATAAACAATTTAAAATGCAAGGCTAGTACAACGGAAATTTAGGGCAACCTGCTAAATTTCGGTTGTACTAGCCTTGCATTTTAAATGGGTTATCTAAACTTTGAGTGACGTCTAGTACTCGCATCCCTTTATAAAAAAGATCCGGAAAGAAAGTTACCACAATTTATCGTAGTGTTGAGTGGTCCTCTGCATTTAAACTTTTAAAAGTTAGAACTACACTACATGTCTCCATAATTGACTCTGGGAGCGAAAGGGTTAACCTCACAAACACCCTTCTCCCTTTTCCTATTCTGTTCTTAATAATACTCGTGGAAGTGGCCACGAAGAGAACATTCTCGTCCCCAGAGCGACCTGACGCGCTTAGCCGCCGCAGCCTGGGTATGAGGACCTCGTGCTCAGGCTCCCGCAGCTACATGGGCAAGGCAGCTCTAGGGAATAGAACCCAGAGTTAAAGATGCAGCAGCCGGATTCCCCTTGAAACCTCACTAAAAAATTCTGTCGAGGGCTCAAGATCTATAGCGAGCTGTTGAAGTAATTAGAAGCACTGCTGGCTATAACTATCCGGGGCTCCGAAAATCATCTTCACAAATAGTCCTTTTTACAGTTGTGTGCTTGGTGACCTTGCCTTTGAGTGGAAGCGAGGCTGGAGGTGACCTTGCTTTGATACAGACCTTGGAGCTTTTCAGATGTAAATTTAGCTAGTTAGCATGAGAAAAGCATTATTAACATATGATAGGCAGAAAGGTTTGTATCAAAGCAAGGTCACCTCCAGCCTCGCTTCCACTCAAAGGCAAGGTTACCAAGCACACAACTGTAACAAGGACTATTGACAAACTCGACTTTCGAATTTAGCTGGCATGTAATTACACAGGAAACCCATCACGCAAGGTTAGAACTGCTGCCCTATGCGGGCAGCAATAGACCATTTTACAGTTGTGCTTAGTACCCTGGCCTTTGAGTAAAAGTGAGGCTGGAGTTGACTTTGTTTTGATACAATCCTTGCTGCTTTTCATATGTAAATCACGTTAGTTAGCATAGGAACAACACGATCAAAAAAACAAGGTCAACTCCAGCTTCACTTCCACACAAAGGCCAGGTTACTAAGTAGACAACTGTCAATAGACAATTTTTGTATTCTCGGTATTGAACTGGAACTAGCTTACAGTCGAGGCTAATGCGGGGGAATATCATTAAAAATATTTGCATGTGAAAAGATTTCCCCGCATGAGCCTCGACTGCACGCTAGTTCCAGTTCAATACCGTGAATACGAATATTGTCTATTGGTCTATTAAAACTTTCGAAAAAGGTTGCCAACTTCGTTATTTTTCCATTTACAAAACCACTCAAATTCGCACATCTGCATCTACAACTTTAATCAACAAAACAACAACAACAAAAAGTCTTTATTTTCAAAAAAACAGTTACATTTTAGCTGCCCGCGTTTAGCAAACAGTACATGGAAAAAGTTATAACTTTTTACAATTAGAGAGATTAGAGAGATTAGAGTTGAGAGAAAATGAATAAATAGTTAAATAAATAAAATAATTGTTGTTGAATTTAACCAGTAATCAATTTTTTTTATTATCAAAGGCGTTTCAATATAGTCATTTTCGTTTTGTAAAATATCAAGTAGCAAATTGTGTAGTGTTTTTAAAAAATTTTTCCTAGGGAGATCTCTAATATAGTGAGGTATCTCATTCCAAAGAACCCACAAAGGCTATGGCCATGCTTGTGCAAACTAAACATGTGCGCTGTATAAATGCAATATTTAAGGTGGCCCGCGGCTATTTAATGGCGCGGAGGCTCCCTTTTATAAATCGAATTTTCGGCATGTAAGCGTTAACCGATTTTTGTACGTTTTGGTAGGGCGATAAAGGAGTCTTCAAATTATACAGGACTTTAAATTTTAGTGCATATAAGATAAACGATTAAAAGTTACAAGCGTTTTTAGAAAACCCGGTTTTTGAAGTAAACGCGAATATTTCCATAAAACTAGTGTATCCAAAAGATAGTAATTGCTGCGGTAAATTTGTTGTAATAATGCTGTTTTATCGCCTCGCTGGTATTACAGAATTTTCTCTTTCGTTTTTTGAGGGGAAGCAAAGCAAATGTAACCGGGATGAATCGACAAAAACTCCAGCTGATAAGACTAATTCTGTTTTGTAATTCACGCATCAAGTTCTTGCAATGTCTGTAGAATATTGTTGAGCAAAGGACGCGTTCACCACGAGGAAGGTGTGAAAATTTAGATTTAACTTAATTATTGATAATGAATATGTTGCGTTACTAGCTAGCCGTATCGTGTTCGCGTCTCCACGCGCTCAGCTCAGGTTTCGCGTCCCCACGCGCTCAGCTCAGTCTCATCAGTCTGTCTCATCGACCGCTGTCGGAGTGATTTCAAAATAAATTTGTCTTTTATTCCGTACAATCTTCGAAAATCTTTGCTATCCAACGGTCCTATCACCATGCCTCACAGTCCTCGCTCAACTCGCGGTAGTCTTCGACACTTCAGTTCCGATTTCGTCTGGGACATGTTGGACCAAAATATTACAAATCTCACAGCCAACAGCTTGAAGCAGCAAGCGAGGCTATTGCTCGTGGCGCAGTGCATTCTGGCCCAAAATGTGTTCGTGGCGCAGTGAATTCTGGTAAAAAGCGATCAATTCGAGATTTTTCCTAGCTTAATATATTTTTCTCATATATTTCTCTTAAATCCTGATTACGTTGCTGCTCACTCGCTGCGCTCGTTCCGCAGCAACGACGACAGATTTTTTTCTAATTAAGCTCAATAAGTTCCAAGACTTCAAGCTTTACTGTGAGCAATTTTCCATAAAATCAGCTGGACAGAAATTACTGCACAGTCGAATGCTGAATTTAAGCTTCCAAATGTTATGCTTGCGCATTTGCCTCAGCTGTTGCAAGAACGCTAAAATCGCACCCTATCACTTGAAAGCTCGATACAACCGAAAACTTTGCTGAATAACCGGAAAAGATCGGAAGCTCCAAGCAAAAACTATAAGCAAAGAAAGAACAAGACGTTTATAGTGCGTAATTTATGAATTTCAAGAAATTCAAGTTTGTTCGAAACTTGGCGAATTCGGGTCGTCAAGATTGCTACTTCACGTCTTCCATTTTCTAAATGCTTGGTTTTTTTAATCGTATTGTAAATGAATGGAATGGTTTACCCAATCATATTAGAGGATCAAACAGTATTGCAATTTTCAAAAAAAATGTTTTAAGTTTTATTAAAGATAACTAGAATATTTATATTTCTATTTGTAGATATTTTTCTTATATTTTAATTAGTGGGGGCATCCCTAGTATGGCGCTTTGGCGCTTTTGGTTGTCTCCTTCTCCACAACTTTTCTTATAGTAGTGTTAGCTTATTTTATTTTATTATTTGCTTGTAATGTAGTGGAGTGAATCTGTAATAAATAAACTAAACCCCTCGTGTTTCGTAAATTATTCAAAGTTGCCGCATCCTGGGATTATTTGCCACTTGGGAATCACCGATCATCGTTAATACAATAGGCCATTTGCAACGATGGCGTCATTTTTTTACTACAATCGTGCAAATGGCCTATTGTATTAACGATGATCGGTGAACTTATTCAGCTTAATTAGAAAAAAATCTGTCGTCGTTTTATGAAAATATTCGTGTTTTCTTCAAAAACGGGGTTTTCTAAAAACGGTTGTAACTTTTAATCGCTTATCTTATATACACTAAAATTTAACTTCCTATATAATTTGAAGACTCCTTTATCGCCCTACCAAAACTTACAAAAATCGGTCAACGCTTACATGCCGAAAATTCGATTTATAAAAGGGAGCCTCCGCGCCATTAAATAGCCGCGGGCCACCTTAAAGTAAATTTTAAAATAGAGTTGATAATGACTACCTAGAGCGGCTTTGAATCGATTCAGTGACGGTTGTTCCAGGATTTGTGGTGGAAGTTCATTCCACAGATCAACAGCATCAGGGAAGAAGGTCCCCTTGAGCCTCCAAGCACATTTGAAAACAACATGCTTGAAGCATTACCTAAGTCTTGAAAAATCTATTTGAAGTCCGCATATCGATCGGTTTTTATTTTCGAGAGCTTGTGCCTTGAAAATCTAAGGACACCAAAGGCGAAAGATCAGCACATCGTTCTCACAATTTTTTTCTTTTTCGGTGGTCGAGTATTCTCTAAGTACAGCTGTTTCGAGAAAGGTTGTCGGAAAAAAGCGCAAAAGTGCACGCGACAATACCGAAAAATAATATGGGATATGATCAATGAATTTTAATAAGTCAAATAAATACATGAAACCCGCGATGCCTCGTCCGTACAGGGACGATCTTAGATGGCGGGCCATTGGGATAAATGGGTTTTTAGGATATAGCGTGGATGACTACCCACAATACCTTTCTGGATTGTCGCGTGCACTTTTACGCTTTTTTCCGACAACCTTTCTCGAAACAGCTGTATACAGTAATAGCCCACGTATAAGAACCTGAATTTTTCAATTTAGCCTTAATAGGTTCTTATATAAATGGTACTTAAAGCAAATTTAGGCTAACAAGGTTCGTAAAATAGGTTCTTATATTTTCATATGAATTTCATTTAAATATATTATAGTATATTATAAATATCATCTCATAATACAATATATATCATTTATTTGTACCATACAGCAATGCTTATAGGCAGTTCAGTGCAGGTACAGTATACAGTATGTCCTTAACAAAACAGAACATAACAAACTCATGTTGATACTACCAATACACTTTTACAGCAACCCCACTGATAAGAACCTAACTTAAAATTTTAGCCTTAATAGGTTCTTATGTGGAGGGGGCTTCAAATGAAAATTTTAGCTAACAGGTTCTTAAAACCCAGGTTCTTATACGTGGGCTATTACTGTATTTCTTTACATTTGGAACGGGTAAAAGGCCACCATCAAATATATAGTCTTATGCACTTGTCAGCGGAATTATCCTAAAGTGTGACCATTCAAATGAAGCTGTTGAGCAGTACTTTCCCGTGGTGCCGTTTATAATGCTGTACAAGGTGGTTCTCACTTATGTTTATATGAGTACAAACAATGAATTGACGTCATTGATCACGCCACCTGCTTCTAGGGCGCGGGAAAAATTAGGATTTCGGCTTCAAGATAATTTCAGCCGGTTTGGTTTGCAAGATAGCGGCTTTCTGTTTCTATTTTCGGCGAATTTTCGCTGCTTGTATTCAAAGAATACAATCGCCACTCGTAAAAAATTCACGCTAGTAAAAGCTCAAACGTATACAGCAGAAATTGGGACGGTCACAGACTCGAGGACTTTGGTAACCTAACAAACTTATTCAAGTCGAAGGAGGACACGAAACGCCTACAAGAAAAATACGCTCATTATGAAGTAGAGAGAAAGGAAATAAACGAATGATTTTAAAGTTTACATCATATTCTTGTCTGTGAAATCCAAAGTTTCAATGATCGTCAAAGCGCTCGACGCCTTTTTTCAAGTTCATTTTACTGAATTTTGAGGCCAAATTGAACTTGATGATTCCAAGTAAAAGTTTTTGTTTATATGATAAAAACAAATAGATTTTAGTTCGCCATTATATGCCCTCTGGTAAACAACGGTTTGACGTCATAGCATGGGCAAAACAGAGTGAGGAATTACAAGCGAAGCGAGTAATTCCTCTTTCAATTCCCTGTAATTCATCACTCTGTTTTGCCCATGCTATGACGTCAAACCGTTGTTTATCAGAGGCCGTATGAAGGTCCGTTTACATATGCGATTTTTGATGCGCTCTCCAATGCAACTTTTGTCGCTAGCGGCGATTTCTGTGCGGTTTGGGTGCGACATTTGCTGTGATTTCCCAAAAATCGCTGCCAAGTTGCATCAGGTTTCGAACATGTTCGGAACCTCTGCGACATCGCGCGACAAATTGCTCCAAAATCGCACTGAAATCGCCACTAGTTTACACAGGCGATTTGGAGATGCAACTTGCGCGCGCCAAAATTGCACCGAAAAGTGCGATAATTGCGCAAAAAATCGCCTGTGTAAACGGGCCTTAATGGCGAACTAAAATCATTAGGTTTTGAGTGTGGTGGTTAGAACGTTTCATTATTTGTGGGAAATCATGTTAAAGGGAGACTGTCCCGGATGAAAAATTGTTTTTTCATGATTATGGCCAGAAGCTTGCTTTATTATCTTAAAATAGGAAAAAAAATCGCCAAAAATGATGAACACAAAGGAATATGAACTAAAAAGACAAAATTCAACGACTAAAAAACTTAAAATTCCATCAGAATGGAAACTTTGATTTTCTGACCGCCTGTCACGAAATAAAAATTGGTGAACTGTAATCCACTTCCATCCTTGCAATCTTGCAATTTTTCTCCAAACTAGTGCTTCTGTTTCGCTCTATATATAGATTACTTCATGGGCAGTGCGGGCGTACGGTATTTACGCACGAGTTAGATACAAACCAACGAGTGCGTAAACACCGTACAATTAGGCACTGCCCATGCTGTAAATCCTGTAATTTGTTATTTTATACATACTGAGATTTGTGATTGGACGAAACGCTTTTTTTTGCGTGTGAGAAAGTCGTTTCGCCATTCTGATTGGCTGCGAACCCCGAACGGGGTTTCCACACGCCAAATTTCAGTAGAAAATCTCAATAAGTATGAAATAAATACACAATTCCATCTGTACAGTCAGCCTTGCTTGATTAGGATGGAAATTATATCACATGGAAATTAAGTGAACACAATTTCGTTATTTCAACAGGAAAATGAAAAACTACTGAGCCTGTGCGTGAAATCCTAATAAATGTGGCCATTCAAATAAAAGCTATTGAAAAAAAACCTTTGCTGTTGCTTTGTTTAACCCTTTAAGCCCTAAGAGTGATCAGCATCAAATTTCTCCTCGTAATATCAATGCCTTATCAATCAAAAAGGTCATGAGAATTAAGGACATGATCACACTCACAAGATGAGTTCTCTTGATATCTAAACAGTGTCTCCCCACTACCTATAGGAAATGTATAGGGACAAGAAATGAGAATTAAATTTTGATATTAGGGCTTAAAGGGTTAACCTTTTCTTTCCGTGAAGTCCCTGCATTAGGTGTCTCTAACTTTTGATTCTATGGATGAAATGTGTTCTTTTGGGGAAATCCGAATCCGGATTCTTGAATCCAAAAAAAAAAAGAAAAGAAAAGGATTTTGCGTTTCTTTACTAAAATCCAAAAACGGATCATGAATCCGTTGAATCCAAACTCCGAAGAGATTCATCAAATTAAATCTTAATCCGGATTTTCGAGATTCGTAATCTGAGCGGTTTTTTATGGAATGGATTCGGAAAAAAAGTACATAGACTATTAAAGACAAGCGGTCTTTGTGCAACTTTACTTTTTCCGTTCGCTGTTTTGTTTCTTTCCATATCATGGCCAATTCAGGTAAGATTTTATTGTATATATTTTGAAAATTATATGTTGAGAGAACTGAAGACATCAGCGTGTCAAAATAGGTTCATTTACATACCAACGGTTTTTTTTACGTAAAATGATCCGTTTCAATTTAGATTTTTCTGTTCAGTTGGTCATGAAGAATCTATATGATATAAAATCACAAATCCTATTTCGGATTCCTCCCCCCCCCCTTCCCCCCCCCCTTCCCCCCCCCCCCCCCCCCCCCCCAAAAAAAAAAAAAAAACAGTGTGACCATTCAACAGCAGTGTATCATACCATTCTTGTTTAGTAGTTTGCAAAATAAACTTTTGAGAGCTTGGATTTTCTTAGGAAGTGATGTGCTTATTAGAAGTTTATTTGAAATTACTGTTTGTAATGCATCCTTCGATCTTCAGTAATACCGCTAACACTTTGTAAGAACTACAAACCTCAAAGAACTTTAATAGAAAGGCTTTGAAAACCCACAACGTTCTAAGATTGACAGCCTAACAATAGCGCCGTTTTCCGAGCACGCGCAAAATCGCAAGCGTGTGCTCGCTTTGTTGTGGTAATTAGTGCAGTCTCCGCACGCGTGCAGTGAAAAAAGATGTGTTACAGCTTACACAATAGGCAATGAGCTAGTGATAGTCGAAAGACCAGCTAGAGCGGGAAAAGCATCTGCGAGGAACAACACTTGAACAGAAATTATGACAAAAGGAACTGGCGAAGACAACAACACAAACGATCAAATTGTGCCTTCCAGCAAGGAAGTCAACTCGGGTGACAACTCGAGGTATCGAAAATGGGCCCAACTTGATCGAAGCCGACGGCTTAAGGCGAGCGCTCGCGAGCGCAAAAGACGGCATGTTTTGAACAACGCTTTAGAACTCTTACGCAAGAAAGTGCCCTGTGTGGATCAGAATCCTCAGAAACTTTCCAAAATTGAGGTGCTGAGAATGGCAATTGACTATATTGCCATGTTGAGCTGTTATCTAAAAGGATCACAATCTACGGCAGTTTTATCTGGGCCGTTTCCTCCTGTGGAAATGACAACAAGCATCACACCAAATATACCTGCCGCTACGAACTTGCTAGTGCATGATCAAGCGGTTACGATTGTGGTTCCGAAAACTTTGGAGCAATTTCAGGTACAAAAAAAATGTCAATTCTTCTACAAGTTCTTAGTGTTTCTTTAGTGGCGTAGCTTGTAGCCTTTTCTCGCACCAAGAGACTCCAAGACGTCAAGAAATCAAAGAATTTATGCTTCTTTCTTCATGTGATGTTTCATTTTCAACTCTTAACTGTTTGTTTTTCATTTCTTCAGGCAGGCGATCATTACGGAATTAAAAGTTC
Organism: Dendrophyllia cribrosa; assembly: GCA_024195265.1. Classification (NCBI taxonomy): domain Eukaryota; kingdom Metazoa; phylum Cnidaria; class Anthozoa; order Scleractinia; family Dendrophylliidae; genus Dendrophyllia; species Dendrophyllia cribrosa. The sequence goes on along the minus strand of JAJLRJ010000011.1, from coordinate 28,597,241 downwards.
GGAGCTGGATGTCTACTTGAAAGGATTTCAAGACCTTTGCCACGATTGATGAAAATAATGACTTGTATATCCATTTATGTGTAAATTATTGTAGATAGTTATGAATTGAGTTCCTTTTTTTAATCTTGTTCAAGAAAAGGTTAGATGTATATAGCTGTAAAATAAGTTCGCAAAACTTCAACAGCTTCTATTGACTAAAGTATCTTTATGAAGCGAGCGTACAGCTGTTCCGTGTCAACATGTTATTGAAATAAAACCAATTATATAAAGTTGTTTTTAAACAAGCCCTAGTTCAGTTACTTTTTGTTATATTCCACAAAACATCCCGCGCTTTCGTTGGGTCGAAAAAAACGCAAACAACTTACGGAGACGTTCTTTAAGGCAATGTTTTTGTTTTTGGCGGGGCGACTGCATAGAACATTTAGCGCAGCGTGTCTCATCGATTCACTGAATAAATGGGAACCATCAGACAATTATTTTGTAAGTCAATTAACTAAAAACGTTTAGTTAATTCGCATACATCGCCGAAGCGTTGCAAAACTCACTTTGTAATAAAGTTAAAATTCCCTTTTGGCTGTAAACGCGGCAAAATTCGAGACGAAAAAAGGAATTTCTTTTTCTGTTGCGGTCCGTTGAAAAATACAATGAATAGAAATTATGAATGCGCCTGAGTTTTGAAATCGCTTAAATTAGGCGCCTTAGTGAAGTCTTTGTCTGAAGAGCACGTGTAAGATTAGGTCATAAATCACGCAGTAGACACGAAATCTTTGTTAATTCGTATACGATGGCGTGTGTTTGAGAATCGGCGATAGCAACGTTTTTAATCACGAGCTGCAGCGTTGGAAATAAAATGAAACCAAGTTCACTCTGGCAAAAATTGATTAACCTAATTTTGACAATCTGAATAAATCGCCCACACTCAAAACAATGTAGGACCCGTAAGAAAACAACAACTTTGCTTTCAAGCTAAATAATCCGCTTCAAGAATCAAGTGAATCGAGACAACGGATCTTAATGAGAATGATTTGTTTTCGGGGATGAAATAAATCAACTTAAAGCAAGACTTCGCCGATTAAGGTTGATTTAGTGTTGCACAATTAAGTTTACATTTCGTGTCTTCGTGTTGAGAACTCCACGTGGTTTAGTAATCCGAGAAATCAAAACAATGGAACTAACTCGACGACTTAACATTCTTTTTTGGTATCTTAGCAACTTGCGGAATAGATCTCAAGATACTCAACCATAGAATAAAAAACAGTTTGCATCATCAGTGACATTTTCAAAAGCACAAAGGAATAATTTAGCTAGTTGTTTAAGAAATTCGAAGTTCAAACTTTGGTATCGATAATTCCATGAAGTTTGCGAGTGAGTACAAAACGGCTCGCTTTTTTGAAAGTAATATTACAAAAGAAAAGCAGAAATAATGCCATTACATAGGGTTATCACTTAGGGTTATTTAAACGTCGCAATGGTTGTCTTCGAATTGTTTCATCAAAAATAGAATTTAACAATTAAACATTTGAATACAGATTTGACAAGTTTGTTATTTGCGCCAAGTAATCTTAAATCGAACTTTTCGACAACAAAAATGACTTTTGGCCACTCGGTAAACTTTCTTTATTAAATCAGTTCATTATAAATCCAACTTCTATTATATGCAAACACCTTGTTATTACGGACGGTTATATATCTAGTCCCAGCGAGAAAAAAAAATAAAAACCTTTATTATTTATACACGGGTACTTTTAAAATATGAACACCTTTAAATTGCGGCCGAATATTCCGTACTTATACGAGGTTTGCTGAATTTAAATCAGATAATTCTCTTTAAAAGTCACAATGCGAGTGCTATGTTTTTTTAACTATTGAGCCTGAAAGCTGTGGTCGTACTTTCTTGTGGTAGTTATGCTGTACAAGGTGGTTCTAACTTTTGAGTCTGTAGATGAAATCCTGAAGTGTGACCATTCAAGAGAAAGCTTTCGAGCAGTACTTTCTTGTTTATTATGCTGAAAAAGCTGTAGTTCTAACTTTTGAGTCTGTGGCTGATCCTAAAGTGTGACCATTCAAATGAAAGTTACTGAGCAGTACTTCCCTGTGGTGCTGTTTATTATGCTGTACAAGGTGGTTCTAACTTTTCCTCCAAGGTGCGGGATTGCAGAAAATTGGAAGATACTAATTTGCATCTCATTGAATAAGAATAGACCTCATTGTCTCAATGCCTCGTTCTAAAAAGAATTGAAAAGAATAGAACCAATTTTCCGCAATCCCGCACTCACTCAACTTTTAGGTCTGTGGATGAAATCCTAAAGTGTGACCATTCAAATGAAAGCGACAGAGCAGTACTTTCCACTTTTTCTACGCCTTTGTAAAACAAAATTCTTTCAACTTGTAAATACTATTGTACAACGCCGGCGACAACACTACAGCCTGGTTTCCATATAATCGCAACG
>JAJLRJ010000011.1:28344791-28589791 GCA_024195265.1 Dendrophyllia cribrosa | reverse complement strand
TCACTCGCATTTTCTTAACGAAAGAGACGTTTTTTTAGTAAATGGGCACTAACACAAGTTTTCATTACGTGTTTATGGTCATCAGGTTTTATATAATTTCGACAGTGGAGTAATATTTTGCGCAGAAACATTTTGCGGAAATCTATTTTTGCAGAACCCTTTTTATTGTGGATTGTGTGAAAAAAAAAACGCAATAATTACAAAACGCAAAAATTTATCGCCCAACGGAAGGCGAAAACGTATCTTTTCGAAAACGCTGACGTCACGACGGCGCATTTCGATCGCATCTCTCATAAATATAATTTTGTAGTTATTTTTGTTATTGTTTTGGCGCCGTAAATGCGGCTAGGACTTAGCCCAAAACCGCGGAAGAGTCGGGCCGAAAAATTCAACTGATTAAGAGGTGATAAAAATTTTCGTTATTAACGTTATTGTTTAGAACCTGAAGTGAGAGTAACCGGAAGTCAAGAAACCGGAAGTGTATATGGCAAAGGTATGAACCGGAAGTGCACAATCGTAACACATACAAAAAAAAGAAACAGAAAAACGGAGGGCAATCCTTAACTTATGCCGCTCTGCGCATGAGTAAAAAGTAAACGAAAGGGACTTTGGCTCCACACGGTTTACCTTACTGAGCCCCTCAAATTTTCAGTTTAAGTCTAGACAACGTAAATTCGAAAGAGAAATGCAGCGAGCACAAGTGTCAATTAAGACAGCATTTGTTTTGGTACAAACTCTTTTTTAATAGTATTTTATCGCACTTTTAAATAAACTGGTCAAAAGAAATCTCAAATTTACAATTTTGTTTTGCTACATTTCAGAGCGCAAGAATGTTGTTTGATAATTTAATTATTTACATCTACCGGACAATTGTTGTTGTGGATTCTGGCAAATGAAATCCAGGGTTGTCGAAAAGCAGATTTCGGCAGCTTGGAGGTCCGGTTTTCTCTGGTGTGCACAAGGTTAAGGACTAAACACAGCACAGTGTTGGCCAAAGAATTAACATTAACCCTTTTCTAACTCCCAAAAGTGCCAAACATCAAAATTCAAGAAAAATCCCAAATTTAATTTTGTAAATTATTGAAAAACAAATGGTACCATGCAAAAGTACTGCCGAAGAGGTTTCATTTGAATGGTCACACCATGAGATTTCATCCACAGACTCAAAAGTTAGAACAAATGGTACCATGCAAAAGTACTGCTGAAGAGGTTTCATTTGAATGGTCACACCATAGGATTTCGTCCACAGACTCAAAAGTTAGAACAAATGGTACCATGCAAAAGTACTGCTGAAGAGGTTTCATTTGAATGGTCACACCATAGGATTTCGTCAACAGACTCAAAAGTTAAAACAAATGGTACTATGCAAAAGTACTGCTGAAGAGATTTCATTTGAATGGTCACACCATAGGATTTCGTCAACAGACTCAAAAGTTAGAACTACACTACATGTCTCCATAATTGACTCTGAGGGTGAAAGGGTTAATACGCCAAAACGAATTAAGCTAATTCAGAATGGACTGCTAGCTGTCCCTTTTCAGTCAATCGAGCTAGCGAGCTGATCACGAGAACAAGCTCTGCGAGACTGGAGCGAGCGAACGAGCCGAGGGGAAACTGGGGGAGAGACGTTTCTTCCCCAGAGCCCCCTCTGTTCGCATTGCTTTCGCTCGCTCGCCGCTCGGATCGCCGATCATGTATTTGCTCGCCCGCTCGACTATCCAAAGTGGGGCTACTTGCAGTCTAAATTCAGAATCAAGTCTGGTTTACAGGCAGATTTCAGTTGACGAAATGTTCATCAACAAACCTCAACTCCAAACAGTCGAGGTTTTAAACAAAGAAACCTTTGTTTCAACCCTTCAATCAAGAATAGCAATAATAAATTTTTTGCTCCAAAAAATTGGGAGCTTATTTGAAAAGAGGGGGGGTTAAAACTTTTCCTTCAAGAGTCAATTATGGAGACATGTAGTGTAGTTCTAACTTTTGAGTATGTGAATGAAATCCTATGGTGTGACCATTCAAATGAAACCTCTTCAGCAGTACTTTTACATGGTACCATTTGTTCTAACTTTTGAGTCTGTGGATGAAATCCTATGGTGTGACCATTCAAATGAAACCTCCTCAGTAGTACTTTTGCATGGTACCATTTTTTCAGTATTTTATAGAATAAAATTTAGAATTTTTCTTGAATTTCGATTTCGGGCACTCTTGGTTAATAGAGGATTTACGGTACTATCACTTTGTAATTTGTAAAAGGATATTTGTGAAGAAGCTTGAACATGCCTGTACCAATGTTCATCGGGATTCCCATTATAATACACTCGCTTACACCTACATGGTAAAGAAACATCAGATATAAGCAAACTTCACGCAAATATATGCAATCAAATCCTAAAGTGAAGACGTCACAAAAACTAAATTGATGAAATTATGGGATTTGATGAGATATTCGGAAACAGCGTGACGAAAAATGCACGCTTGCCAAAAATCAGCATCCTATTGCAATTTCATGCCTAATTTTGCCTCAGTTCCTAACGTTTGGAACTGAGGCAAAATTAGAAGGGTTTGTATGGGGTCATTAGAGCATAACGGTGCCAATATCTCACCCCCAAATTGCAATAAGATGCTGATTTTTGGCAAGCGGGTATTGTTCTTCATGTTCTTTTCGAACATCTCATTATATCCCATAATTTCACAATTTTAAGTTTTTTTGACGTCACACTCACGTTACTAGCCTGCGAATACAACCGCCTCTCATCGCTCCCGGCCGCAAGAGGCGTTCGCGCGAGAGAGCCGCGCGAACGCCCCTAGCGGCCGGGAGCGATGAGAGGCGGCTGTATTCGCAGGCTATCACGTTACAAAAAAGCATGGATAGCACAGTGGTGAAACACTATACCCCATCAATACAGTCTGGATTCAATGTTATCCTCTCTTCTTTAAAAAATATTTCTCGATTCTAATTCGATCTGGAATATGAGGGCGACAGATTTGTAAAGTTACCCTCGTTCTTTATTTATTTTATGCAAACCAAGGAACATTTATGAAAATGTCATGTTAAGTGAAATTTACTTCAATAATTAAATTTCTGCCAATGAAGTTATGGTTCTAATTTTGAGTCTGTGGATGAAACGCCAAAACGCGACCAGTACTGAGCAGTACATTCCTGTTGTACTGTTTATTATGCTGTACAAGGTGGTTCTGACTTTTGAGTCTGTGGATGAAATCCTACAGTGTAACCATTCGAATGAAAGCTATTCGGCAGTACTTTCCTGTGGTGCTGTTTATTATGCTGTACAAGGTGGTTCTAACTTTTGAGTCTGTGAATGAAACCCTAAAGTGTGACCATTCAAATGAAAGCTACTGAGCAGTACTTTCCTGTGGTACTGTTTTATATTATGCAGTACAAGGTGGTTCTAACTTTTGAGTCTGTGAATGAAACCCTAAAGTGTGACCATTCAAATAAAAGCTACTGAGCAGTACTTTCCTGTGGTACTGTTTTATATTATGCTGTACAAGGTGGTTCTAACTTTTGAGTCTGTGAATGAAACCCTAAAGTGTGACCATTCAAATGAAAGCTACTGAGCAGTACTTTCCTGTGGTACTGTTTTATATTATGCTGTACAAGGTAGTTCTAACTTTTGAGTCTCTGGAAAAAATCCTAAAGTGTGACCTTTCAAAAGAAAGCTATCGAGCAATACTTTGAATTATTCCTGTTCGTCTCTCGCTATTTTTAAATTAAAGTTTGGACATTTTTTCCCAAACTTGGGAATGGAAAGTTTTCTTACCATCAATGGAGTCTGACTGCCCGTGCAGCGCGGCGTCGAACAAATGATCAGACGTCTTTTCGAACTAAAAAGGAAAATTGAAGTAAGCATTTTACAGTTGGGTGCTTAGTACCCTGGCCTTCGAGTGAAAGTGAGGTTGGAGCTGACTTTGTTTTGATACAAACCTATATGCCTTTCATATGTAAATCATGTTCAACAAACACTAGTAAGCGTAAGAACATGGTTTAAATCTGAAAAGCTAGGAGGCGGTTTGTATCAAAACAAGGTCAAATTCTGCCTCACTCTCATTCAAAGGCCTGGTCACTAAGCAGACAGCTGTAAATTGGGCTGTTGATGGACAAGCAACTCGCTATAAACCTGAAGAGAAAACTGACAGCTAGAAAAGATAGGAACAGTTATGAAAACGAAGTCTAAGCTGGACCTCCCAAATTGTTTGTAAGTGGGTCATTTTATTTTTAAATAAATGTTTTTCTATTCTGTTCTATAAAGCCTGGTTCACACTCGCTATATAACAACATAACGGCGAGATCACAATGTAATTACGATACAATTCATTTTCGTAGAGCAGCTTTTAATTGCGTGTCAAAAGTAATTTAGCGATGGCTTTGGTTTTGCATTGCTACGCTTTGTGATTGGCCAAAAAATCTCGCGCCACTTTCTCAACCAATCAGAAGTAAGACGTAAAGCAATCGTGACTTGCCTGCACGCGATTTCCCGTGCTTGGCGCCGGCTACATGAATTTGCTTTGAGTTGGATTGTTCACGTCTGTTGTGATTGGTCAGAGTGATTACTTTGGTTTTGGTTTTACGACACTAAATTGAGAACAACTCTAAACCTTCCTTGCTGTGCAACAACCTCTTGTGGACGACCATATCACTAAAGCGAAAACTTTTTTACTTGGCGGTTTTGTGGTGGCCTATTACAAGAGTTCGATTGTATGTGAACTTACCGACGCAAGCATAAGAACACTCTCCTTCATCTTCGCCAAACCGAACCTCGTTATACCTAGCACCTCTCCCTGGGAATAGAAAGGAAGATTAACTAACATGAGAAGAAAACTGTTATTTTAAATCTTCAACCACCAATGAGTTAGTTTTTAGCGACTTGCCGAAGATTTTCCTAAAATTTTCGAAAATTCTCCGACTATTTTCCGAAGACTGAAGGAACGTTCCGATCGTTTTACGAATTTTTCCGAAGATGTCTGAGGGATCCGAAGATTTCTCGAACGTGCAAGCGCAGCGAGCAAGTGATATTTGTGGAAAAGGCGCTCCATGACCAACAAACATCGTTCAAAGCACCTTCATACAATCGAACCGACAACTGAAAAACAAAATTTATACAGATTTACAACTACAACTACCCATACCACATTTCGCTCTTCTCGCGTAAGCTCAAGGCTAACCTCGTCCCCAGGGCCTTCTCGGCTTTGTTCAATTCAAAATGGCGGGTCGGGCGGAGAAGACCCTGGAAAAGGCTGTCAAAGTTCTCCAAGAATCGTGGTAGAGTCTGCCTTCTGTAGCTCAGAAGGAGGTCGGACACTTATCAAGACTTATATATCATAATGTCGACACTTAGAATTGTATTTTCAATCAATTTTAAGTGTAAAAATGAAAATCTAAAATCCCCACTCAGGATTGAACCTGTGACCTCAGCTAGACTTAGACTTACATAGCCTACCGTACCACTGTACCACCTAGCTTCTCGGGTTGCTTAGTCCGAAATTCAACTATAAAAACTGCTAATCCTAACCAAAACTGAAAGCTAACCAGTTACTCCGTTATATAAATCTCAATAAGGCGTCCGATGTGGACCAACCTGATTTTGGAGTATCCATTCTAGTCACCACCCTGCCAAAATACTCCAAGAATCGTGGAGTGTTTTGTCACGTGATACACAATGAAATGGCGCTTACGAAGGTTATTTCCACCGATTGGAAACCGCTGTTAAAACGAAAGGAAGACATTTCATCATCTTTTACACGACAAATGATTCCAGGATTTTAGGAGTATTTTGTCAGCCTCGTTCAGAGGTTTCCCCGCCCGTCATTTTGAACGCGGAAAGGGCCCTGGGGACGAGGTTGGCTCCAGGCTTTTTGCAATCGTAAACTTGAATTAGCCATATTAGGAAGAATGACGTTACCTTATACGTCATTAGGTCGGCAAGTAACATCATGTGACGTGCATCAATACTCATGCCATGACTCTTCATTGTCATGTTGATTTCATTCATTATCGTTGACCTGACAACAGAGAGCACGTGATATTAGTCTGGCAACACAATGACGTTATGTATGACGTCACAACATCATGTGACGTGCATTAATACTTATACCATAACTCTTCATTGTCGTGTTAATTTCATTTATTATCGTTGACCTGACAACAGAAAGCACGTGATACTAGCGTGGTGACGTAATGACGTCATGTATGACGTCACAACATGTGACATGCAATAATACTTATGTTTGGCTTTTCATTGTCATGTTGATTTCAAACATTATCGTTGACAAAAAAAAACATCGTTGACTTGACAACAGAGAGCACGTGATGGAATGATGGCGTGGTGACATAATGACATCATGTATGACATCACAACATTATTTTACTTATTTAAACATTTGTTTATAATAAAAAACTAATGAGTTGAAGAGATAACTATCAAAACTAGCCACGGTCTGTTAGAATGTTTAGTCAACAAACCTGGCGGCCTCAATTCCAAGAACTTTTTCAACTTCAGCTGTGTTGTTTGAAGAAGTTGCTGTGCCCTTGACACCTGGAAACAAACGAACACGAGTAAGCTTTTTCTTAACTCAGTGAAAGTGCAGAGCATACCTTTAACTGTTTATTATTCAATTCTATTTAACAAATAGATTCCATTTGGCCGTGTGTCTGTTCAGTTATAGATCACAGATGACGTCAAAATGTGGTAAGAATAAAAAAGTGGCCAACGAGCCGCAGGCGAATGTGTCACGTTCTTACCTCATGTTTTTTCTTCTAAACTTGCCTCGTAGTGCTCGACTGTTCGAAGTTTGTTCCAGTTTAGATATTTTCAAGTCGTCAAGAACACTTTTCGTCTTGGTTTCTTCTTTTTCTTACTCGTAAACAGCTCCTGCTAAACATTTTTCGAGGCTTTCGCTTGCTGAATCCAGAATAATCTCGCAAACATTTTCAAAACTGTGCGCCATGTTGGACAAACAAAGCAAACAACTTTTCTATGACGTCAGCCGTGCGTCTGAACTCTGATAGATCATAGGCAACGACCAATCACAGAGCGCGTAGTATTCAGTTCATTGTATAATAATCCTTTAACTCCCAAGAGTGCCAAATGTCAAAATTAAAAAAAATCCCAAATTCCATTTTGCAAAATATTAAAAAACAAATGGTAACATGGAAAAGTGCTACCGAAGAGGTTTCATTTGAATGGTCACACCCTAGGATTTCGTTAAAAGTTAAAACTACACCACGTGTCTCCATGATTGACTCTGGAAGTAAAAGCGTTAAACAAATAGATTCCATTTTGCCGTGTGTCTGTTCAGTTATAGATACAGATGGCGTCAAAATGTGGTAAGAACAAAAAAGTGGCCAACGAACTGCAGGCGAGTTGGTCACTGATGTTCTTACCACATTTTGATTTCTTCTGTGATCTATAATGCCGTACTGTTTATTATGTTGTACAAGGTGGTTCTAACCTTTGAGTCCGTGGATGAAATCCTAAAGTGTGACCATTCAAATGAAAGCTATTGAGCAGTACTTTCCTGTGGTACTGTTTATTATGTTGTACAAAGTGGTTCTAACTTTCGAGTCTGTGGATGAAATCCTACAGTATGACCATTCAAATGAAAGCTATTGAGCAGTACTTTCCTGTGGTACCGTACTGTTAATTATTCTATACAAGGTGGTTCTAACTTTTGAGTCTGTGGATTAAATCCTAAAGTGTTACCATTCAAATGAAAGCTACTGAGCAGTTCTTTCCTGTGGTACTGTTTATAATGCTGTACAAGGTGGTTCTAACTTTTGAGTCTGTGAATGAAATCCTTAAGTGTGACCATTCAAATGAAAGCTACTGAGCAGTTCTTTCCTGTGGTACTGTTTATTATGCTGTACAAGGAAGTTCTAACTTTTGAGTCTGTGGATGAAATCCTTAAGTGTGACCATTCAAATGAAAGCTACTGAGCAGTACTTTCCTGTGGTACTGTTTATTATGCTGTACAAGGTGGTTCACTGTTTTACAAAGACACCTTTGGGTGTTATGTTCAGCTTCTACCTCGGATTCTTGGGATATGGAGGATGGAGCATACTATTAATCAACTAACACTTACCAACAGTAGAAATAACGGCAAGCAAATCATCGCCTTCCACAAGCAGCTTGTAAGTGTCACCTTTGGCTTCGTCCACGTGAATAATAGCCCGGCTTACGTTCTTATGACCCTGTCAACATAAAACAAAAAACATGTTTTTTTTTTCACACCACTGGCAGCCATGCCGAGCTGACCGCCATAGCCTGAACATTGCTGTAAAAAAGAAAAAATGTTCATATATCATCACGCTAAAACGGGGAAGCTATCAAAATGACAAGGTTTGTACATTATAGTAACACAGTATGCAAGCTGAAATCTATTTATTTATTTATTTACCGCATAGGTCTGTAGCTCTATGTTGAGCATTTTAGACCGCAACTTAGAGTGGGTGGGGAAAGTCAGTAATGGCGGACACAACTAAAGCAACTGCTGACCTTACAAGTCACATAACCTGTACCCAGGCCCCAGTAGTGCGTGTGAAAAACATTTTCCACTTATTTCGTCTCACTCAGCCTTACCGCGTTCGAAGAACGCAATCCTAATTTCGTGTTGGTTGCCCTGTGCCTTACATGCAGAAAAACATTGAGATTTTTTGGCTCTTACTTCGTGTAGAGGACACAAATGACGTAAAACAAAAGGAAACAATGCTTCATCAAAATTCTTTTACCCAAAAACAATGACCGAAAACAATGTTTCCTATTGTTTTACGTCATCTGTGCGGTACACGAAGTAAGACCCGATTTTTTGGAGTCCAGACTGCTGTTTGGCCGCCCCTATTGCTTTTTGCAGGGGCTCATTTCCGCCGGAAATTCTTTCGAACACGTCTCCATAATCTCTGATTACTGCTACTTTTATAGTTCTGTTTTGTTGTTGTTTCCCTTTTTCCCGCGCTAAAAGGTTATTGTTAAGGTTAAGTTTGATAAAAGTCAAGTTCTCTTGCGCTTTTATCAAGTCGTCCCTGCGTTGAATTTTAATGCCCTCTTTTCCCGCGCTTTTCACCAGCTGCACATTAACCCTTTAACTCCCAAGAGTGCCAAACATCAAAATTCAAGAAAAATCCCAAATTTCGTTTTGTAAAATATTGAAAAACAAATGGTACCAATCAAAAGTACTGCCGAAGGTTTCATTTGAATGAACACACCAAAGGATTTAGTGCACACCCTCAAAAGTCAGAACTACATCACATGTCTCCATAATTGACTCTGGAAATGAACTGGTTATATCAAAGTAAATCGGATTTGCCGCAATCCAGTTTTCTCTGGCTGATGTCCTTTTTCCCCGCGCTTTTCAACGGTTGCACGTTTTATCAAAGACAGTTCTAATTTGCTACATGCCAGATTTCCCGCGCTCTTTCCGGCGGCCGCACGTTTAACATCAGCCATTTTTAAATTGTTAAACCAGAACATGCCAAAATTTGACAAATGCGATTTCCCTCGCCATTTTTAAGGCCGTATAAAAATCACAATTTGGGCTTTAGTTCTAAGTCCACTAGCCTAAGAGCAAGCTCTCGGGCTCCGAAACCCCGAACCCGAGAGTTTGCTCGCAGGCTATAAGGCCACCAATTCACCACTCTAGATCAAAGGCTCCTAAGAGACAACTCGTGAATGCGAAACAGCCTTCAGACCCTTCCTTCTCCAACGCGTTTTACTCCATCGACCCCCCCCCCCCCCCCCCCCCCCCCAACCCTCCCCACCCTCCAACGGCGACCCAATGGGTAAGGCAAGGTGACCATTACCAATCCCGGGCCTATGGCAAATATATGCGCAAGCCTTATGCACTGGTCAGCGGAATTACCAAGAAAAGTTTACAGCTGAATGGAGGAAGATTTGCATATTTGTCCCCGTCTGCTTTAACTCTAAAACTGCGGCAAATTGATACCTTGATTAGGACGCCAGGTAGGTCTGTTTTCAGCATCTGCATCGTGTAATGAAGGGAGGATTTGCTACTTTCACTTGGGTAAATACAAAGCTCTGTACTGCTCAGGGCGGTAACTTGCTACAAAGGAAATGATCGGTATAAACCAGTCAATAAATAGCAGTCATGTATTATTTTGTTTATGATATTTAAACGAGACTAATAAAGTTTTAAACAATTTTCCGAAGATGTTTCGAAGATTTTCGAAAATTCTCCGAATACTGCCCGAAGGTTTTACGGTCGTTCCGATCATTTTCCGAAGATATTGGCACTCTTCACAGCAAAGATAAAATTGATATCGTCATATGTGTCCAGATATGATTTTTTCGCGGTTGGAGAAATCCATGTATTTCACTGAAGTTTATATTATAAAATGCCGTGATATTCTGTTAAGGTTGACTAAATGATTAAGTCTATTTATTTCATTTCTGTCTTCCTCTCCCTCTCTATTTTTTTCTTCTTTTCTTTCTTTCCAAAGAAATGTAACATACTGCATTGTAATTAACGTACCGTGATCTAATGTAAATTCTTGTGTAATGTAAGTAAGCTAATAAGGGGTCTTTCTGCATGTACCGGTATCCATGAACCGCTCATTGTCTTCTATTGTTTGTGAGGTATTGTATTTTTGGTCTTGTTTTGCATTTGTATTATTGTCGTTCTTTGTTCCTTTTGTTTTACGTAATATGTGACCGGTACATGCAGAATCTACCCTAATAAGTAAGACATGTTTTGTAATATAATATATTGTATATTGTACGTTGGAAAGAAAATAAAAATTAAATGTAAAAAAATTAAATTCCTTTAAAAGGGGGTTTAACAGGGCTTATATCGAGGAGGGGGTACACGGTATAAATCAAGCGTTCTAAAAGTATCTAAAGGGGCACTGTCTCGGCTGAAATATCGTGTTTTAATGATTATGGCCAGGAGCTTGCCTTAAGCTTCTTTTATTATCTTGAAATATTAAGAAAAATCGCCAAAAGTGATGAACGCAAAGAAATATGACAAACGGCTTCAAAAACTCAAAACTCCACCAGAATGGCAATTATGATTTCTTGACCGCCTGTCACGAAATCAAATTTAATGAACTGTAATCCACTTACATCCTTGTAATCCTGCACTTTTTCTCCAAACTACTGCTTCTGTTTTGCTCTTTAGAATCTTTTTATCCACTTTAGCGGTATATTTGGTGGCATTTGGCGATATAACATGGAAATTAAGCAAGCAAAATTTCGTCCTTTCAGCTGGACAGTGTCCTTTAAAATGTATTTTTCACTTTGAATTTGTGCTAAAAATCCGTATACACAACTTGTCCACTAAACCCAAAACACTGCCAAAATGAACCGTTTTTTTGTCATATTACTGTAACTTGATGAAAAAAAAAACTGAGGCCTTGGAGAGGGAATCGGACTTTAACAGGAATAACATTTAAACCGGAACATTTGTGGTAATCAGAGTGGTGGACTTACGACGGGGGTTGGGAGGGGGGGGACTTTAAAAGTGGGGGCTTCTTATCGGAATTCAAGGCACTTTTAAAGTCCATTTCTACCCTCTTACCTGGGGTTTTAATTTTAGTTTCCTTGTACTGCAGATAGCAAATCGTATGGAGTCGACATCGACCTCGAGCTGCCAACAAAAAGTGTACATACATTTAGAAATAAAAGCACGAAAAAACTGAGAAAATGTTTTGTTTGGTTTGATGTTCTGTGATTGGCTGACAAAAACCATGTAACTTGTTCTAACCAATCCAAACAAAGCTGTTGTACGCTCAGCCAATGAGGTCCAGCTTTTTCCCCGTGCTTGTCGCCGGTTGCGCATTTTGGCGCCAAATTTTGAACGGTCGATGACCTGCAACCACACTGATCGACACTAATCTCCCACAGTTCAAATTCTTACCTTCAGCAGTCTGATTCTGTCCATAGCAAGTTTGACAAGAATAAAACAACTGTCGGGTAGGAAAACTTCCTCGATATACTCCGAAACCTGTAAAACAAGTTGAACAGGTAAAACGGGCTAAGCCACGAGGATTTGGTTTTGACTTGGTCAAAACAGTGCTTACATTATTGGTGAGTACCTTGACTCATGCACAAAGCTCTGTTTGAGCATCAAGAGGAAAATGTAAAGTGAATTCTTTCGCAGCTTTCGGAGAGATCAAACCACAGCCATTATTTAAAGGGCTTTTTTATGACACACTTTCAAGTTTCACTAATTTTGTCAAGTTGTAATCCATTTATTTCTTGATACTGATCGACAGTTTTAGGACACTAATATAGTAATTGTTAACAAAACTATCACAATAATTGTAGCTGTTAAAGAGAAGGAACTGCCAAAAAACGCCAGCAATTAAGCCAATCTACTTGTTTGTCCCCTTACCTGCCCTAGTAAGGTTTTCTCGATCCACCCTTTGACTGCTCTAACCCAATCACAATTGACTTGTTTGTCCCCTTACCTCCCCTAGTAAGGTTTTCTCGATCCGCCCTTTGACTGCCCTAGCTTCTTCAGCATTCTTATCGTCCATCAGCTGCGCGGAGATAATGGGAGTGCTAATAGACCGAGAAGCATTTATGATCTCCTTTATTCGTGGAACACCAAGAGTTATGTCTGCTACAGTTAACGAAAACAACGCGCAAAAAGTGCAAGCGGGTGACTAAGGTGTAAAATAAATGTTATTTTTTTTACGTTGACTGACATTTCGACAACTTAAGCGGAAGCCATCGCACACAACTGACCTTCCTCGGAGAGCCAGCGACAAATAATCATGGCGGTAGGGAGATAAAAAGGGAAGAATTGGATCCAGGCGAAAGTTCATTGAATTTGCCCGAACCGTATTCAGTATGGATCTCCAAGGATAAAAACAGACTATCTTGAACGAAAGCAAATACCAACTAAATAAATAGTAGAGCAGTTTTCAATTGAGTGTCAAAAGTAATTACACAATTACTTTGGTTTTGCATTGCTACGCTTTGTGATTGGCTAAAAAATCTCGCGCCACTTTCTCGACCAATCAGAAGTAAACCAAAACCAATCGTGACTATTAATTCATCGGATTGTCTGCGAGTTCTGTGATTGGACAGAGTAATTACTTTGGTTTTGGTTTTCCGACACTCAATTGAAAACTGCTCTAATAGTAATAGTCACGTATCCAAGAAATATTTACAATTTTAATGTACAAGGCACTCTGAAATACCCCGCTTACGAGTTTCAACGCTACTTTCACGTGATGACCATGTGAATACCACGTGATTGAATATACAAATCAATATCCAAGGATACTCATGGAAGCGACTCCAGCAAAATGAAACGTTTTCAGTGTCATTTGTGTCCCAGGCTCTCCAATACTCTGAGCACACAGGGCACCCACTGCTGTGCTCGGCTCAATCTTTGCTCTGGAGTATTTCTCTTTGCACATATTCAGGAAGTGCTTCAGTTGGGACTTGGTACAGCGGTCTACCCATGACAACACTAACAGAATAGAACGGAAGTAAATGTGACTCAGGCATAGTAGTAATTTCCGGTCACCTTGATTGAACAGCAAATCTGTATTATTAAACACTAAGTTCCGGTACAAAAGAAGCCTGGCCTGGCCTGGCCTGGCCATTCTCACCTCCAGTCGTCAATCAACCACTGAAGCATTAACAACTGACAAATAACATGCGTCATTACTAAGACCATTGATAACACAATTTGGAAAAACTTTATGAAAGTTATATCAGAAGTCTTGATAAACTTCTATTTCTTTTTTTGCTTAGGAAAAATCTAGGTTTAATAATATTTATGAAGCAAATTATATTTTAAGGACGCGCAAGTTAACCACGTTTTGTGAATGAAGGACGCCTTAATTTGCATTTCATACTCAGAAGGTGTAAAATGGAAGAGGAGCTAAGCCTTTTATACCGGAACTTCGTGTTTAAGTCATCTTAAAAAAAAAAAACCGCATCTTAACCCTTTCACTCCCAGAGTCAATTACCGAGAGATGTACCGGCAATGTAGTTCTAACTTTTGAGTCTGTTGATGAAATCCTATGGTGTGACCATTCAAATGAAACCTATTCAGCAGTACTTTTGCATGGTACCATTTGTTCTCACTTTTGAGTCTGTGGATGAAATCCTATGGTGTGACCATTCAAATGAAACCTCTTCAGCAGAACTTTTGCATGGTACCATTTGTTTTTCAATATTTTGCAAAATGAAATTTGGGATTTTTCTTTAATTTTCAAGTTTGGCACTCTTGCGAGTTTAAGGGTTAACAAAGCAGTTGTACTTTTTTCTTGCCACCTACTATTTTTGCTAAGGATGGCATAAGATAGTTTACCTTTTAACAGTGACTTCAAGATGAACACAAGCATATAAACAATAGCCATCCTTAGGTTAGAGAATGCATAAAATGATCATAAAATAGATTGTGAGGCCGCGGAGCAGCTTAAAACCGGCGCGCGAACTAGCGAGAAAAAACAGATGAGACTGGGGAGAGAAGGCAACATAGCCCTCGCCCCACTCTCTCTCGCGCCGATTTTCACCATCAGCATCCGGAATATTTTCTCCTTCGCGCACCGCCGCGCCTTTTCACCACTTTATTAGCCTGAACAAAGTTAAAGCTCATTTTTAACCCGTGAATACGCGCAAGCGTAATGAACGGGTTATCGGTAACGGTGGCTAATTAACTCGCTCACTCGCTCCCTCGATCTATCCCTCAGGGCGGATTTTTTATTTAATTTTTTTTTGCGTTCGTCAAAAGTCGATACCCGCAATATTGTGTTACCGTAAGCAGTTCGTATTCACGGGTTGGCTCGCAGAAGCCTTTGATTATCTGATTTTAAAACATCCCGTAACATCCATTTAACCCTTTTACTCCCAGAGTCAATTACGGAGACATGTAGTGTAGTTCTAACTTTTAAGTCTGTCGACAAAATCCTATGGTGTGACCATACAAATGAATTTTGATTTTTGGCACTCTTGGGATCGAAACGGTCAATATGGCCAACGATTTGATTTATAAACAACACGCACCCACAATTCCTTGATTCGTTCTGAAGAAGGGCTAGCGCACGAAGCGTCAGCTTCTGAATCTCCTAACGGTGGCCAATTTACCTTATCAACTCAGTTGATACAACCAAATTGAAAAATAAAACTGTATGATTGAATTCTGTGACATGTGTTATTCGGCAAAAGTTTCTTTTTCTCCGATTGGAATGTTCCTTTGACAGTGTAGCAAGCTGGATTAGTACCATAATGTAACCCTTAGCCGTTAACTATTTCGACAATACCACCACATTTTAACGAGGGGGTCACTATACAAAAAGCCAAATTGACTTTCGGTTACGTCGACAAGACTGAAGACGGTGTATAATGTTCAGAAGCCTAATAAATTACAAAAAAATAATGTTCAGAAGCCATCACTTACCTTTTGGAACATCACTTGTTTTATGCAACCTAAAAAAACAAGAAGACACTTATATTCCAAAGAACATCCCATACTGTGACTTGTGCCAACTGACGAAGCTAAATAGCTAAAGCTAAAAATTGGAGATCACCTTATTTAGCTTGCCCAATAGTCTATTTCCGAGTAGCTCTTAGCCTCCTTTTCAAACCGAGGCCAAGTGCGAAACCATTCATATGGATGTAAGTTTTATTTGCATGTGAAACAAAACTCATATCCATATGAATGGCTTTGCACTTGGCCTCGGTTTGAAAAGGAAGCTAAGAGCAACTCGGAAATGGTCTATTCGCCACTCCAGAAACTGTGAGGAGACTGAGAACCAGCTTTAAGCGCTGAGATTTATGGGATCGTTTGGGTAAGCAATATGAGCTATGATTGGTTGATGGTTGCTTTTGGAAACCGTCAATCGTAACTGACGCTGGTTACCCAAACGATTCCAGAAACCCTAGTGCCGAAAGCTGGTGGTTAGTCTCCATGAAGTCTCTGGAGTGGCAAATATAAGATAGACAGGAAAAAGGCTTTGGGCTTAAAGGAGCTATGTCATGGTGATTTTGAGGGTTTTGGGTCAACACTGCCTCAAATTAAGACTAAGTACCTTTGTCGCACATGAAATACTTATAGAACACAAAGAGGAAGATATTAAGTGAGTTTTCGAAGAGAAAATAGGCCATAATCAGAGTTTTTAGCGAGACAGAAGCGAAAAACTTTAAAAAATTAGCCCCATTTTTTCAAGATCCAATCCATTTCCATCCTGGCCATCTGCAGCCCAAGACACTTATTTTTGCTCTTAGAGCACTAGTGGAACAATTTAAAAAAACTGGACCATTATTTTTGGGTTTTGCACTGATATAAGGATGTCTTTGAGCTTTTCAAAATAACACTAAAAATGATGACATAGCCCTTTAAAAAAAGAATAAATCAAGATTCATAGCATACGTCTCCAAGCCAAGCTTTCGAAGTTTCATCTCAACTTTGCTTGAAATGTCTTCCACAAACGTCCTGAAAACAAAAGATATTTTTTTACTTCTCAACCTCATTAATATTTCATAAGTTTGAACAAAGAAAATCATAAGCGTGACGGTGGTTTGGAAACTCGATCTCAATTGGCATAGATTTTGGCGATTTTATTCTTTCATTTTCTCAATATTTAATGATCAGTTTGAGAAGCTATATAAAACACTTGAAATAGTGTTTCATCACGTATCCAAACTTCTCAAACTCATTAATAATTCATGACGAAAATACAAAGGAAATTAATGTTTAACGAGTGTTTGGAAATCAGTTCAAACACTCCTCATTTTTGCATCCTTAATTTCTCCTTCTAAAATCATTTTGTTTGAGAAGTAATATCAAACATTCGACACAGTGTTTCATCAGATTTCCAAACACCTTGAAGTGGGTTAAAAAAATTCGGCTACGCCTCGTTTTTCAACCCACTTCGCGATGTTTGGAAATCTGATGAAACACTGTGACTCATGTTTGATATATTACACGAAATACGTCTATTACACTCTAGTGCGCGCAGAAAACCAACAACTCACTTTAAATCTTTCCTGAATTCCGTTCCACAGTCCTGGAAGTCAGTACTGTCAATCATTGGTAAGGCAAAGTTAAGAATGTCTTCTGGAGGGAGAGGCGATTCATCTTTCATAGGCACTGAACACTGTAATTAAAAACAGGGGAGAAGAATACTCCTCAAAAATAATCATGTGTTTCCATATCGTCTTGTTAACAATAAAATAATAGCAAACACTAAGAGAACACTATTTAAATATAAACTTATGCCATCTTCAGTTTATTGAGAATATTGAAAATCTAAGCTATACATTACGGCAACTACCAAGATAACTCGATCGCATACTATACAAAAGATAACGAAAGAAAATATAAAAACCGTTACAACTGTCTGGTGTTGGTTGATAATGACACCGTTTCCTATATATATATATATAGCTTAGCTCAGCTTAGCTTGGCAACGGGTGCATGTTTTGCCGCACTTGTCAACGGATACACGTTTTCCCGCGCTTGACAACGCGTACAAGTTTTCCCGCGCTTGACAACGGGTACACGTTTTCCCGCGCTTGACAACGGGTACACGTTTTCCCGCGCTTGACAACGGGTACACGTTTTTCCGCGCTTAACAACGGGTGCACGTTTTCCCGCGCTTGACAACGGGTACACGTTTTTCCGCGCTTGACAACAGGTGCACGTTTTCCTGCGCTTCACAACGGATACACGTTTTCCCGCGCTTGGCAACGGATACACGTTTTCCCGCGCTTGGCAACGGATACACGTTTTCCCGCGCTTGGCAACGGATACACGTTTTCCCACGCTTGACAACGGATACACGTTTTCCCGCGCTTAAGCATATTTGCACGTTTTCTCTTGGTTGCATTTTGCTTCGAGTTCTCGCTTTTTCGTTGTCCTTTAATGGCTTTCTAATCATTGGCCAAATGTCACTACAGATTTCCGATAACTTAAACCGTGAAAGTAAGTACAAAAGTGTTGAGGTAACGAAAGTTGGAGTAACCTGGGGTTAAATGATTGCTAAATATATAATAAAATAAATCATTATATGTAAAAGTTTAAGAATTAAGCACTGCAAATCCGATAGGAGACACCATGAATCACTTAAAGAAAGATCCGAAATTAAAGATGAACACTTTTAAGAATCGTAACTGGTGAAAGTCAAGCTAGAGAGGAATAGTTCGGTTTAGTTTAGGCTTCGGTTCGCCAAGATTATATTGACGTTTAGTCACGAGAAAAAACAATTAACTGTTTACCAAACAAGAAAAACAAGACAAACCTGAACGTGACTGAAGACGCGACTAAAGTCCAGCGGTTTGTCCTTTCCTTCCATGTCGGTAGGATCCAGGCCGTCTCCTCCGTACATGAACTGTACGATATCACCAACTGAATTCCGCACTGACAAGTCATACTGTGTTGCGAGATCCTCTAAAGACTGAACACCATGTAAACTTAGACTAGTAGTAATCAACCATTATGAAAATGCGTTCGCACAAAAAAAAAGGTATGTGAAAACGATCGGGGAGATGCTAAAAGTAGATACCAGTTATGGTATAGGTAAAAAAAGGCAAACTGATCCTTACGGCAAGGAGAAGAGATTGAGATAGAAGTGAAACAAAATAAACAAACTGTTGAATATATTTGCCCGATGTTTCAGTTTGCAAGACAAACCTTCTAAGTGGCATCGAAACAGAGAAACAGAGGAAAACTGAATTGAATCCGGCTACTATGCAGAACACCCAACACAAGATTAGAATTGCGCGAACGCAATTGCTGGTTTGCACGTGACGTCACGGCGACCATGTTGGTGGTCAAGAACAAAACCGTTTCTCTCCGCTGGGAACTCAACTCTATTTTCATGCAAATAGAGTTGTTGTTGTCTTTTGTGTGATTACAACGGATAATTAGAGGTTTTGACCTTTTGAACAAAGACTACGTGACCTACGCGCTGGTGCCTCTGGCTTCTGTTTGGAACTGAGTTTTTTAGCGCCATGACAACGTGACGTCACGCTTAAGGACTCTATTATAAGAAAAAAAATTGTATTGTAATGACCACCAACATGGCCGCCTTGTCACGTGGTTGCAAACCAAGAATTAGAATTTTCATATTAAAATATACTATTACAAGGCTTAAAAGTCAGATGAAAGGAAAACCGAACGTTTTCGACTAATTAAGTTATCTTCAGGGCAAAAGACCGTTCGCTACATGCACAGCATTTTGTATGTTTCAAGTGATTCCCGATGGGAACAGTTTCGCTACGTAAGAATGAACTTATGGGCATTCATTCTTACGTAGCGAAACTGTTCCCATCGGGAATCACTTCAGAATATGTGAAGATGACATTAACTTTTAAGCCTTGTAAATATTATTTTAAATCTTAATTGTTCATACTAATCACAAACACCCTGGAATTTTACAGAAGAACTTCTACTAATTTTAACGGCCTCCTCTCTACAACGGCTATGTTTTCTTTTCCCAAAGTCTTATTCATTGATGGCTCAAATCCTCTAATTAAGAACAATAACAATAAAAACTTTAATAATAACTTTAAGAACATTCCCATAACGGCCACCTCTCTACAACGTCAATGTTTCACTCACTCAAATCCTCTAATTGATAACCTCCCCGTAACGGCCACATCTCTACAACGGCCAGGTTTCTTTGTCCCAACTTCGTATTCACTGAAATCCTCTAAGTGATAATCTCTCCATAACGGCCACCTCTCTACAACGGCCATGTTTTCTTGCCCAAACTTCTTATTCATTCACTTAAATCCTCTAACTGATAACCTCCCTGTACTTATGTCCATGATTGCACGCAAAGCAATTTGTCATTTTCCTATTGCTTGTTGCTATTGTGCGTTTGGTGAACGTTTATAAATGAGGAAATCCAGCGTCTGGGTGTTCTGCCACCATGTTTTTGTTCCCCAAATGATCGCAAAAATCATAGCACCCGGAGTTAGGGTTCTGACTCTCCAAAATTTTGAAAGCGAAGAATTCCGTACCTTAACCAATCTTCTTTGCATGTACCCGGTTTCGGCAGTCTTAACAGCGGTATCCACAAGACCTAAAATAACAAATACGCCATGAAACATTAACCCTTTCACTCCCAAGAATGCCAAATATCAAAATTCAAGAAAAATCCCAAATTTCATTTTGTAGAATATTGAAAACAAATGGTACCAGTCTAAATTTAAATTATTTTAATAACAAGTGCAAATATAATTTTAGTGTACCTAATAATATAATAAAATCAGATATAAATATCGCCGAATTTCTTCTTTTGCAAACAAAAGAACATCGATTCTTTACAGAAGGGGCAACCATGTGACTCATAAATATTCAAAATGGCAGCGCGCGGGAGGTTTAAAGTGAAACTAGGCTATATTTGTATCCAATTGTTTTTGCACACTAAAATTTTCTCTTCAGTTGTTATTTAAAAAATTGAAATTTAGAATTTATTTTCAGCAATTTGTTATAGCAATGGAGGCAACCTTTAACTTCTCAGATTCATTAATAATTCATTAAGATGGAACAAAGAAAGAAGACAAAAGCGTGATGGTGGTTTGGAAACCTGATCTTCGGCGCATGTGCAAGCTATGACGTAACCCATTGTTTAAACCAATCGGAAGCGAGTAGATAACTTTGGCGGGAAATTTGCCCGGGAAAATGCCGCGGTCAGTCCGCTGATTGAATGGATGATTACACATACCCATGTACGCCATGAAAGCATAGAATAAATCTTTCTGGTCAAAGGTTTTATTCAGTGTTGACTTTGTCGGCGTAATCCGTTGAAATTGTCTGTGAATTTTGGTCATCCTTCGCTTTGTTTGGACTAATTATAGTATGTGATTATTGAAGTAAATGTGAGTGGTTTTTTAACCGATAAAATTGGTAAGAAAGCGAATGAAGCATTTTAATCTGTGCACATGCGCCGAACCGTGAAACTATCCCTTTAATTAGCATAGACTTTGGTGATTTTATTGCTTCGATTTCTCTGTATTTAATAATCATTTTAAGAAGCTATATTAAACACTCGAAATAGTGTTTAATCGCGTATCCAAACACCTCAAAGTCGGCTAAAAAAAAACTCGGCAGCGCCTCGTTTTTATCTCGTGAATACGCGACTTGTTGAACGAGATATAGTATAGATGGTTTTCACTCACGTGACCTTCTGTCCTGTGGGACTCAAATGACAAAGGCCATGGCGGCCATGTTGGTGCACATAACAAAAGAAGTTCATTAAAATTCTTTTGTAGGTGTGCACCAACATGGCCGCCGTGACGTAACGTGAAAACCACCTATACGGGGACAATCACGCAAATTTTTATTCAATTAATCACTCGGATGAAAACTTGTTTTAATTCCCCAGTGTATTACGTCATTCAGTTGTCTACACAGTCTCGTTTCTCTAAATATAGTAATTTATTACTTGGTCGTACACAAATGTGCAGTATTGCGCAACTCTGGGGACTGGCGGAAATATGGGCTTGTTCAAACCTTCACCGCGGTCAAACGTCCGAGGCGTTTTTCGTTTTGTTTAGTGCGATTTCATTTAATATTAAGTGGAAACGTGGGCAAGGATGTATAAAATAAATAGTTTATGTTACTTTCTTTTTATCTTTCTCAAAATAATAAGCTTCTTTTCGTTGAAAAATGATCAAACGTGCCTGAGCAAAATTGTGCGGTTCATAGTTTTCAAATGCTTAGAACTTTTTTAGCAAACTTTCAAACCGATTAGTGAATTGACAGTGTATTGTTAATCTATTAAACTTTTAACAATGAAAATGATAACCTTAACTTTGAAGTACTTTGGTTAACTTTTGCAAATTTCTCTCGTTTGACCGCGGTGGAGTTCAAACCTGTTGTTTGTCGATGCAAGGCGAACGTGACAAAGTGCGAGATGTGTTTTCTCTGCTGCATCTTATTCTAACAGTTTCATATTCAATATGGGTAAGGAAATTACTCAAGAAGACACTGCGAAAGTGTTTGACACTCTCGCCATTAACTCTACGATACCTTCGAATTCAGGACGGAAACCCGCTAAAACATACGTAAAACATCAGAAACATTAACGAGCATGAATAAGACTGAGATGAATACTCTGCGCCATAGCGCTTGTTTAACAAGAAGTTAACAGTGGACAGCGAAGGAAGAAATATAAGCGTGGAAGGAATCCCAATTAATTTCACTTCTTTCGGGTTTTTGCCTTTCATGAATTTTTATTTCGTAAAGTTGAAGGAACAGAACAGCCAACTGAAACTGCGGGTGCAAAAATTCACCGCCGTCGGAGAAGATGTAAACAATGCACGTGTCTTGCGAGTTTCGCAGGCGCTAGTGAATGTTTCTCGTGCGAAAATAACCTTAAAGCGATCACTTTTTCATTTAATTTTCTTTTCTGTGTTTCGGATACGGAGGAATAAAAACTAGATATATTTTCGTGTGTCTGATTGCGAGATGGTTTATGGAATCTCTGCGTTATGCGTTACTGGAAAGGTTTCAAATTACTTTTGACATTATGCAAATTGCAACATTTTTACCTCAACTGAAATAATATATTTCAAAGGGCTAAATTTGTTTCTCTCCTCCTAAATTATCACTTCTGTCGTTAACTTTGATTAAATTTATAAGTTTCATTCAAAATTTATTATGATAATGACGGGAATAGTTCCAGCAAAACGAAAAGTTGTTTTGACGCCGGATCCGGACCACGCAAAATAAACTGAAAGATTCGTGGCTTCAAAAGGGCAACTTTGTAGCTACATCTGCATTCACTTCAAAAGTGTCGGAAACACAGACCAGCTAGTAACAAGATTTAGCTAAAACCAATAACAACCATCGGAAAACTCTGATATACGGCCTTTTTTTCAACGGTAAGTACAAAGTAGGCATCGATTTGTATTTCTCAGTACTCTGGTACTCTAGTCTTTTGACACAGTGGACACGCTTATCGCGTTCGAAGAACGCAATCCTAATTTCGTGTTGCAGACAAATTTGAGATTTTTTGGTAGACGGTCTTCCAAATGGCCGCCCCTATTGGTTTTTTCAGGGGCTCATTTCCGCCGGAAATTCCTTCGAACGCGTCTCCATAAGCTGTGATTACTGCTAGTTTTATAATTTGCGTGCGATCTCGCACGCTTAGTGTGCTGTTTCTCCTTGTTTTAGAAGGTTAACGCGCTTCTTTGTTAGACTGCTTACACTATACCAATACTCCCTATCATCAAACCGTGAAATAACGTGCATGCAGATTCCCAAGACATTATGCCTAATGCGTACAACGACGCCCAAGTATACGCTCCCACAGCGTCTTGTTTTATTTAATGTATATGTTGTAGTTAATTTTTTTCCTCAGGTAATTTTTATTTTTCCATTGTTTTTGGGTATGGTAATATATGCTAATGAATTTGAAACAAAGGAAAAACAAAAATTACCTGAAATAAAAAATTAACTGCAACATATATTTATGTCACGTTAAGATGTTTTGGTCATTTTAGATCTGTTTTACTCTTCAGTTCTTTGACTTCCAACTCTGTATGGAAAATTATAACCGATCTGTGGATTTAACCTTACGTTGTTTGTTGTTTCGTATTCACGAGATGGCTCTTAGAGCACTTTAGATTTCAACCCATTTCTCGGTGTATTACTAAGGCATTAACCCATTGACACCTGAACCGCCCGTAACCGCCCGTACAAGACTCCACTGCTTTAAAAAATTGTAACTTTCTCAATCGTGCGAACATTGCCTTAACTAGCAGTTGTGAGCATTGACTAGAAAGTCTTTCAAATTGAGATACCCAATAAACACAAAAAAGTCAGCGATTTTTGCAGAATATCAGCGTTTGAATTTGGACAATAACAAAAATTACCGTTTTTAACGTCATAGAAAAACAACAAAAATCACGTTTTTGCCTTTAGTTTTTTTTATTCAAATCATCATGGCAAACCCAAAAATCAACATTCACAGCAAAATTCAGTCCTAGTCCTAGCTTAGCAGTGAATTTTTTTGCTCTTATTCGTTGCTCGGGCCGAGCTCTAGCCTCTCGTTCTAATGCATACTGACCTTGCCTCAATTTTTAATATCACCACCGCACTGCATGCTGGGAAATGGCCAAGAATTTTGACAGCGTTCGTTTCTTTCCGCACACATTTCATATTTATACTAAGTCCACAGCCACTCCGACCCACCGCCGAAATTTCGCGCTTGTTGTGTTCTCCTGTGGTCGCAACTTCCAAAATATGCCGCAGTAGGTCGAGAAATTCATCCAGAGTCGAGTCCCAAAGCTGCTTCGTTTCCAGGCGGCCATTTTTCCAGTTCAACGAGCAACGAGCCAAATTCGCAAACGAAGTACAACAACTAACTCGCTTCATTGAGAAGTGGACTCTGAACTACCTCCAAGCTTAATGATGCTCACCAGGCAGCTACTAAAGATGAAAAATGGCTGTGAACTTACCAAAAATCGTAGATAATTCATATTGGACCCTTTATTGCAAATCAAGCAAGCAAAATGAGATCGTCACAATGACGTTTCCAGTAAACTCGAGCCTTCAGTGTTTTAGAACAGCAGCACTTTCAATGGTAACTCCAAATATGCAGTCACAAAATCCTATGGGGCGTGTGTATGCAGAAAATTACTCAAAAACGTAAAAATCCTCAGGTGTGAATGGGTTAATGACCGGAAGGCAGATTCACTCGGAGTTGATTTACAAACAAACACAAGACTTAAAACATGCATAATACCTTCTCGCCCAGCCATAGTGTGGAAGAAGAATTCTGTTGGTGTGAGCCCGGAGTAAAAGCTGTTCTTTACGAATCCTTTTGCCGCTGGAGATTTGGCTGTAAAATAACAAAATATGGTATCAACAACAACAACAACATCAAACAGCAAAACTTATTTCAAAGATAATGGCATGTTTAACCCAGTCATGTCATACAGTTCTAACGCTTGTAAAAGCTACTGAGCAGTTCTTTAGTCCCGGTTCAAACGTCGAACTTCACATGTGCCGAATCTAATGCAAATGAGCAAAAACTATTGTTCTTGCTCATTTGCATTAGATTCGGCACATGTGAAGTTCGACGTTTGCCCTAGGCCTAAGAGTTTTCATTTCGATGAAAGCTACTGAGCAGTTCTTCTCTTTGGTACTGTTTATTATGCTGTACAAGGTGGTTCTAACTTTTCAGTCTGTGGATGAAATCCTAAAGTGTGACCATTCAAATGAAAGCTACTGAGCAGTTCTTCTCTTTGGTACTGTTTATTATGCTGTACAAGGTGGTTCTAACTTTTGAGTCTGTGGATGAAATCCTACAGTGAGACCATTCAAATGAAAGCTACTGAGCAGTACTTTTCTGTGGTACAGTTTATTATGCTGTACAAGGTGGCTCTTACTTTTGATTAAAGTGAATACCAATCTTAAGTGTAAAGCTATAGAACACTTCCCTGTGGTGCTGTTTATTATGCCCTTCAAGGTGCTGCAAGCTACTGAGCAGTACTTTCCTGTAGTGCTTATTATTATGCTGTACAAGGTGGTTTCAACTTCCGAGTCTGTGGATGAAAACCTAAACTGTGGCCATTATGGTGGAAGCTATTGAGCAGTACTTTCCTGTGGTACTGATGCTGTACAAGGTGGTTCTAACTTTTAATTCTGTGAATGAAACCATGAAGTGGAATGATTGAAATGAAAGCTATTGAGCAGTACTTTCCTGTGGTGCTGTTTATAATGTTGTACAAGGTGGTTCTAACTTTTGAGTCTATGGATGAAATCCTAAAGTGTGACCATTCAAATGAAAGCTTCTGAGCAGTACTTTCTCGTGGTACTATTTATGATGCTGTACAAGGTGGTTCTAACTTTTGAGTCTGTGGATGAAATCCTAAAGTGTGACCATTCAAATGAAAGCTACTGAGCAGTACTTTCCTGTTGTACTGTTTATTATGCTGTACAAGGTGGTTCTAACTTTTGAGTATGTGGATGCTAACAATAGTTCCCGCACACCAAGAAACACCCGAACTTTTGAACCTGTCAATGAGATCCTCACGCGTGATCATTAAATATTATTTTTGACAAATAATGTACATCTTACAGTGCCGGTTGAAGTGAGGAAGGGCTCTGTCTTCAAACCCGTTGGGGATTCTTTTGCCAGAGATAGCCTGCTGACCCACGCATGCGATCATCTGTGAGATGTTGATAAACGACCCTGTCACAAGAATTAACAGCAAAAAATAAAACAATGAAAAAATAAATTGTCTTTCTTCTAACTTTTGAGTCTTTGGATGAAATCCTAAAGTATAACCATTCAAATGAAAGCTATTAACGGGGCTATGTCGCGAGGATGGCGGGTGAGTACTGGGTACTAACAACTTGAAAAACGTCCGGTGGCTTTTTTTCAAGTTGGCGGCCATTACTGTCGAATTCGCTGCAATCCGTTCCATCCCGTCGTATTGCGTGGAAAGATAGATCTCTAGTTTACAAATTAGTTAGAGTATTTACTTGGCTAGATTTTTGTTAAATTATTTCTGCGATTTGTTAGTACCTTCGAAAAATTCGATGTCTTCCAGTAGTGGTGGAAGTTGGGGAGGAATTTGAAAGCAAAATCGATCGTGTGGTTGTTAACCTCGGGTGGTTCGACACGAGTGCAAGCGCGATAAAACTTGCCGCGATCCGGGAGGGAACAATAGAAATTTGACATGTGTGACGTCAGGTTACGTCACATGACAGGAACTCATTGCGCAGACTCACCTTGCGACATAGCCCCATTAAGCAGTACTTTCCTGTGGTACTGTTTATTATGCTGTACAAGGTGGTTCTTACTTTTGAGTCTGTGAATGAAATCCTAAAGTGTGACTATTCAAATGAAAGCTATCGAGCAGTACTTTCCTGTGGTATTGTTTGTTATGCTGTACAAGGTGATTCTAGGTTTTGAGTCTGTAGATGAAATCCTACAGTGCGACCATTTAAATGAAAGCTACTGAGCAGTACTTTCTCGTGGTACTGTTTATTATGCTGTACAAGCTGGCTTTAACTTTTGAGCCTGTGGATGAAATCCTAAAGTGCGACCATTCAAATGAATTCTACTGAGCAATACTTTCCTGTGGAACTGTTTATTATGCTGTACGAGGTGGTTCTAACTTTTGAGTCTATAGATAAACTCCTGAAGTGTGACCATCCAAATGAAAGCTATCGAGCAGTTCATTGCTGTGGTACTGTTTATTATGCTGTACTACGTTTTCTCAAATTTTGAACCGGGCCTCTACCAAGAGTTAAAGGTAAATATGTCCCCAGCCTTCCTCATAAGGCACTCACCCTTTGTCCCCTCCCCCTCCCCCATGAGGCACTCACTTTTTGTCCCTACCCCTCCCCTATCAGACACACACCCTTTTATCCCCACCCCTCCCTATGAGGCACTCACCCTTTGAACCACACACCGCCATAGTCAGGGGACTGTTGGACTTGTGTAATTCTCGCAGACATGCCTTCCCTGCGTGATCTCTTATCACAGACAGTTCCTTTAGAATAACAGCCTGGAACAAACCAAGGAACATGTTATGTAAATAACATTTCACTTACATTAGTAAGCAACCACTTTGTAAATAACCGTTTTGTTTCTCGGTCAAATACTGTTTGTCTTGAGTTTTCTCTTAAGCGACCACCTTCCTGCGCCAAGGGTGGTCGCTTAAGAAAGGGTTGACTGTATTGTGGCAAGCGACCACTTGCCATATTTTGATATCACTACAGACGCAAAATGTTATTTGTGATAATCTTGATTGACATAAATAAATATTTTGCCGGTACGGTACAGAGAACCGGGTACTAGTGTAGTGTGCAGGGGCTCACGGTTCGCGAGTTTGAAAAGTGTCCGTTGATAAATTTGTGTCATTCTATGGTCAGCCTCGCCGCCTCTAGTACTGTTCAAACAAGTTAACTCTCGTCTTAGTTGTTTATTTTAATACCTTAAGACTTATTATCGACAGTTTTAGCCGCATATTTTACTCGTTTATTTCTTAATTAAAACACCTTAAAACCCTAAAGGTAGCACCACTGCATATGTCGAGGTACACGGTCCCTAGTTTTTCCAACAGTTGGTTTTTTGGGGTTTACGTGTCCGGCTCTGGCGCGCTTAGAGTTATTGTATTATAATCCTTTGTCAATGATAAAATGTATCGTGGGCCTGGCTGACCAACGCCCCACGCCTCTTAGCCTTGTGTGTTTGTTCAGGTGTGTAGTGGAGGCAAAATATGAATACTGTGTTACAATACAAGTTCAATAAAACGACGATTTTGTCCTTTGTATCACAACTTCAATATGGGTATACAGGTTCATATGATTCAAAGTTAACACCCCCTGTTGTTTGACCTTTCGTAAGCGACCACCTTTTATAAGTGCGATCACCTCTCATAAGCGACCACCTCACGTAAGTGACCACCTCTCGTTAGCGACCACCTCCCATGAGCGACCACCTCCCGTTAGCGACCACCTCCCGTAAGCAACCACCTCTCATAAGCGACCACCTCCCGTAAGCGACCACCTCCCGTAAGCGACCACCTCTCATAAGCGACCACCTCCCGTAAGCGACCACCTCCCGTAAGCGACCACCTCTCATAAGCGACCTCCTCCCGTAACCGACCACCTCTCGTAACCGACCACCTCTCGTAAGCGACCACCTCTCGTAAGCGACCACCTCTCATAAGCGACCTCCTCCCGTAACCGACCACCTCTCGTAACCGACCACCTCTTGTAAGCGACCACCTCCCGTAAGCGACCACCTCCCGTAAGCGACCACCTCCCGTAAGCGACCACCTCCCGTAAGCGACCACCTCTCATAAGCGACCACCTCCCGTAAGCGACCACCTCCCGTAAGCGACCACCTCTCATAAGTGCGACCACTTTGGCCAGGTATTTTGGGTCGTCGCTTTCGAGAAGTTCAACTGTATTACACAAGAAGCATAATCCTCACTTACTTCAAGCGTGTCATCTGCACTGCAACCTGGTTGAGTTTGTAACTTGCCTTCTTTGAAATCCTGGATGAAGTTATCGCACTTGGAATAACTGGAATAAACGAATAATGATAATCTTAAATGTACATCTTTCACTAAATTTAAAGTTATACTATGATCATAATTTTGCCTTGCCCTTTCTCTTCAGTTATGGAAAGTAGAAGTGCTGAATACTTCCCATGCCAAATTTTAAGTTCAAATTCCGACAGGAAGACCAGTGATTTCAAAAGTAACGTTCAGTATCAGCTTGCCGCCATAACTTGATTCAAATGGCCAAAACAATAGGAAAACATCATATGACGCCATCCTATCAACACGAAAAAAGCTGCTTCCAGGGGTTTGCTTCATTGCGTGGAGAAGCTGATCTCAAATAGACAAGGCCTTTCTTATTATAGTGGTTCTTGGGCCCGCTTTACAGCGAAGACGTTTTTGTAAACATGCAAGAAGATACTCACATGTGAGACCACATTAAGAATCATTGCAGGTTTGCATTTCACGAACTGAGTAATGGCAGACGCGGTTTCAACGGTTTCTATTCCCAGCACTTTAAGGTTACTGCTATCTAGTTTTAGCGACTTTGAATTTAGCGATTTCTTTGAAAATCGCTAAGTGAACATTAGTAGTCGCTAATTTTTACATTTGCTTAAAACAATCTACTAAAATTGTTTAAAATTTGACTTTGAAACCCACAGAAATCAATAATTGACTTCATAGGGAATAAAACACTGTTGCTGAAACATCGCTTAGTTTAAGTAGCACAAAGATGAAATCTTTAAATAGATCAGTAAAAAAATCTCAATTTATTTTTTCCACAACACTTAATGGCCCTGTCACACTATTGCGTATCGTACTAGCGTATGCCAGCGTATGAAAAATATCACTCATACGCTAGTATACGCTGGCATACGCTAGGGGTACGTTAGGCATAGGTTGTATACGTTTTAAGCACGGTCGCATACGGTCGCATACGGTCGCATACGGTCGCATACGGTCGCATACGGTGGCATACGGTCGCATACGGTGGCATACGGTCGCATACGGTCGCATACGGTGGCATACGCGCTGGCATACGGCGAGGCATAAAAAATTTTTTAAGCATGCTTAAAAATTTTGTGCGTATTCGGACGTATCGTTTATACGCTAAGCGTACGCTAGGCATACAATTAATACGCGAGAGTTACGCTGGAGGTACGTTACTCATAGGTCAAGTACGCTGGTCATACGCTGTATTTTCAAGGTCATTTTGTGCGTATGAAAATTATTTTGTGAATTTTTATACGCAACTCATACGCAATAGTGTGACAGGGCCTTAAAGGCGCTGTGTCATGGTGATTGAGGTTATTGGGTCAAATCTGCCCCAAATAATTAAAACTAAGAAGCTTTGTCGTACACGAAATGTTAAGAGACCACTAAGAGGAAGATATCAAGTGAATTCTCGAAGAGAAAATAAACCATAATCAGAGTTTTAGTGAGTTTTCCAAGACAGAAGCGATAAACTTGAACTTGAACTTGGCCATCTGATCTGCAGCCCAAGACACTTACTTTTACTCATAGAGCACTAGTAGAATAGCTTTAAACAAAAGTGAACCCTTATTAATGGGTTTTCACTGATATAAAGATGTCTTTTGGCTTTTTAAAGTAATACTAAAAATGGTAACAGAGCCCCTTTGCTTTCAAACAACACCAGAAAACATGCATGACCTCAAAAAAATGACCACGCCCTTCATTCAAAATGGCAGAGACAAACACAAAGTAAAAACTTTGGTACAATATCCGCATATCTTGAAGAGATTACGTAATTCAAAATGGTGGTAAGTCCAATCACCAACTGCTATTGGAAGATTTTAAGTTCACATGATCCGCTATCTGCCGCCATTTTGAAAGCCGAGTGTACCCTGTGGAAGACACTGTACAAGATTCCCACCCATTGCTTAGAAGTTCGTCTTTTGCTCTCAGAAGTCCTTGGCCAGGTGTGACGTCACCAATGCCAATCGAAAACCCTCTATTACCTGCAATATAACAAGAAAGCACTCTTGAGGCTTCAGAATCTAACTTCTCTTAACGTTCGTTTGTGGTAAAGCTAGCGTCCATGCTCAAGCGAGCGGAGAATGCCTTGTGTCTACAATTTTTTTCAGTACGTTGTTGCTCAACTCTGATGTGTTTTACTGTTAATGGTGAACGCAGATGTATAGTACAGCTTGTATGTAAAAAGCATTATTTGCTTTATAATAGTCCTGATGCTTGGCCGAAACCTGCAAAATAAACCTACCGGTACATAGTTACTGTCTATTGCGTAGTAAACCTGAAAAGAGCACGGAGCATTTTTCAATTGAATGTCAAAAGTAATTTCGTGATTGCTTTGGTTTTGCATTGCTACGCTTTGTGATTGGCTTAAAAATCTCGCGCCACTTTATCGACCAATCAGAAGTAAAACCAAAACCAACCATAACTTGCTCGCACGTCTCTTCCTGCACTTGGCGCCGGCTACCTGTTTTTGCTACGAGTCCTGATTGGTTCATTGCATTGTCTGCGTCTGTTGTGATTGGTCAGATTAATTACTTTGGTTTTGGTCTTGCTACATTCAATTAGAGCAGTTTTTAATCGAGTGTCATAAAACCAAAACCAATGTAATTACTCTGGCCAATCACAGAACTCGCAGACAATCCAACGAACCAATCAGAACTCAAAGCAAATACATGTAGCGGGCGCCAAGCGCGGGAAAACGCGTGCGAGTAAGTCATGATTGGTTTTGGTTTTACTTCTGATTGGTTGATAAAGTGGCGCGAGATTTTTTATTAAATCACAAAGCGCAGCAATGCAAAACCAAAGCAATCGCGAAATTACTTTCAACAATCAATAGAATATAAAAATCGCTGTAATGTCTCGCCCAATTGAACAGGATTGTAAGCTAGTTTGGTTGTACTGTACTTACTAAGAAAAAATGGACAAACTCTCGCTACTCTCCACATGGCATCTGCAGCAGCCTGGTCAGCGAGAGAGAACATTTCATTAGTAACTATTCCGCAGAACCATTAATTAGCGATAAAGTTTAGTTGGTTGAAAGCAAAACAAGGTCGATAAAATACTAACACTATAAAGACTACTATTACTAAATTGTTGATCTTCGGCTTGTTTGGAAAATGGATTCAGATTACCAGACTGTACATCGCTTTTGTCACGTGACAAAACATTCCACGATTCTTATATTTTCCCGCCATGGGGATGAGGTTACAGGCGCCTCGTAATATATGCTGACGTAATCTTATTGTAAATGAAATGTAAGGGGGACAACCATCTTCGTCTGTTTCAGTAAAGAATTCAAACACTGAGCAAAGCAAAAAAGACCAGAAAGGATAGTGTACGATTCTTGCACAGTTCAAGTTTCGAACATCTTCAAAAAATTTGGTCGGTTTTTATAGCAAGATTAGGAGAACACTGGGTACGAGTTCCTATACTACTCACTACTCGCCACTCGCTACTCATACTATTATATCATTTACCTGACCACCAAAGTCTCTGAGGAGAACATAGAAGATGCTGTTTTTTGAACCAGAACCAAGCACGGCTTTATCCAGTGCACCACACATCAGTTCACTGTTATGAATCACGACATCTGTTCAGACAACAAAGCGCTACTGTTAACATCACGATAACAAATTCTGTCCTGTCATCAGCCAAATACACCTTGTGTCGTGTTTCTGATTCTAAAGTGAGACCATTCAAATGAAAGCTATTGAGCAGTACTTTCCTGTGGTACTGTTTATTATGCTGTACAAGGTGGTTCTAACTTTTGAGTCTGTGGATGAAATCCTAAAGTGTGACCATTCGAATGAAAGCTATTGAGCAGTACTTTCCTGTGGTACTGTTTATTATGCTGTACAAGGTGGTTCTAACTTTTGAGTCTGTGGATGGAATCCTAAAGTGTGACCATTCGAATGAAAGCTATTGAGCAATACTTTCCTGTGGTACTGTTTATTATGCTGTACAAGGTAGTTCTAACTTTTGAGTCTGTGGATGAAATCCTAAAGTGTAACCATTCAAATGAAAGCTACTGAGCAGTACTTTCCTGTGGTACTGTTTATTATGCTATACAAGGTGGTTCTAACTTTTGAGTCTGTGGATGAAATCCTAAAGTGTAACCATTCAAATGAAAGCTATAGAGCAGTACTTTCCTGTGGTTCTGTTTATTATGCTGTACAAGGTGGTTCTAACTTTTGAGTCTGTGGATGAAATCCTAAAGTGTAACCATTCAAATGAAAGCTATTGAGCAGTACTTTCCTGTGGTACTGTTTATTATGCTGTACAAGGTGGTTCTAACTTTTGAGTCTGTGGATGAAATCCTAAAGTGTAACCATTCAAATGAAAGCTACTGAGCAGTACTTTCCTGTGGTACTGTTTATTATGCTGTACAAGGTGGTTCTAACTTTAAAGTCTGTGGTGGATAAAATCCTAAAGTCTGACTATTCAAATGAAAGCTATTAAGCAGTAATTTCATGTGGAACTGTTTATTATACTGCATAAGGTGGTTCTAACTTTTGAGTCTGTGGATGAAATCCTAAAGTGTGACCATTTAAATGAAAGCTACTGAACAATACTTTCCTGTGGTACTGTTTATTATGCTGTACAAGGTTATCGAGCAGTACTTCTATGCGGTACATTGATGTCTGCATTGCGAAACTGTCCGACATTGTAGGTTTAACTTACGGACATTATCTGTATTTGAACGTTACTTACAAGAGTCATTAACACAAAGATCTTCTCCGCTTGTGTACTGCTTTCCCTTTGTTCGTAAATTCATCTTGATTGGCATGTCCTTGTTTGGTCGCAGCACAACATTGAATACTTGTTTCCCAGTCCACAATTTTACTGGCTGCAATATAAACATAACGTAATGCAAGGGAAGTGGTCATAACAAGTATACTCGATGAGGACCCACCTTGTGCAGGGGTAGGGGGCTATGCAAGATACCACGCATCTGAAGAGCCTAATGAACAAAATTTATCGGCCTAAAAATTAGACTTTAATATTCTGTGTGCATGAAGCTTGTATTGCTAGCAAAACAGCACAGGAGGGTTTGAATATTTTCCCAGTTTCTACGTTCTGTGCGGTTTTCAATTGAGTATCGAAAGTAATTTCGTGATTGCTTTTGTATTGCTACGCTTTGTGATTGGCTAAAATACCTCGCGCCACTTTCTCAACCAATCAGAAGTAAAACCAAAACCAATCATGACTTTGTCGCACGCGTTTTCCCGCGCTTGGCGCCGGCTACATGCATTTGCTTTGAGTTCTGATTGGTTCATTGGACTGTCTGTCTCTTGTGATTGGAGAGTGCCAGAGTGAATACCGGTAATTTGGTTTCGGTTTTACGACACTCAATTGAAAACCGCTTTTTACCTACCTTCAGGATAACAGGAGGTGGGAGATCAATTCTTATATTGACATCCTTCCCAGCCAGAATATAGGCCAACAACTGCGCGATGTGACTGCGGTCGAAAAAGACATCTTTCTGCGTCAAAAGATATGCTCCTGAAAGTTACAACGTAAAAACATATCAACGCCTTAAATAACAGTGAAATATTACATTCAAAACGATTTAATATCGCCAAAAAATTGCATTCAAACCACCTTGATATCGCTGAAAAATCGCATTCAAAACGCATTGATATCCCTGCAAAATCACATTTAAAAAGCCTTGATATAGCTGAAAAACGAAAGCAAAATCACTAGTAGTTTCCACAAAAAGCAAGATTGAACAACAACAACAAAAACATTAATACCTGTGATGAAATCTTGTATTGCTGCTATGAGAGGCTCGCCATTGCGTGGTGTCACTAAATTGGATTTCACCTGCAATGAATAGATTCACAGTTATCTGCCTTGTTATTGGGATTGGTGACAGTGAAAAGGCCTGCAGGAAAGCTTGACAGAGAATGCAAAGGACCATGGGAAGCCTCGCCCTTTCCATGAATCCTTGCGCTTTCGAAAGCTCCCGCCAACCACGCAAAAAACAGAGGCAGTTGGGTATAAGGAAACACATTCATTTTCAGTCATAACAATATGGTTATGTTGTCAATTCACTCCTCCAGTAACTGTAGAGAGCCTGAACATCAGGTTTTGGCACTGAGATTTCCGTGGGATCGTTTGGGTAACCAATATGAGCTGGTTAATGGTTGCCTATGGTTTAACTAACGCTAGTAATCCAAATGATCCCAGAAAGCCTAGTGCCGAAAGCTGGCGCTCAGGCGCCCTGAAGTTTCTGGAGTGGTGAATTGAGTACCAGTACCAGATTCAATGTCGGGTTCAAATCAATTCCAAGTCTACATGTACAAGGTCGATACCTGAATAAATATCTACCTACCGCCTTTGTTTGGCGTGTTTCGTGTAATATGTAAAAGGTGATAAACTAAAAAGATGACAAATGTTAAGTTCGGTAATGAAATGAGAAAGACGTCATGTTTATCATGTCACGAACGTGGAACAAGGCAAAATTGAAACTATGACCCTCCGCACACACCGGTCGGACGTTCTAACCACTGAGCAACGAAAGACTTGTAGCGAGCTAGGCCATACACTGGGTTAACTTTTAAGTCTGTGAATAAAATCTTACAGTGTGACCATTTAAATGAAAGTTACTGAGCGGTACTTTCCTGTGGTACTGTATATTATGCTGTACAAGGTGGTTCTAACTTTTGAGTCTGTGGATGAAATCCTAAAGTGTGACCATTCAAATGAAAGCTACTGAGCAGTACTTTCCTGTGGTACTGTTTATTATCATGCTGTACAAGGTGGTTCTAACTTTTGAGTCTGTGAATAAAATCCCACAGTGTTACCATTCAAATGAAAGCTCTTCAGAAGTACATTCTGACGGTGTTGTTTGCTTTTCAGTGTTTTGCTAAATGGAATTTTAGATTTTTGGATTATAATTTTGGTCACCATTGGAAGTAAAGAGTCAACAGATAGATGAGATGTTCCACTTTACTTACACCCATGAGTGTGAGTGCTTCAGCCTTGGCCTCTTCTGTTTGTGGAAGGTGAAGGTTCATTTCGTCGCCATCAAAGTCTGCATTGTAAGGGGTGCAGACACACTCATTGAACCGGAACGTGCGATGCGGCCGCACGACAGCCTATAATGAGTAAAACGAGATATAATGATGGAATTACTCTGACCAATCAAAACAGAGCATACGATCCAATGAACCAATCAGAACTCGACGCAACTATATGTACATGTAGCTGGTGCCAAACGCGAGAAAATGCGTGCGGGCACCTAACAGTTGTACTTTTGATTTGTCGAGAAAGTGGTGCGAGATATTTTAGTCAATCACAAAGCATAGCAACAGAAAACCAAAACAATAGCGAATTACTTTCGTAACTCAATTGAAAACCACTCTAGGAAATATGAGAAAAAGAAACATTGTTTAGTTCCTTCCACAAACCTGGTGAGCCATGATGCTAAGCTTATGAAGAGATGGCTGTCTGTTGAACAATACAACATCTCCATCCATTAAGTGCCGCTCCACTATATCACCATACTGAAAATAGACAAATCATCATCAACAAAGGAGTTACAGAAAAGCCCATAATCAAAGGTTTTTTATGTCTGGGGAGGGGTGGGGGACAAAGGGTGAGTGCCTCATGGGGGAGGGAGTCTCCTGTGAGCCAACTCATGAAAATGAAACGTTCGTACCCTCCTCCTTCAAGACGTTTTGCTTCCCCGACCCCACACCCTCTGCATCTAACTCCCCACCCTCCCCTCCCCCCAGCACTGCCCCCAAGAGTACAGCAGGTGACCATTACATAATGCAGTGTCAATGTTCACTGACCCTCCTCTCCACTAGAAATTTGCTCCATCAACCCCCACCCTTTGCTTTGCCACACCCTC
Organism: Dendrophyllia cribrosa; assembly: GCA_024195265.1. Taxonomy (NCBI): domain Eukaryota; kingdom Metazoa; phylum Cnidaria; class Anthozoa; order Scleractinia; family Dendrophylliidae; genus Dendrophyllia; species Dendrophyllia cribrosa. The sequence continues at coordinate 28,552,969 of JAJLRJ010000011.1, read as the reverse complement.
CTTTTCCTCCAAAACAATCCCCATGGGAAAGGCAGGTGACTATTTCATACAGTATTGCAAGCCGAATGTTAACAGCCGATCGACCAATCTATCGATCAAGCTAAATTTTGTCACACTGCTATTACTCGCTCGATACTTAATGTATTCACAAGTTAAAAACTGACTGGCTGGAGGTAGTGTGCCTGTGTGTATGGGCATCAGGGTTAAGGATGTCAGACTTAAAGTCCAGAGATCAGCGGTTCATCCTCCAGCCAGAGAGTGGGATGTTTTACATTCTCAATTATATTTGAGCTTCCATTCCACTGGGACAGAGGTGGGGAATAATAAAGTTTCGCTATTAAGTGGATGTCCATATTAAGTGTGGGTCCGTATTAAGTGAGTGTCTGTATTAAGTGGGTGTCCATATTAAGTGTGTGTCCATATGAGTGGGTGTCTGTATTAAGTGGGTGTCCATATTAAGTGTGTGTCCATATGAGTGGGTGTCTGTATTTAAGTGGGTGTCCATATTAAGTGGGTGTCTGTATGAAGTGTGTGTCCATATGAGTGGGTGTCCACAAAGCACAGTTTGAATGGCTCAATCGTATGACAAAAATGTCTAGTAGTGTGAACTCTTATAAAGTATTTTAGACCATTGGGGTCATGATGACCATTGTATTGCATCATAGAGCAGTTTTCAATTGAGTGTCGTAAAACCAAAACCAAAGTAATTACTCTGACCAATCACAGCAGTCGTAAACAATCCAATGAACCAATCAGAGCTTGAAGCAATTACATGTCGCCGGCGCCAAGCGCAGGAAAACGCGTGCGAGCAGGTCACGATTGGTTTTGGTTTTACTTCTGATTGGTCGAGAAAATGGCGCGAGATTTTTTAGCCAATCACAAAGCGTAGCAATGCAAAACCAAAGCAATTGTGTAATTACTTTCGACAGTCAATTGAAAACTGCTCTATTACCTTTAACTCTTTGATAATCAGTTTCCTGTTGCCATATTTGAGAAACCTTGGAGTGAGAGGAAAAAATATAGTAACTGATAGAATGCATTAATACCACCAAAGGATCAGAACTACTGCTACCAACTAAACATCTTTAGTTAATTTTTTGTCAATTCATTGTATTGGTAATGATTTAAAAAGTATACTCTTAAAATGTGGCTCTAATTTCTTTTACTCCCAGGGGTGACAAAAATCAAAATTCAAGAAAAAGCCCAAATTTCATATTACTATTAATAGTAAAATATTGAAAAATGGTACCATGCAAAAGTACTGCTTAAGAGGTCTCATTTGAATGGTCACACCATAGGATTTCGTCCACAGACTCAAAAGTTAGAACAAATGGTACCATGCAAAAGTTTGGCTGAAGATGTTTCATTTGAATGGTCACACCATAGGATTTCATTAACAGACTCAAAAATTAGAACAAATGGTACCATGCAAAAGTACTGCTGAAGAGGTCTCATTTGAATGGTCACACCATAGGAATTTGTCAACAGACTCAAAAGGTTTTTTTTTTTTTTACAAACAAAAGCTGTTTTCACAAGATAAGGTGCAAGAAACGTTGTTCAGGGAACAAACCTTTAACACCACCTGTTAACATTTTTTCTGTTTGTTTAGTTAGTTTATTTTAAAGAAATAATAGATAAATAGCATAACATCAAACACAAAAACAAAAACTAAATAGCATAAACATGTGACAATAGTAATGTTTTTATGCATGATTAGCTAATTTCACCTCCAAGCATCGCTTTCAAAGTGTAATTCTGTGATAATCTCATCAATGTATTCTCAAAGGAGCAAAGTTGAAAAGAATACCCACTCAAAAACAACGTGAACTTGTCAAAGGTTTGAAAGGAATTTCATACAAACCAGGCTTGGTGGTCAATTTTGAGCTGGTGACATCATACGTAAGGCCTATTTGACAACTGCCCCATTAGGTTAAGAAATAGTAATAATAATACTAAAATGACAATCAGTGCCCACAGGGTGGATAAAAGGAGTTATGAATATGGTGGGAAACATGTTGAGAGTTTGTCAAGGTAGTAAGAATACAAGTTAGAAGAAAGTAATGACAGGGAGACACAATTTTTACAGCCCGGAGGTTAATTATTCCATAAGTTAATGGCTTTAGGGAAGAAAAAAGAAACAAGAAGTAATTTTGTCTGTGGTTTGAGCTTACAAAAAGGTTGCTTGGATCGAAGTTGCAAGTTACATAAGTGCATGTGGCAGAAGCAAAGTATTTACTACAATAAATTTACTACAGTCAATTCAGTCCCCTAGAACACAAGCAAGTACACCAAGAACTTACTTTCTAATGTTGGTTTGTCTTTGTTGAATAAAGTTAGCTCCAGGGTGTTTGTCAGCACCATTGAGAATCAACTGCTTCATCAGCTTCATGTTGGCTTCTGTCACCTGTGCACAGTACAAATTTTTATTACTTCATGATCGGCCACACATAGGCCTTGTGACCTTTTATATAAGCAATCTTTTACAACAGTATAATCCTCATCAAGACCTCCACTCATTTGGCAAGGGTCTACTAGCTGTTCCCACAATAAACTTGGTGGCTTATGGGGACCACACACTCTCCATCACTGACCCAAAGCTATGGAACACAATTCCAACTCAAGTTAGAAATGCAGACTTGTCATCAAAATTTAAGAGGCTTTTAAAAACTTATTTATTTCAAATTAGATTTTCCCAGTTCTCTTTTTGGTATATAGGTAGAACATTTTAATCTTTGTTGAGTATTCTTTTAACTATTTATTATATATCATGCGCGATTAAGCTGATACCACACAGCTCTTTACAACCTATAATTTCAATGGACCTGGGTATCATGCAGCTCTATTGTTTTCAGGGCTAGGGTCCATTGTTGTGTTGTTTGTTTTCTAAACAAATCAGAGAAAACCTTGTAAGAGCTGTGTACTGCTCCCCGATTTAGGGGTAATACTTATTCTTTTGTTTAAACAATAGAACATTAGGACACAAAAGAACGACAATACAATAGAATTGAGCAGTAATTTCCTGTGGTGTTGTTTATTATGCTGTACAAGGTAGTTCTAACTTTTGAGTCTGTGGATGAAATCCTGTAGTATGACCATTCAAGCTATTGAGCAGTACTTTCCTGTGGTACTGTTTATTATGCTGTACAAGGTGGTTCTAACTTTTGAGTCTGTGGATGAAATCCTGAAGTGTGAGCATTTAAAAGAAAGCTCTTCAACAGTACTTTCTCATTAAACTGTTTGTTTTTCATTATTTTGCAAAAAGAGGTTAGGGATTTTTCTTAAGACAAATGAATACTGTAAATTTTGTGTGTCTGCTTAAAAGAAATATGCAGTATCTGTTATCTGTTAATGGTGCATCAATTTGTCATTTAAATGATATTATACCAACCCTTTCTGGATAGGTAAGAACCTTAGCCACATGCTCGGGAACTGCAACCTAAAATAGAACAAAGAGTAAACCAAGTGGGAACCAAGACATGGGGTGGGTACTGGGAGTGCAGTGGGTGAGAACCACAGGAGAAGTGAGTGAGCACAAGGAGAAAATGGGGAACAAGGTGAGGGGAAGAGGCACTGGCAGTAAGAGTGGTAGGAATGGGGACAAAATGAGGCAGCAACAGAGAGAGAAGGAGGCAGCAACAGAGAGAGAAGGAGGCAGCAACAGAGAGAGAAGGATGCAGCAACAGAGAGAGAAGGGGGCAGCAACAGAGAGAGAAGGAGGCAGCAACAGAGAGAGAAGGAGGCAGCAACAGAGAGAGAAGGGGGCAGCAACAGAGAGAGAAGGAGGCAGCAACAGAGAGAGAAGGAGGCAGCAACAGAGAGAGAAGGGGGCAGCAACAGAGAGAGAAGGGGGCAGCAACAGAGAGAGAAGGAGGCAGCAACAGAGAGAGAAGGAGGCAGCAACAGAGAGAGAAGGGGGCAGTAACAGATAGAGAAGGATGCAGCAACAGAGAGAGAAGGGAGCAGTAACAGATAGAGAAGGAGCAGCAACAGAGAGAGAAGGAGGCAGCAACAGAGAGAGAAGGGGGCAGCAACAGAGAGAGAAGGGGGCAGCAACAGAGAGAGAAGGAGGCAGCAACAGAGAGAGAAGGAGGCAGCAACAGAGAGAGAAGGAGGCAGCAACAGAGAGAGAAGGGGGCAGTAACAGATAGAGAAGGAGGTAGCAACAGAGAGAGAAGGAGGCAGCAACAGAGAGAGAAGGAGGCAGCAACAGAGAGAGAAGGAGGTAGCAACAGAGAGAGAAGGAGGCAGCAACAGAGAGAGAAGGAGGCAGTAACAGAGAGAGAAGGAGGTAGCAACAGAAGGAGAAGGAGGTAGCAACAGAGAGAGAAGGAGGTAGCAACAGAGAGAGAAGGAGGTAGCAACAGAGAGAGAAGGAGGCAGCAACAGAGAGACAAGGAGGTAGCAACAGAGAGAGAAGGAGGTAGCAACAGAGAGAGAAGGAGGCAGCAACAGAGAGAGAAGGAGGCAGCAACAGAGAGACAAGGATGCAGCAACAGAGAGAGAAGGAGGTAGCAACAGAGAGAGAAGGAGGCAGCAACAGAGAGAGAAGGAGGCAGCAACAGAGAGACAAGGATGCAGCAACAGAGAGAGAAGGAGGCAGCAACAGAGAGAGAAGGAGGCAGTAACAGAACGAAGGGGGCAGAAACAGATAAAAGCCAGCTGCAACTGAGAAAGAAGGAGGCAGGGGCAGCTCTGAGAAAAGGAAGCAGGAACAAAGAGAGAAAGGGGGGCAGGAACAGAGAGAGAAGGGGGCAGGAATGGGGAGAGAAAGGGGCAGGAACAGAAAGAAAATTGATACTATTCATGAAAATTTATTTTTGTGCATCAATGCAAAAGACCTAGTTCATAAGGGTAACTTTGCCTATAAACTGACCTGATCAATATGAAGGTTTGGGTCAGGAGAGATGACTGTGCGTCCAGAGTAGTCAACCCTCTTTCCAGACAAGTTTCCTCTAAACCGTCCCTGCTTCCCCTTCAGTCGCTGCACAAATCCTCTGGATCCTTTCTTGGGCTGACCATGCAAAATAACAAAAAAATTTGAATTCATTTTTAGCTCTCTTTTTGCTTTTTGAATGATCCAACTGATAGTATGCAAGAGTAAGTGACAGAACAAACAGGCAGACAGAAAGATCAAGAATAACTGACTGACTAACTCTCTGACTTACTGACTGCCTGCTGAGTTGATAAGGTACAGTAAATGGGTGGCCACTGTAAAATGATTAAAAAAGTTGACATTTCGAGCACTATCCCTTAGTCAGTTGGGGGTTGCTTGTGTTTTATATATCAAATGATGGAGCTACGGTATTAGTGGAAACAAGGGAATGTGAAAAACAAGAATAAATTAGTTGAATGAAAAGTCATTAGTTGTTTACTCGGGGATTAAGAAAGCCTATTTAGTAGATGAATATTTGCTCTAGATTTCCGTGGCTTTCCATGACTTTCCTGACTTTCTGACTGATGAAATGATGAACTGAACAAACTGAACAAACTGTCTAACTGACTTCTGACTGATTGACTTTCTGTCTTTCTGACTGACTGACTGACGGATTGTCTGACTGATTCAACACTGATTACATGTAAATACCAGCTGACTCAGAATGACAGATGATGTAAAAACTATTTTCCAATTTAAATATGAGAAATTTATGTTTAATGACAAACTGACAACAGACAGTTTTTGTCATTATTTTTATTTATTTATCAATCAAAATGTAGTGTACACGTATAAATTCTTATTTAACTGGACTATCCAATACAGTAATGGAGTTAAATTAATCAATGGACTGTCTTACTGACTTACTGACTGACTGATGACTGACTGACTGACTGATGACTGACTGACTGACTAACTGATGTCTGACTGACTGATGACTGACTGACTGACTGATGACTGACTGACTAACTGATGTCTGACTGACTGATGACTGACTGACTGACTGATGACTGACTGACTGATGACTGACTGACTGATGACTGACTTACTTGACTGACTGACTGACTAATGAGTGACTGACTGACTGACTGACTGACTGATGACTGACTGACTGACTGACTTGACAACCGACTGGCTGACTTGACTGACTGACTGAATGACTGACTTGACAACTGACTGACTTACTGACTGACTGACTGACTAACTGACTGACTGACTGACTGGCTGACTGGCTGACTGGCTGACTGACTGGCTGACTGACTTGACAACTGACTGACTGACTTGACTGACTGATGACTGACTGATGACTGACTGACTGACTGAATGGCTGACCGACTTGACAACTGACGGACTGACTTGACTGACTGACTGACTAAATTATTGATTGATTGACTGACTGACTGACTAACTAACGGATTGATTGATTGATTGACTGACTGATTCCTTTTTTATTGACTGATCTTGATCGATGGATCAAATGATTGATCGTCCAGCCCTCACCTGCATACTCAGAGGAATCCCCGACATTTCACTGTTTATGTACAATGCACACTGAAGCTGAAGAAAATCCCAGTCCTCCTGCAATGTAACCCCGCACATATTTATTTATTTATTAGTTGAATGAGTAACCACCATCAGATTACTGTTAAATGCATGAAAATTGAACATGATCACAATGTTGGACCACGTTGTTGATGTGCTATATCGTCTATCAAATCAGATCACTGTCAAACGGCCAGGAGTTCACAACCATAACCCATCACAAACCCTCTTTCTGGTAAGTGGCCACTTTTCCATGAACATAATAGAAGATAATACATGTGTACAAAGATATCAAATTTCTCTTTGTGTGTTTAACTAAAGATTTCTGAAGATTTTTGAAAATATATCCAAACTTATATTGTTGGAAGGCTGTATGAATGTCTCCGATCATTTTCTGCAATTTTCGGAAGATTGCTAAACACTTTTGAAGAATAGGATTTTGATGCTGGTAATTATAACATTTATTGTGTTTGTGCCCACCATTATCATCTGAATTTTAGCCCCAGTTGCTCTGTGTTTACTTATAACATCATTGAGGAAAATAATTTCTGTCAACTTCATGGTAAGGTCATCTTCATTCCTGTGGGAAAAACATAAAAATAAATCCTTATTATTATATAAACACCAATGAAATACCAGGTGAGCTTTCGCGCGTAAACATCATATCTTCACACGTGAGAATAACATGTTATCTTCACACGTGAAAAGAACACCGTTGCTACTTTAGGACTACAAAAAAATATTAAAGTGAAATGCTTTGATTTCATTGGTGTTTATATAATAAACAGAACATTACATGGCCGCTTGAAGATACGAAATTTCTCTTCTCGTGTTGAAAAATATTTCACTCGTTCGCTGCGCTCACTCGTGAAATATTTTTCAACACTCGAAGAGAAATTTCGTATCTTCGCGCGGCCATGTAATATCCTCTATTTCAAACTTCTACATGCCCAAAGCCCTGGTATATGTAGCTTGATCACCAGAACATTTCTCTACTTATGTCCAGTATTGAACATGGTGAATGTTACCATTTTTTCACAGTTTTTGTTATTTTTCGCAGTAATTGTAAAAGTCTCAGTATCTGTCACTGCCCTTCCTTCCTTCCTTTCCAAGGGTTGATGAATTTTATCGTTTTTCACAGTATTCGTAATTTTCGCAGCATTCATAAATTTTGCAGTATTCCAAGAGTGCCCAAAATAAAAATTAAAAATAAAATCCCAAATTTAATTTTTCAAATGCTGAAAAACAAAAAGCACTGCTGAGGAGGTTTTATTTGAATGGTCACACCATAATATTTTGACATCAGACTCAAAAGTTAGAACTGCATCAAATGATCTGACTCGTCCATTATTAACTCTGGGAGTAAAAAGATTTAAACTAAGAGAAAAAAGGACTAACGTTCCACTCTGCAGATCGCTGACAACTGATGGCCTTATGCAGACTGGAGGCACTAAAAGTCGTGTTACTACGAGGTTTTCTGGTCTACCAAGTTCAGGCTTCATCATTAGTAGAGAACAGTCCTGTTGAAAAAAATATATTATTAGTATGAGAAAAATGTAATGCGAGTCATCATATCATGACCGTGGGACAAAGAAAAAAATCTGAGAAATTGAACCTATGACCTTCCGCACACCGGTCAGATGCTCTAACCACTGAGCTATGAGACAGGGTTCGTACTCTTTTCAGATTTTAAAATTCCATGACTTTCCATGACCTTTTCCATGACCTTTTCAAATTTTTTATGACAAGAGTTCAACAGTTGTTTTCAAAATTTTACCAAAACGATCATTTTTTTAATTTTCCATCTTGCCTTATTATTCCCACAACCTATGCTGCCTTAGTGATTTCGTACCATGAACATAATTTTCCATGACTTTCCATGACCCACATATAAATTCCATGACTTTCCAGGCCTGGAAATTAAATTATACAATTCCATGACTTTCCAGGTTTTTTCATGACCGTACGAACCCTGTGAGAGACTTGTGACGAGCTAGGCGATATACTAGGTCAATAATCAACCAAAGACAAAAGTGTTGGGAAGGTTCCTTGTTTTGGGTGTTTCTTGGTGTTGCGGAAACTATTGTTGGTTAGCTATTGTGTTGTGGTGTGGGTATTGTTTACTTTCTTTTGAATCTTTTGTTTTACGTCATTTGGTGATCGCAACACCAAGAAACTGCCCTTGTTTTCCTCACCCCTTCCCCCTCATCCCCCCTCTTTCAAAGTTGCTGTTAATGCAAATACTTAACTTACACTGTCTTTTGTATAGACATCTTCAAAATTGGATTTGAGGGGAGAGGGGGGCTATAAAGAGCGTTGCGCGCACCTTTAATTGAGCTGAAACACAAAGGTAGTGTCATTTTTTAGCGTTTTACAAACCTTCCCAACTAATTTTGTCTTAGGTTGTGTGTGGAAGAATACTTGGGTGTGGTCTATGCATAACGTCTTTTTCTACAAAAATTCAAGGCGTCAAATACATTATCATAGTATGAAATATTTTGTGATTGTGTCTAGCATGAATATCAAAGTATTAGTAGTTGCTTTGGTCAATGACAGAACAGGATAATTAAATTAAAATTGAATATTCAGACCTTCAAAGAACGTTGTTATTCAAGTTAATTGCAACAGGTACAGATGTTGAATGTAAGATGGAAATTTCATTTGATTTGGTGACGGCATATGATCACTTCTTGTCTCCATCGCAATAATGTGGGACCAGGGGCTTTGCACCTTCAGGTTCTAGACTCCATGGTTTTTTATTGGCCAGGTTCCCATTTTAAAGCAAACATCAAGAACAGTAAACAAATAAAATCTGATGATTAAACAGCATACAAACCTGGTCTGGTATTTGCTCAAACAATGTTATAACTCGCAATGGATTAAGCACTTCCTGTTAAAGGACGAAAACATAAAATTAATGGTAAAGTTATTTTGAAAATTCTCTGGGCCCAAAGGTCTGAAAATAGTAGTCATGTTCATTTTAACATTGACATCACTGATAATGATGATAGCAATGATGAAGTGGCTGTTAGTGAAGATGATAGCAAGAATGATGACTGATGGTGATGGTGATGATGATAATGACAAAGATGATGACATTGATGGAGATGATAATGATGATTATGATGAAGATTGTTTTATAATTATAGTCTAGTACACGACCCTTCAAGCATGTTAATTGCTTTAATTATTGATCGTGTTTAAATACAGGATCTACTACTACTATGATAATGATGATGACAATGAAGATACTGATGATAACGATGATGATGAGAATCAAGATGATGATAAAGATGGAGTTGATGATGATAATTTAATGATGACGATGATAATGATGACGATGATAATGATGATGGTGATGACGATGATGATGATGATGATGATGATGATGATAATGTTGATGATGATGATGATGATGATGACAATGATGAAAAACAATGATGATGAATTGATGATGATAACGGTATGACATCAACAATGGCAGACAACAAAGCCAAGTCACTCAGTGCAAAAGCAATGAATTTGATGATAGGAAATGGTGCTACAGCTGTAGTAATGACCATGAAAAAGACAATGATAATTATAGCAACAGTGACAAGAATAGCGATCAATGATGATGATAACATTTAGTTACAATAAAACTCCTTCTCACCTGAGCTTTGTTTAGTAAGCTATCCAATTCTTTATTGTATTCAATTGCCGAGCCAAATGACTCTTGGAATTCGGTGATGACAGGGTCAACATACTTTTTGGTAGATTTGTATTTTTCATGAACAATCTTCATCATGCCACTCTTTCGTACAAAACCTACATACAAACAATCCAATCACTATAAAGTTCTGAGCAAAATACTCCTTATTATCATATGACCCATACAGCCCTGCGAGCTTTTTTCTTGAAAAACCATTGATAAAAGTCCCATATGAAGGCTGTAAGCATTTGCATAAGCGGGGCTGGAAAAAGCTGTGTGGCACCACTACAAAAGCATTATGGCCTCGCGTGTTAAAATTTCAAGCAATTTGTCTTCAAATTGGTCATAATTACAGTGATTGACTAAGTTAGGTCGGGCCAGATGGGAACTAAAAGATATTTGGCACTCGGTCCGTTTGTCATGACCTCGAGCCAAATATTTTCCCAAGTAATCTTAATTTGCATAGATTTTGGTGATTTTATTCCCTTGTTTTCTCTGCCTTTGATAATCAGTTTGAGAAGCTATATCAAACACTTGAAAGAGTGTTTCATCAGGTACATGTGTCTAAATCCCTTGAACAGGGTGTTCATTAGGCATCGAAGATTGGAGAATTCTCCGCCTACTATGCAGAATTCTCTGGCTCAATTGCGATGGCAATATGTAGCTATCTTTGCTCTTTCAAAATATTCTCCCGTTACTTTACACTATTCTCCTGCTACTACAATTCTTTATGAAAACCCTGCCTTGAAGCCAGTTAAAAAAACTCAACTGTGCCTCGTTTTTTCAACCCCCTTCTCGGTGTTTAAAAATCCTGATGAAACACTCTTCCTCATGTTTGATATATTACTCCCTCCCCTCCTTGTTTTTCAACCCACTTTTTGGTCTTTAAAGTGGTACTATGATCAAAATTTTGCACTCCCCTTTCTCTTCAGTTTTGGAAAGTAGAAGTGCTGAATACTTACCATGCCAAATTTTAAGTTCAAATTCCATCGGGAAGAGTAGTTATTATAAACGTAAAGTTCAGCTTCGGCTTGCCGCCATTACTCGATTTAAAAATGGCCGAGAACCACATAGAGAGCTGGATCTAGTTGAGTCGGGGGGAAGATGATGTCATATTCGCAACACAACAATGGCCGCTTCGTTGTGTGGAAAAGCTGATCTCGCATAAACAAGACCTTTATTTTAATCTTGGTGGTTCTAGGGCCTGCTTTATGCCGAAGATGTTTCTGTAAACGTTCGAGAAGATGCCTCCTGTTAATTTTGTACAACACGGGCGCCGAAACATTCTCAAAAGGCTGAATTTCTTTACACAAATCGTCTACCAGCCAGTTCTGTGAGAGTTCAACGCGCCCAACCGCTCAAGATGGATACTTTCTTCTGACAATACAGTATAACAGGGGAAAATCAACCGCTAGGAACCACTTTATAATAGTTTTCTACTACTACTACTACCGCGAGATTTACTTTCCACGGGAATTTGAGAGACTGAGTGAAACGCGTGAACCAGGAGGATTCGAAAATAAACTGTTGATTGTTTTCATGAATATTGTGAAACAACATAGGGACATTCCATTTTTAATCCGATCCCCCCATGTGGATGAGCGGATTCCTACCAGTCGAATATGGACAAATAACTGATTCCTACCAGTCGAGTATGGACAAATAACTGATTCCTACCAGTCGAGTATGGATAAATAACTGATTCCTGCCAGTCGAGTATGGACAAATAACTGATTCCTACCAGTTGAGTATGGACAAATAATGATTCCTACCAGTCGAGTATGGACAAATAACTGATTCCTACCAGTCGGGATGGACAAATACCTGATTCCTACCGGTTGAGTATGAACAAATAACTGATTCCTACCAGTTGTATTCGCCTACAAGCAGATTCCTACAGGTCTGGTAATAAGATAGTGCAGATTCCTACCGGTCTCGGAAAAAATAGTGCAGATTCCTACTAGTCATGTGAAAAGTTTCCCAAAACCCTCATCCATAAGGGGGGGTCGGATTATAAATGGAACGTCCCATACCGGGTGAGTGGCGTACATGTATGCATTTTTTGTTTCTCAAACGTGTACATCAACTGGCTATATAGGTTCTGAGGCTTTTTTAAATACTCCATAGATACTACATGTCATACAAACTAATAGCTTATGGCATAAATTGGCCTGGTTGTTTCTGAATAATTATTCTCCTTATTTGTACCACATTTTCAAATACACTCGCATGACATTGTGTATTTTCTGATTACAGGAACTGAAAATATTCTTGACTTGTTGTTATCCAATTTATTATCTGTGTTCTTAGTTTTCTATTTTAAAGTTACATCAAGTTGTTGCTCATTGACACATGTTAACTGCTGTATTGTTGTTGGTCATTGTTATTTATTCTGCAATATTTTCAGATTAAAAATTTAATAAAGCACGGTGCAGTGGGACTGCATCCTTGATGCATCTTGTACTGTTTTTTTTTTACATTTTAAAGGGGTAATGTCTAGGGGATTTTGTTTTCGTGTGCAAAACTACTAATTATTTAACTAACTACCTTTGGCTCTTGGATAAAAGTAATTCCTTCAACAGAGAACAAGTAATAGAAATTCAGTTATTTTTCCAATACACAAAGGAAGAACCTTTTTTTTTCAAGTTGCAATCCAGTCCATGTGCAGTCAAAAACGCTTAATTATAGTTTCATTGTCAACAAAACTGAAGCATTATTTTTTTGATTTCCTTTACAATCGTTTTTTTTTTGGACTTTTCAAAGTGATACTAGAAAAGGTGGCATTGCCCTAGGTATGAAACATTTCTGTGTACAATCAGGATAGCATACTCCATTTAAATTTGTTCCTTTTAGTCATATATATGTTTGGATTTAACATTGAAATCTACCCAAAATGAAACTGTGAGGCAATATCCCCCAAGGTGGTTTCTTCCAAGCACTCGGAGTGTGTGTGATGCAGTGAGCAATGTTGGATTATTACCCAGCCACTTTCTTTGTGTGTATTTGCAATACCTCTTTTCATTGACTTTCCTGTTAATGGAGAATCTGACCCCATAAACAACTAAGGATAAAGAGATGTGAACATGTCAGATAACTAATGACCTGCAAAGCCACCATGCTTTCTTATAAAGGTACAGTTGAATGCTATTAGATCTCTTTTATAACAACACTGTTGGAAGGGCAATTTTAAAGAAAAAAAACACTGGATTTAATTCAATTGGGACAGAGGAAACTGTCTGCAATAATCAATATTATTGTCAGTATTAAGCAGTGTATATAAAGCAGAGCTCCATACACAGTGTACTGTATACAAGCAAGATTAACTTTTTTGTTTATAAAACATTTAATTTACTTTAGTAAGCCTAGTTCTCATTTACTGCTATTTTCTGTTTTTTTTTTTTCATTGAGCTCCTGGCTCAGCACATAAAGGGTTTATGTAGAGTTTTGACATTTTTTCACTCACAAAGTATTTTTTAGCCAAGAATGCACTCTCTTGCTCAAGTAATAACATGTTCATGTAAGATAAAGTAACATGGAGCCAATCAGGCCAAAAGATCCTGTATTTTCACAGAAGGAAAGGACAAAATACATTTCAGGTCAAAATATATTTTCAAAGGTGTGGAATGCTTATGTCTAACCGAATCTCTTTTAAATCAGCTAATGGTAACCAGCAACAAGAGCAACAGAAATTATGGTATTTTGCTTTTGGATAATAAAACACAATTTATTGTAAGTGAAAAATGTCAAAAATCAAAATTGGACCTTTATGCACCTAGCTACTCAATGTATCCCAGGTGTATTGCAGGTAAGGTACCATCAAATAAATGATCAAGGTGTTTATTTACAAACTAATGTACTTCGAGGAGGCATTTCTGGTATGTACTGGGAATATTCTGCTTGTGATGTTCTCTAGGAAGGGCCTTCATACAGTGTCTGCATACCGGTAGTTCAACTGAACTCAACTTTGCAGGCAATTTCTTTCTCCAAAAAAACAAAGGGGGGGGGGGCTTAAGGACGTTCGCGCGAAAATCTTCTAACATTGATTTTTTTATAAAACTTTTGCTGCAGTTAGGCAATGAGTTACCCGTGTCAGAAATGCAAAAAAAATGGGGGGTCACCGACTTCGTTTCGGTAATAAGATATCTGAAAGGTGACCCTGATTTCGAAAAATTAGCCTTCCATATTCGATATGGCCCCAACGTCTGTTTGTCTAAACATATTGTTAATGAATCTCTAAAATGCAATTTTCTGTGCCAAATTTTGTGTGAGTGGGTCTATCAAGCAAATTAATTCAACTGGTAACGTTCTCTAGAGGAAATCTAATCTGTAAATGACAGCATTTGCAAACTCTGACAGCCGCAAGTTGCCAGGATTCGATGTCGCGCGGGCAGAAAAATGAAAAAAATTTAAACTTCCTACATTGATTTTTTGTTCATTTTTTCACAATCTGTCGAGAATTGGCAAAGAAAATTATCTATCAAAAAAAAATTGGGGGTCACCGACCATCCAAGCGAGTTAAATCTAAGCAAAGTTAACGCAACGGCTACCAGCCCTTCATGTGCTTAGAATTCTTCTCTTGCGCGCGCGCTCGTGCATGACGTAGCATGGCGTTGCGACATGAATTGCGTGCGCAGTAAGGATGCGCATAAACAATTAGCGCGAACGTCCTTAATAGAGGATTTTCAGTATGTGAAATATGCAAGATACAATGCATTTGGAGGTTTTCATGGTCACATGATCTGCTATTTTGCAGGGCCTTCTCTGAGGCCATGAGAACCTGGCTTTCATAAAGAATAAAAGCAAAATAAGAAACCACAGTATTGCCTTGTGATCTCTTGTGCTAAACTACAATGTATTCCTTTCACCCACACACCGTTGAAACAGCAGTAAGTTTTAAGGCAACAAGATGATAGTAACATGTTACAAAGTATAATAAATTTCATTCTGCAAATTCTTTTGTTAGAAAATCAAATAATGGTTATATATATATCAATATGTTCATTCTTTCAAAACTTGCACATTAAACTTTCATATGCCTAACCTTGTGTGATTTTGGGAGAATTAAAAAATACACACTGACAGATGCTAGCTCTTCCAGACTTAAGAACACAGTGCTTATTATTGTGTTGACTTTGCACGAGGCTGAGAACTGATTTGCTTGATTGACTCGGATTTATGCATCCTTGGAGACCAAGGATAAGGAAATTTAAATGGATAAAATCAATGCGGACAAAATTTTCCTTCTGCCCCAACTATCTGCTACTGGGTCTATTGATGGGGTTTACAATAATTCAAGATGTCAGCTACCTGAGCTGTACCGCTTGATGTCTGCAGTGTTATTAACAACAGTATGAACAACATCGTTTACTTTTCTACAACACCAAATTATTCTTTCAGTTTTGCACTGTAGAAACTCAAGGAACTGAATCCAGTAAGAAATAGTAATCGAGCAGTTGACTTTATTTGTTCTAAACTTCAGGTGTGGAATGCTACATGTAATACACGTATGGTAAACAAAAGTCAAGATTCGATGCTTCTACAAACAGCCATTATAATCCGCTTACCAAACTCAAACAGGGAAAAGTTCACCATAAATATTTAAAAAAGAATTCCTTATCGTACCATGTATAAACGTCCACTTCCTTAGTTAACGTTCCTTGAAATTGACGGTCTTCTTCTGCTTCTATTGAGCCATTCTTGCCTTCCAATTCGGCAGCTTATTCTCTAAAGCCATACGTCGCCAAATCCTCAGAAAACGAAATAGATCCTGAAAATTCATCGAGTTCTTCGCCAAAATTGTCCTTCGCAAAGCTTTACGACGAACTGGAAAGTAAATTTTACGGCGAAGACGTCTCCAAATCCTTTTCATTTAGTGGTTCTTTCGCTGTTGTCAAAGGAATGACCACGATCTTCGTTGCGAATATGACGTCACGAGACAACTCACACGTGAGACCACTTTCTAGAATAATCACGGGCTTGACTTTTTGAACTGAGTATTCGGGGGTTTTCGGCTGTTTTCGGCCAGCAATATCTAGATTCAGTAAGCTTATATCGTTCTAAATTATAGCGATTTATGTTATTATGAACTCATTGGATAAACTGAAGTAAAAAAAAGACGAAAAGAAAGACAAAAATTTTCGTCGTAATACCACTTTAAAAATCCTGATGAAACACTCTTCCTCATGTTTGATATATTACTCCCCCCCCTCCTTTTTTCAACCCACTTCTCGGTGTTTGGATATCCTGATGAAACACTCTTCCTTGTGTTTGATAATGTAAATCCTATATTAAATTCCCTCTCAAATAAGCCCCCCCCCCCTTCTCATAAGCCCCCACCGCTAAAAATGTGTGAAATAAATAAGCTCAGGGGAGAAGGTGGGGGGGGCTTAATAGAGGATTTCTTACGGTATTACATAACATCAATCTTACCATTCAATGCTTCACAGTATGGACAGTGAGAAATCTTTTTACACTTTTCAACTATCTTTTTCTTGATACCCTTTCTCATCAGGGAAGAGACGGCTGCGCGACTTAACTGATCCAGAAACTGCTTCTTTTCTTGTGGTGGTAAAAGCACCCTTGAACATGTCTGTTAGGAAGGAAAAAAATGTTTTACCCTTTAAGACCATATCTCAGGCTATGTCTACACTATACCGGATAGCTCATCATGTCGACACGAAAAATATTCTGGCCTGGTGTGAACAGAAACGACCCAGAACTGGATATTTACTTCTTTTTCAGTGGGTTTCAATCCTCGCTCCTTGTTGTTGACTTCCGCTACGGTTCGGTTCGATTGCCTGTTCACACTGCCCCAGAGAGTGGCACGAGAATCTATCCGATATGTGATGATTCACTTTCACGAGCGCCGCATCGCAGCGGCGCTCCGGAACAAAAATCGTTCCGAAACTAGCGTTTTATGTGTGAACGAAAGGCCTATCCGGTATGCTTTTCGTGCCGGCGCAAAAGCTATCCGGTATAGTGTAGACATAGCCTCAACAAACAAATTCTCCTTACTGATCTCCATACATTATTTTGTTACTGACAGTACTAGTACAGTACTAGTACAGTACTAGTTAGGAAAACCTGTTTAAATACCAAGACAGTTCATCTTAAAGGGACACTGTCTCAGCTGAAACATCGTGTTTTCATGATTATGGCCAGGAGCTCGCTTTAAGCTTACTTTATCATCTTGGATTTTGAAGAAATCATCGCCAAAAGTGATTTAAACAAAGAAATATGAACTAAACAGATAATGGCTAGAAATGTTAAATTTTCACAAGAATGGCAAGTTTGATTTCTTGACTGGCTGTCAATAAATCAAATTTCATGAACTGTAATCCACTTTAATCCTTGCAATCCTGCATTTTATCTCCAAACTACTGCTTTTGTTTTGCTCTATAGAATATTTTTATCCTACTAAGTTGTATATTTGGTGGCATTTGGCGATATAACGTGGAAATAAGCTAAGCAAAATTTTGCTATTTCGGCGGGACAGTGCCCCTTTAAGTGTTCAATTCCTTAATTCTCACCACCTGTATGCTTGATCATGCACTGATAACACAATAGGAATTTTAATAATGATCACTACTGAGACGTAAAGGGATGATGGTGACCATTTTATTGCAGCCACGCCAGGACTTGGAAAAAACTTTGATTCCAGCTTGCCCTTTGGTCAAGCAACTCTCAAATTTTTACTTGCCCTCAGCTGGTAACTTTTTGTTTTAAAATCGTTGTTTAGTCAGTGGACAGTTTGCCTGGGTCTTGCCCAATGGTAAAGTATTTACAGGAAACATTACTTGCCCGCAGGAAAATCTACTTGTCATGGACGACTGGACAGGAGTTTTTTCAAGCCCTGCACCCAATCATTGCAAAAAGTAAACCCCCCAAAAAATGTGACAAATATTTGCTGCAGTTCTCTGCCATCATGCTGTTTCCTTAGACGATTCAAGAAACTTTGCTCCACATTGTCTCTCTCCACCCAGGTGTATAAATGGGTACTGGCGACATACATGTAATGCTGGGGGGTAACCTTGCGATGGACTAGCATCCCATCCAGGGGGGGGGTAGTAATACTCTCAAGTGCTTCATGCTACAGAAACCGGGTTAAGCTCTGGCAGTTGTGAGCCATTAAGCTTGTGAAGACTTACCATGTGTTACGTTAAACTCTAACACAAAGCTAACCCTGGCTAACTCTAACACAAAGCTGACCCTAGCTGACTCCAACACAAAGCTAATCCTAGCTGACTCTAACACAAAGCTAACCATAGCTGACTCTAACACAAAGCTAACCCTAGCTAACTCTAACACAAAGCTAACCCTAGCTAACTCTAACACAAAGCTAACTCTAATAAAAACCTGACCATCACACCACTGGCTACATGTATTGTGCTAGGGGTGACGGTTAGCTTTGTGCTAGGGTTAGGGTTAGCTTACCTAGATAGAATACTGGGTACACATTTAACCTAGATTGAATACTGATCTAACCTGAGACCGGATTTTGCTGCAACACAATCATACATGTACATGTACATGTAGTTGCAAGGGCAGCTTCATACATGTAGCTCTGTACTTACTTTACATATAGTTTGTAGAATCACAATGGTTGATCTAAAGAACCCAACATGGAAAATTGGAAGCTCAAGATCCAAGTACCCGTAGTGACCCACACAATCAGCTAATGGTTTGCCACATGTCTCACAATTCCGATCCTTGCTACTTGTTCCCTGCAGAGTAAAACACACTCAGATGCAAAATCAAATCATGGGAGAATCCATCTCTGAATCAACAATTCAGGGCTGCAAACTTAACCCTGTAACTCCCAAGAGTGCCAAAATTCAAAATTCAAGAATAATTCCAAATTTCATTTTAGAAAATACTGAAAAACAAATGGTACCATGCAACACTTCTGCTGAAAAGGTTTCAAATAAATGGTGACACCTTAGGATTTTGTTGAGAGACTCAAAAGTTAGAAAGTCTACACTACATGTCTCCATAATTGACTCTCGGAGTGAAAGGGTTAATTTTGACAGACGTTCCGAACTGCGCTAAATAATATACAATTTATTTCTACTCGCCCAAGAAGATTTGACACTGCGTGAGTGGGTGAGTAAAACTTTCCATCCTTGCAATTTCATCATGAAAATTCATCTCTTTCGTTTTAACACATTTGTTTGTATGTTGTTGCTTCTCACACTATTATTAGGTTATAATTTTTCTTTATTCACGTTACCTCTATAATTTTGCAGTTATTCTATTGTCTTTATTTGGCAAAGTGCATTTTCCAGTTTTTGAGTTATCTTATGTTGTATTTCTGGAAGCAAATGGCTTACACTGGATGTTTTTTGTCCATCTATTGTCAGTCTTTATTCTAGAATATATATGTTGTGGTTCAAATTTTTCTTTGGTTTAAAATTTTTTAAACCAGTTCAATTTTTGTTTTCTTTTGTGTCAGATTATGATAATGAATCTGAGACAAAGGAAAATCAAAATCAAACTGGTTTGAAAATTTTTAAACCAAAGAAAAATTTAAACCACAACATATACAACATCAATTCAAATGTAACTGTTATTGCAGAACTGATGACACATGCTTCTGTCAAAATTTGTCAATGTCTGTCAAAATTTGTCAATGTTTCTAATATCAAACAAATTATATTTTTCTTGCAAATAGCTGTTAATTTGCTGTTATTTAACCTTTTGGACAACTACAAAATAGAAAATAAATACCATAAGAAAATAATGTTCTACATACCATGTGGGAATCTAAAACCCCAAATGGGATGGGGGTACGAGCGGGGTCCTGGTTATACAGGTTTTTGCTGACACAATGAATGTGAGCATATTGGTGCATTTGCTCTGGCGAGAACAAGCCAAAGTTGACATGGCTTCTGCAAACAGCAAGAGTTAAATACAAGTGGTAAGCAACTACAGTCAAACCTCTATTAAGTGCCAGTCTGTTAAGCTGTCACCCTCTATTAAGAAGTCACTTAACAAATTCCTGGGAAATCGCTCCCCACATTTACTGTAAATTTGACCTCTTTTAAGCGGTCACCTCTAATAAGCGGACGCAGTCACCATTTAGATCTCTCAATTGCGGAATTTGATTGTATTTCACCTTTATTAAATAGTTACATGTACCTACAATGTAGTTTAATGGGCAGGAAGAACTCTCATTTGCACTAAACAAAGTGATACATGTACATGTAGCCAGGCATAAACTTCCTTAGACATACAATTACTTAATTTCTATTTATCACCTTTTCTATTACTGTAATTTGCTTTTAGCAATAAAAACTACATCATGTGAGCAATTTTGCATTCTAGTTCAATTTTTGCCACATTACATGCTAAATTTTAGCACACCTCATTAAGCAGTAAACTTCTATTAAGCAGTCAGTTGGCTATTCCCCAAGGGTGACCACTTAAGGTGGCTCGACTGGGTTTTTTGGCGACATAACACCCCAACTTTGAACGGCTGATACTTCACTGTCCGAGCTCGGTCAGGCAAGCTGCTTCACACACAAACTAGAGATGAAATGAACTTTCCAAAAAAGTAGATTTCATTGACATCAGTGTTACCATAACAACGATCTGATGACGTCATGGTTTTTGCATATTAGTAATTTTCTCAACATCTAGACCTAAACTTTTAAACGACTGTATGCCTCTTTTAGTCTAGATGTATGTCTTCAAGACTGCAAAGTTTGAAAAAATTCTATGAGAGCGTTTTTTGAATAAAATTGGGTTGAATATTTTCCATCAAAAATTTCAAAATTCGCATTACTTTCTGTTATTTCGTCGATGCCAGCGTTTTCCTGACAAATTGAAACAATATTTTCACCATATATTATTCATGTGCCATAAAACTACATTCCTTGAAGGTTTCATCCTGTTTGCTTTACTAGATTTCAGTTGATGTGATCAGAAGCAATGTCTTAAATATGCTCATTCTACTCACAGAAGTAACATTTTTGTTAGGGAAGCGTTTATTTAAAAACTAGTCGATTAATTTTTTTTTTTAAATCTTTTGATCTAAAGTTATACATGTAATGCACTATCTGTGCAAATTTCAAGTGCATTGAATCATTTTAAGGGCACGAAATAAAATTAAAAGTATAGGGGACTTTTGCATTCGTCTTCCAAAGTTTCATTGCCGTATTATTTGTTGACAGCTGGTTTATTTCAGGACTTTCTCTTTTGTCTACATTCTATATATTTGTGCGCTTTTGAAACAACAGGTTTGCGATGCCTGCATGCTCCAAAAAAATCGTGAAAATTCTTTACATAGTACAATGACTACAATGGCAATTAATCACATCAACTGAAATATAGTAAAGCAAACAGGATGAAACCTTCAAGGAATGTAGTTTTATAGCACATGAATAATATATGGTGAAAATATTGTTTCAATTTGTCAGGAAAACGCTGGCATCGACGAAATAACAGAAAGTAATGCGAATTTTGAAATTTTTGATGGAAAATATTCAACCCAATTTTATTCAAAAAACGCTCTCATAGAATTTTTTCAAACTTTGCAGTCTTGAAGACATACATCTAGACTAAAAGAGGCATACAGTCGTTTAAAAGTTTAGGTCTAGATGTTGAGAAAATTACTAATATGCAAAAACCACGACGTCATCAGATCGTTGTTATGGTAACACTGATGTCAATGAAATCTACTGTTTTGGAAAGTTCATTTCATCTCTAGTTTGTGTGTGAAGCAGCTTGCCTGACCGAGCTCGGACAGTGAAGTATTAGCCATTCAAAATTGGGGTGTTATGTCGCCAAAAAACCCAGTCGAGCCACCTTAATAGAGGTTTGACTGTACATGTACATGTATTTCAACTCCAATTACCTAAATCAAAAGACACCAAAGACTTACTGCATCTGCTAATGAACACATCCATTCCTCATTACTACAATCAATTTTGGACATTACTACCAAATACCTCCCAATATTTTGTTGGGCAATTAAGAAATATGATGCTTTATAACTAAACCATCTGCTTGCAGCACTTTTCCTTCCATTAGGAACCACTAGTTAATATTCCTTGTTCAGTGAAATGCCCCAAAGTGTACCACGTAGCCAGCTCCTTATAAACTTCTCTTACTTGATTTCATTTCTTTCTTCATTCCGCATACGGTGTACCACATAACCAGATTCTAATAAGCATCTCGTACTTTGATTAATTTCTTTCCACGTACCGCATACAATAGAGTATTCTGCAGTTACTCCAAAATCAACGTGGACCTTAAAATCTTGGGAACCTATTGGCTAAAATTTTGCTCCAGGGAATGTACATTCACAATAGTTTTGACAGAGATTGGAAAGATTTCTGTATATTAAACCCCATAGAACGCCTAAACAAAAACAATAGCGAATAAATGCGTAATTTACTAAATGTATGGGGATACACGGAAATCTTACCACAGACTTCGCTGGCCTAACCAAATTCAATAGTTTATGTTCATGTCAAGGTCACACTGTCAGCATGTAAGCTTTCAAAAGCTAACATGTGACTGCAAAATAAGCGTATACATACTGCAAAAGTGCACTAATTAAACCAAAATTTGAATAGTATGAACACAAAAGAAACCAATCATAAAAGACTTACATCTTTTTCGTGACTCCTGTCTCTCTGAACTGATCTTTCACCATGGCGGAAAAACAGAATCTCTGCGTCTTTCCTTAGCTTTATCAGTATTAAACTTACAAATCCGCCATTTTCCTAAATTTGAGCCAACGTTGCTCAGAGGTCAAGCTCAGCGGTCGTTTCCTCGTCACCAGGGTCTTTGGCAGCTTTTTTCCCGGCATTCTGAAAACCGAGAAGACCTTGGTAACGAAGAAAAGAAAAACTGTAACTGAAACCAAAATGGCGCGTAAGTTGTTGATATTGTTCATGTCGTTGTTATGGTGCCTTTCTTCCGTGTCCATCGACTTTAAGATCCCCAATGTCACTCCACAAGACTGCAAAGGAAATCAGTACTTTCAATTCTCGTCGTTGCGTTGCGTAGACTGCGGAACTCCTGGTCAAAAACGTGCCGATAATGTGTTGTCATGCGTTTGCGAAACGGGGTACACGACAACGAAGGACACAGGTGGACCTACGGTTGTTTGCAAAAAATGCGACCCCACGGGCTCTTCAAACAGCACAAGCTCGCTTGATGGTAGTTTCTGTATCGCTTGTCCGAAAGACGTTGGTTTTAATAAAATAACAGGTACATGTAACAGTTGTCAAACTAAGGGAAACAATTATGTCGCTACCGATCGAACCCAAGATGGCAGCCGATTGTCGAGGAGAGAGTGTGTTTCTTGTGTGGAGGATACAATGAAGACAGGTGTAAACGACAAGCCAGGTTGCCAACGCTGTCATTCAAGCTTTTCCATCTTCAATGACACTTCTTGCTCCGATTGCAGTAACGTTAACGGTTACAAGACATCTGGAGGGGTATGTTTTGAAGAAACGAAATTACAAGCGCTCGCCGATGTTACTGACAAAGTAAAATATAGCGACAAAGAAATTTCGTCGTCTTTTTTCGTGGATCATTTAAAAGCTGCTCAACTACTTTGCAGCGAGGATTCAAACTTCACCGCATGCCAGTTATTGGGTAACCTGTGCGTCATGTTGGAATATACACAGGTTGGAAATGATGCTTGTAAACAGTATAGAGATCTTGTTACCAGCAAAAGCTCAGCTGCAGTGGGATTTGTTAATGATGATAATCGCGATTGGCCTGTTGTAATGCCGTGGTTGTTTTATCAAAATTCAGCTAGCAATGCACCTGAAGTCCTCGACAAGAAAGACATAGCAAAGAAATTCCAATCAAATGAAGACATGAGCTTTGTTTTTGCAGTTTTCACTCTAAATGGTTCATTCGTTGGATTTGAAACAGGCCTTGATACCCTGCAGTTATGTAAAGATCGACCATCAAAAATGGCTGCAGCATCAAAGTTTGCTACCACTTATCAATCTACTTGTTCAGTTGCAGTGAAAGATCTCATGAACAAACCAATGTTCCTTTATGATATGTACCTTGTACTTGAAAACAAACTCTATCCTGTCCCATTATTGGTTGAGAACTACAAGACAGGAGATGAAAACGTGAACCAAGAAACTGATAGAGAGAAATGGAAGTTAGCAAGAAGGTTCTTTATTATTGAAAATCTTGTTGGAAAATCTACTAATCAAGCGTTGAAGTGGATTCGTTATTCTGAAAAGATTGAGCTGAGCATAAGGATGCGCTCAACCGATGGTGAAATTTATCCCCCAATGTTACGCGTCAAATACAAAGCATTGGATGTGCAAGACGAGGAGACTTTAAATGGAAACCAGGATGCATCTTTTGTAACTACTTATGAGATGGATACAGGCAAAATAGAAAAAGACACAGAGGTATTTGTCCACTTTGACAGATTAGTGACAGCTGTATCACTCTCAAGAGTGCCTAGAGATAAAAAAAAATTGAAAAAATTCCATTTTTTTTCCTAACATTCAAAGGTCTGTTTCATCCACAGTTCAAAAGTTAGAACTAGCTATTTTGTAAATGTTAAATATAAAAGCAGGAATTAAGTATTGACAACGAAACCCCAAAGGATTACCTTAGAGTCTCTGAATGAAAATAATCCTATATTGTACAGTGTGACCATTTAAATGAAAGCTACATGTATTGAGCAGTACTTTCAGGACTGTGGTACTGTTTATTATTCTGTACAAGGTGGTTCTAACTTTTGAGTCCGTGGATGAAATCCTAAAGTGTGACCATTCAAATGAAAGCTATTGAGCAGTACTTTCCTGTGGTACTGTTTATTATTCTGTACAAGGTGGTTCTAACTTTTGAGTCTGTGGATAAAATTCTAAAGTGTGACCATTCAAATGAAAGCTACTGATCAGTACTTTCCTGTGGTACTGTTTATTATGCTGTACAAGGTGGCTATAATTTCTGAGTCCGTGGATGAAATCCTCAAGTGTGACCATTCAAATAAAAGCTATTGAGCAATAGTGGTACTGTTTATACTCTGGTGAAAATCCTCGCAGGATCTTCAGGGATCTTTGAAGATCTTCAAAGGCCTGTCAAAGATCCTTAAAGATAAAGATCTTTAAAGGATCCTCACAGGATCTTTGAAAGATCCTCAAAAATTCTTTATCTGCAATTTCTTGTAGAACTTTTTACAAAGATACTCAAGGAATTGACGAAGATCTTGAAAGGATTTTTCAAGGATCCTAGCAAAATTTCCTTGTGAGGATCTTTGCAAGGATCCTTTAAGATCCTCAAGAATTTACATTGTATAAATAAGGATCTTTCAAGGATCTCAATAAGATCCTTTGAAGGATCTTGCCAAGATCTTTGAAGATCTTTTAAGATCCTTGAAGATCTTTGCCAAAAATTTAAAGGATCCTTGAAGATCTTGGCAAGATTATTGAGGATCTTTCAGGAATTTAAAAGATCCTTAATTCAAAGATCTTTATTAAGATCCTCAGTAAGATCCTCGCAGATCCTCATGCAGATCTTTAAGGATCCTTAAAGATCCTTCAAAGATTCTCACCAGGGTTATGCTGTACATGGTGGTTCTAAGTTTTGAGTATGTGGATAAAATCCTCCAGTGCGACCATTCAAATGAAAGCTATTGAGCAATACTTTCATGTGGTACTGTTTATTATGCTGTACATGGCGATTCTAAGTTTCAAGTTTATGGATAAAATCCTACATGTACAGTGTGACCATTCAAATGAAAACTATTGAGCAGTACTTTCCTGTGGTGCTGTTTATTATGCTGTACACAATGATTCTAAGTTTTGAGTTTGTGGATGAAATCCTACAGTGTGACCATTCAAATGAAAGCTACAGAGATTGAGCAATACTTTCTTGTGGTGCTGTTCATTTTCCAACTTTTCCTAATTTATAATCTTTCAATATTATGCAGTGTTTAGAACTCTTAAAAAAGTAAACAATTAATCTTGGCCAATACCAAACATTATCCCTTTGTAATCAACTACATGTACCTTTGCTTTTGGCAGATAGCTGTTGGATGCCTCTCTGCTCTTGCTGCAATTCTGGCTTTGGTCAAGGTAACTGCTTGGCGACGACGAGAGGGCAAACTTGAGATTGATGGTTTTTCCTTTGTAAAGTTTATTCTATTTTGCTTTGGCACATTCTCAACAATGCTCTTCTGGGTTGCCTTCGGGATGTCCCTCCAGTGGCTGATCTTTTTCAAACGCCAAAAAACAGTTTCCTTGCTTCTGCCATCAGACATCCAGGAGGAGTTGTTTCTCACACTTATGTATGTAGCCTTTGCCTTCAAGTTCCTTGATGTGATTCACATGCTGGTGTCCCAGATCTTTTTTGAAATATTTTTTGTTGACTGGGAGCGCCCCCAGGGGAGAGTAAACCAACCTACCCAGGGGGGAGAGGCAGGGGCGATGGATGCACCTGTAAGTATCTGGAGAACGTTGTTCATTGCAAACGAATGGAATGAAATCCAAACGACCCGAAAAATCAACCCTGAGTTGCAGATCTTCCTGGTTTTGTTCTTTCTAAAGGTCTTTGGATTTGAGTATCTAGCCACCACGGATCCTGTAAGCAGCTTCTCTGCAAACTACACAACCGATTATGTTGGGGAGTTTAGCACAGTCTTGCGGTTTGCCATTCTTTCGATCTTGTTCTTGATCATAGAAGCTGTACAGTGGTTCTTCTTTGCATTTATCTATGAGCGTTTTGTTGGGGATTCCCTTGGCGACTTCATTGACTTGTGTTCAATGAGCAACGTGAGCATCTTCATTTTAGAGGTAAGTCCATACCGTGTAGCATGAAATTTTTGCGGATTTTGCAGATTGCCCTCAATCCACAAAAATAAGTTCCCGCAAAAAAAATCTTGTAAAATAATACTCCGCAAAAATTTAACTCCCTTCAGTCAAATAAAGAAGTCTGCTTTTTAATGTAAACTTGCGTTACTGGGACGATATCAAAAACATACACCGAATGCAAATATGGCCATCCAACAATTTTTTTTGTTTGGACAGGTTCTCAAGAAAAGAAGAGCAATTGGATAATGATAAAGATCAGGTCAAAATAAGTCATTGTGTATTTTCAAGGCCATATTCTTATTTTAGGATAAGTTATAGGCAATCAAATTTTGGAGAAAACACGAAAGCGAAGCTGGTGAGGATAGAAAGTCTTTTCTCGTACAAATGCTTAAAATTTCAGTGAGCCGTAACTTTACAACCGTTAAACCAAAAACACTCAAACTTAAATTGCAAGATGATACACTTAGCAGTACTTGTTTACGTGATATCATTAATTTCTCTGAAAACTTGGCCAAACAAAAACCTGCTTGATGGCCATATTCGCATTCGGTGTATAAGTAAGAACTATTAATTAATTTTTAATTAATTATTATTATTATTATTTATATTGATTTTTAGTTGAAATCAACAGCTTTTTTTTTCAACAGTAACAACATTTTTTTCTTGAGCATGGCAGAGGGCAGGTGTAGGCTCTTTGTTTGATGTTGTTGTTGCATCAGTCCTTTAGGACAGTACTCTTAACTATCACCTTCGAAAGTTTAATAGAATTTAGTCAATGTCTCTTAGTAGAGCATACCCTAACTCAACAAGTAGAAGTCGAAAATATCCTGGTTAACATTCCACTATTTGAACACCATATCGCAAAAATTAGATCCCAGCAGAAATTTCAGTCATCTCGAACCACAGAATTATTGTTCCCGCAAAACACAAAAAATTGCCAATCCGCAAAATAAAACTCCCCCAAAAATTTCATGCTACACAGTAACAATAAAACTATTGCTAGGAGTTTGATAATTCAAGTGCTTGCCAGCAAAGTGGAATTCACGATTTCAATACTGATAGTGTATATAGTAGCCTGCGAATACAGCCGCCTCTCATCGCTCCCGGCCGCTAGGGGCGTTCGTTCTCTTGCGGCCGAGAGCGATGAGAGGCGGCTGTATTCGCAGGCTATGTATATAGTTACGTAAATATCATTTCTGCAAACTTAAAAGTACAATGTCGCCGCTTATAATGTAAGCTTACTTTCCCCGGGCTGCTTACAATAAAAACCGGAAATTGCAGTTGAAAATGCATCCAACAACATAACAGCATTCAACAGTGATGCAATGTGCAACCGTATTAAAACGTACCCGTCCATTGTAAAAAGTACCAGATGTACTTTCCTTATCACCAACATAATTAACAGAAGAGTTGCAAAATCACCAGCTAAGTCCACTGGATAAACGACGTTACATAATCCATCGTAGCTGTAGATGTATAAGTTGAATAAACAAGACTTTATACAATAGTACCGCATACATAAATTCGTGTGGGCTCCCTGTGCCTCATGTCTGACTTTACCTTACACATGCGGGGCAATAATAAACACTTAATGATTTTGTTTCCCGACAATCTTGATTGTCTCGGGAAACAAAATTCACTGTTTCCCGAGGTATCAGTTATTAAGTGATTTGTTATATAGCTTTCTTCATCGTGGGAAAAACACAGTGTGAAAAACCCGCCAAGCACTCAAGGTAAACATCAATCGCATCATAGTCATAGTCACGGTCTGATCACGTGCGCTAGCAGGCAACAGTGCACTGTTACCCTCAGACGTAAAACATGTTGCCCACTCATGGACGTTTGGCGGGAAACAGTTTGTTTGTTAGATGTGATATGTGACCATGAATCAACCAATAGACTGCAAAACAGTCAGTTTGATGCAAGAGGCGCGAAGCGCTGAGACACACGTAAAAAGGCGCAAAGCGCTAATCCGGTCGCGCACTTTTTTTCGGAGGCTGAAGACTCGCGCAAAAATGTGGACTGTTTTGCAGTCTAATCAACCAATAAATGCACGCATTGTATTTAGATAAACTACAGCTATATAACAATTTTGTTTGTCTTTCATTGTAGAATAATCGGTATGGTTACTACATCCATGGGCGATCAGTTCATGGCCGCGCAGACACAAACATGTGGCAAATGAATGAACAGTTGAAGAGAGAAGAAGATGACTTGTGTGGAAAGAGGGGCCTAGAACCTAACTCTGAGCGGCAGACCTTTGAAGTAGAGGTACCGTTTAAGTTTCGCGAGCAGTATGATGATGTTGTTAGGCCATTGCGTCAGAGTGATATTCAGCAACAGAGAAGAAATGTGCCGAATAATCCCACGGGTGAGTTCCCAGCTGGTTATTACTCATGCGCAGAGCAGTGTAAGTTAAGGTTTGCCGTCCATGTTTCTTTTTGTGTGTGTCACAAATGTGCACTTCCTCTTCATAGTTTTGCCATGTACACTTCCATTTTTTTTTTTTTTACTTCCGGCTTCTCTCACTTCCAGTTCTAAATAATAACGTTAGCAAAACAGTGTTCACCCCAGCAGGGGTTACTCCAGATTTAAAGTGATGGGGATGTGCAAAGGATTTTTTGGGTAAGAACATTTTCGCAAGTATTTTTGGGGGTGGCTTGAGTGAAATAGGGATTTTTTTGGGTATTCAAAACAATATGAAGACAACAACAAACTTTATTCTCCCCCAAAATTTACAAAAGAGTGCACTGGCTACACGAAATAACCTTAGTTAAATATTCCACTGAGGCAGCCAGTTAATAGAAAATATATTTTACATGTTAAAGTCGGACACACAGACAAACAAAGACACGTGCACAAAAGTAATAGTGAATGAGTTAAGCTAACAATAATTGTTAGCTTAACTTACATGTATTCACTATTACTTTTGTGTGCATGTCTTTGTTTGTTTGTGTGCCCGACCTTAACATGTATTATAGTACAGCCAAACCTTTTATATCAGTTCATCCCTTCTGCGTGGGATTTTTTAGGTAAGATTTTGGTTTGGGGGATTTCATTGGAGTTTGGGGGAGCCCTAAGGATGATTTTTGCCCCCATTCGCACATCCCCGTCACTTTGAATGTGGAGTACCCCGGCACCCCCGGGGGGGGGAGGACTCCCATATCAAAATGACCGGGGTGCTCGTCGTACCTTTTAGGGGTCAAAATTTGTTGATCGGTACCGCTCAATGTACGAAAATCTAAAATGACTACTGTTAGAATTATCGCGGTATCTTTTAGGGTATTAAGCCGAAAAAATGACAGAATATGACGTGTTGTTTTGGAATTGGTACCTCTTAGGGGTAAAAATTCTTTTAACCCACGCCCATCACACGAGATTCTGGTACCTTTTAGGGTGTTTTTCGACAATTTCCAACGAGCACCCCCGTCATTTTTATATGGGAGTCCCCCCTTTCCAGGCTATTCGCCTCCACTACATTGAATTTTATTCTTCTTTATCTAGGGCAAGATGGCCGTACAAGTCGCCTTCCTCCAGTGGTAGAAAAGCGAATTCAGGCTTACAACACTCTTAACCGTTTTCTCTCAGCCTTCATTGATCACTCCCTCAGGGACATGGATTACATTGTAAGAGACAAGCTACTGTTTGAACACATCTTAAACATGGAACTTAAAGAACTCCCTCCACCTGACAAAGCCATATTTTACAACGACGATGGGCGTTCATTCAACTCCATTCTGTTTTACGGTAATGAGTGGACCTTGATGTTGTTTGACCTTCTCATGTTTGCCTTTGTAGATTCGTTTGCCCAGGATTTTGTTCTCGCAGGCGTTATCACCTATTTTGTCACTAAGTTCCTTATAATAATGAGAGATAGTTTAGGAAGGAAAAACTTAACAAGAAAGACGCTAGTTGATGAACGGTTCTTGATTTAATCCTTTTATTTTTACACTGTAGGATTTCATTTACAGATTCAAACGTTAGAACCACTTTGTGTAGCATAATAAACAGCACCACAGGAAAGTACTGCTCAATAGCTTTCATTTGAATGGTCACACTGTAGGATTTCATCCACAGACTCAAAAGTCGTGACCACCTTGTTTGGTATAGGAAACAGTACCACAGGAAAGTACTGCTCAGTAGCTTTCATTTGAATGGTCACACTGTAGGATTTCATCCACAGACTCAAAAGTTAGAACCACCTTGTACAGCATAATAAACAGTACCACAGGAAAGTACTACTCAATAGCTTTCGTTTGAATGGTCACACTTTAGCATTTCATACACAGACTTAAAAGTCGTGACCACCTTGTTTGGTATAGGAAACAGTACCACAGGAAAGTACTGCTCAATAGCTTGTTCCCTTTTTGGATTCTAACTGGAACATTTGGATAATTTACGTCCGTTACGTATTCTAAGGTATTGTAATTAGGCGCACCTGACAAACCCTTTTGGGAGAAAAGCTGTTTAGAAGCCTCAGTCAACCACTGCCCCCCCCCCCCCCCCCCCCCCCCCCTCTCCGATTTTTACAAAGGGGAGGGGGCGGCTGAACACAGGCTACTCATGTTTAACCCTTTAAGTTCTAAGAGTGATTAGCATCAAATTTCTCCTTGTAATATCAATGCCTTATCAATCAAAAAGGTCATGAGGATTAAGGACATGATCACACAAGATGAATTCTCTTGATATATAAACAATTTCTCCCCACTCTTTCTATAGGAAATGTATAGGGACAAGAAATGAGAATTTAAATGTTGATATTAGGGCTTAAAGGGTTAAATGTCGCAATGGTCGAATTAGACTAAAAACTAAAGTTCTCTTCACTAAAATCCCGCCTCAAACTTTCGAAACATTTGAACTCCTTTTGTTTTGAGAGGAATAAAAAATGCCATTTTGGGTACAAAATAAGGTATAAGTTTCGAAAATGAGAAAGCGGATAGTAAATTTGCGGGGTAAGATTCTTTTCCCGAAAATATTTTGCCGTTGAAATATTCGGCAAAAAGAACAAAAAAAATCAAACTGAATTTAGCTTTTGGATAGTTTCCTCTAAATGCGCTAAAATGATGTGGAACAGGCAGGTCCACATCAGTCTTTGGCTGCCTTTTCTTAAACTGCATGACCAAATAAAGTTGTTGTTGTTGATTTGTACGGTCATGGAATTTATTCTGGGTCTTGGAAAGTCAGAAAATTATGTTCATGGTACAAAATCATTAAGGCAGCGTATGTTGTGGGAATAATAAAGCAAAATGATCGTTTAGACAAAATTGAAAACTGCTTAACTCTAGGTCATGGAAAATTTGAAGAAGCCATGGAAAGTCGTGTAATTTTAAAATCTGAAAACAGTAGAACGCCACTCCAAGCATTCTCCTAAATAGTCCTTGTTGGTGCACCTGTTGTATAGCAAGGCATTCGTATAACCACAGGCAGCCCAACGCGGCTGGAAAGGGACAAAACAGGCGATCGGGGATTTTGCCGTTTCCCGGTCGTCCCAGATTTTGCCGATATGTCGGGAAAATCGCCGAACATCGCAGAAAACTGGGAATCGTCAGAAAACGGATTGTGCTCCCGCGGCGATTTCCCGACTACAGTCAACTCTGCCTAAGACTGACACCGTCGGGACCGGCCCCAACTGTCCGTCTTAGAGAGGTGTCCGGCTTATAGAGAGTCGAGGTAAAGGCCCTGTCACACTATTGCGTATGAGATAAACGTATGAGTTGCGTATGAAAATTCACAAAATAATTTTCATACGCACAAAATGCCCTTGAAAATACAGCGTATGACCAGCGTACTTGACCTATGAGAAACGTAACTCTCGCGTATTCAGCGTATGCTTAGCGTATAAACCATACGTCTGAATACGCACAAAATTTTTAAGCATGCTTAAAAATTTTTTTCTGCCTCGCCGTATGCCAGCGTATGCCACCGTATGCGACCATGCTTGAAACGTATACAACCTATGCCTAACGTACCCCTAGCGTATGTCAGCGTATACCAGCGTATGAGTGATATTTTTCATACGCTGGCATACGCTAGTACGATACGCAATAGTGTGATAGGGCCATAACGTGACTCCAGTAATCCTGAGGTAATAAAGCTGAACCTATGCACAATGAATACACGTCTGTTTTAAGTCTGTTTAAAGTCGTTAACAAAAACCAACAAACTGGAACAAAAATAACATTAGAAAAGTGGACTCGTTTGTTCATATTCAACACTTACATTTCCGTTTTGAAGTATTTTTCACTAAAAAAAAGCACTTCTGAAGTGTCCGTTGACGGTTTCAAAGTGTCTGCCGTTGTCCGTCTTATAGAAAGTTTAGTTACAGTAAAATGACTGAAAAACTGCAGGAACCAACACCAAATGTCCGTCTTATAGAGGTGTCCGTTAAGAGAGAGTTGACTGTATTCCAGAAGTCGGCAAAATCTGGGACGGTTAAGAAACATCGAAATCTCCGATCGTCTGGGATTTTCCAGACATGAAAAACAGACTTTAATGAGGAAAATTTTGATTAACGTTTAATCAGGGTTTTCCCTTCAGTAAAGAAAATCTATTTGTATCAACGGGAGCTAAGATGTGGGTTGAAAAACTATGCGCAGCACTGTTTTGGAGTGTTTGATACTCAAACTGATCATTAAATGCAGATAAAACGAAGGAATAAAATCGCCCAAATCTATGTAAATTAAGACTGGGTATATACACAACATCCTTCATTTGATTTGTATTCTTAACGCCAACTTATTTATATTTGTCAATTCTTCAGTATGTTTAATATTGTTTAGTATTGTTGTCTATATTAATTCACTAAACATAGGCTTAAAACAGTTGTCATTTATATTTAAAAAAGAATATTAAAATGTTGAACGGACAATTGGACCATTTTTTGATAATTTTCTTAAAGGGGCTAATGCCCGAGTGGAGGGGACTCCGATGTAAAAACGACGGGGGTGCTCGTCGCCCAGGGGGGGACTTCCATATAAAAATGACGGGGGTGCTCGTAGGAAATTTTTTTAAAAACACCCTAAAAGATACCAAAATGTCGTTTGATGGCGTGGCTCAAAAGAAGTTTTACCCTGAAGAGGTACCAATTCAAAACAACACATTCATATTTCTGTCATATTTTTTCGGCTCAATACCCCAAAAGGTACCGCGATAATTCTAACGGTGGTCATTTTTATATCGGAGTTCCCCCCCCCCCCCGGGGGGGGGGGGGGGGCTCGTCGTACCTTTTAGGGGTGAAAATGTCTAGATTGGAACCGTTTAGGGTACTAAAATCTAAAATAACGATCATTGGAATTATCGCGATACCTTTTAGGGTATTGAGCCGAAAAATGACACATTTCTTGTGATTTTTACACGTAATTATGAACTGGTTCCTGTTAGGGTTAAAAATATAGTTTGAGCCGCGCCTATCAAACAAGATTCTGGTACCTTTTAGGCACAACATGCTGACAAAATAAAACGCCTGGCCACTCAAGTAGATAATCTAACTCATTTTCATGCTATTCATGTTAGGGACATCTTACCAAACCAGTGTTAACTTTGGGAGTTCATGTGTTTGTTTTCCGTCGAGCGTCCGTCGAGCGACAAACGAGAAAACATTGGCGAACGGATAATGACCGCGTAAAAACTGGGGCGAGACGAGTTTTTTCGCGGCCATTTTTCGCTCGCCAATGTTTTTTGTTTCTCGCTCGATGGACTAAGCTGGGAAAGAGGGAATGCTTGTAGTGTATTGTTTTCCTTACTGAGATAATTTTGATCACATGTGGCGCAGCAATGCAATACAACATATGAGAACAGCTTCGGGAGGAGGCGGTACTCCCCCAAAATACCTATACGGGTATGTGCCGCCCAATGGCACCCCGAGGGGGTTACTCCCTATAATGGGCTATACGGGGATGCTCCGCTGGAGGTATATAAAAAGGGTCGGGATTTCACGAGTTGAAGTATGTGAAAGGGTAGGGATTTCACGAAGAATAGGATATGGTTTCGAAAACACGAGTTGAAGCATAAAAAAGGTAGGGAAAACTGCAATTTAAGTATTATAAAAAGGGCCTTTCAAAATATATCAAACACGCACGCAAAGGCTATATGAAAGGGGTACCATTTTCAACGAAAAGTATATGAAAGGAGTACCATTTTCAATGAAAGGTATATGAAAGGGGTACTTTTTCTGTCAAAAACGGTATATGAAAGGGTAAGAGTTTGGACCTCGGGGCGGAGCATCCCCGTACAAAACTTTGTTGAGTACCCCCTTTTTTTAAAAAAGGTAGGGAAAACTGCCATTTAAGTATTATGAAAACGGTCGTTCAAAATATATCAAACAGACGCACGTAAAGGTTAAATGAAAGAGGTATCATTTTCACTGAAAGGTATATGAAAGGAGTACCTTTTCTGTCAAAAACGGTATATAAAAGGGTAGAGATTTAACGAAGAATAGGAAAGGGTAGCGAAAACACGAGTTGAAGCATATGCTTCAACTCGTGTTTTCGCTACCCTTTCCTATTCTTCGTTAAATCTCTACCCTTTCATATACTTCAACTCGTGAAATCCCTACCCTTTCATATACCTCCAGCCTCAAAAAGGTACCCCTTTCGGGCGGAGCATCCCCGTATAGCCCATTATAGGGAGTACCCCCCCCCCCCCCCCCCCCCCCCTCCCGGAGTCCCGGGAGCGCACTTGGTTGGAGGTTGGGGTACTCAAGAACACAGACGTTTGTTTAATCAGTCAGTCCTCTTTTACAAGTTTCACAATGGTCTTGTTAATTGTAAACTTCCTGACCAGGTTACATGCTGTACTCCCGGGGGGGGGGGGGGGGGGGGGAGGGGGACTCCCGTATAAAATGACAGGGGTGCTCGTCGAAAATTTTCGAAAAGCACCCTAAAAGGTACCAGAATCTCGTTTGATGGGTGTGGCTCAAGTGAATTTCTACCCCTAAGAGGAACCAATTCTTAAACGACACATGCCATATTCTGTCACATTTTTTCGGTTTAATACCCTAAAAGGTACCGCGATAATTCCAACAGTGGTCATTTTGAATTTTAGCACCCTAAGAGGTACCCCCCCTCCCCTCCCCCCTCCCGGGGCTCTACCACCTCATTTACTAAGAGACATCGCTTAACGTATCAACAACAGCAGTCAACTGTATTAGCTCACAGCTATTCCTTCTTCCCAAGAACAATCAGAGTCTGGAACTTACTTACTTCAGACGTAGTAGCATCTTTACCTTTAAATAGCTTTAAGCAGACAGCCATGCCAGTTATAAGATCTCTAAAAGTGCCAAGGCACTTCCGTAGGCTTTAACCGCAAACCGACCCGTCGAGTATTTGAGAAATATATTTGGGTGTAATTGATTCAAAGTTCTTGATTCTAAGTGATTTGGGGGCTCCTGGTCTAGAACGGGGTATCCATTTTAGATAAGTTTCCTAGGGTAATATTTCGAACGCACGAAAGCTTCAAATTATCAGCAGCCATTTGAAATTATTCATAGAGAATTAATACGTTAACGAACAAACTGTTGCACCCCGTGTTGCGCGCCGTTGGTGGCTATTGGCTAAGATAATTGTCGCGTGTAACTTAACGCATTCGATAACGCGCGCGTGGTTCTGCGTGTAGTGAGTAATATTGCGTCACAAAAAACGGGCTATTGAAAGTTACGCAATTTCTAGAACGGGGTATTTAAAATTGACCTATATATTTCTTGAACGGGGTATCATTTTGAGTGCAAATTCTTTCTAAAACGGGGTCCAAATTTAGAGACCTGGCGTGCGTTTCTCAAAACTCCCGAAGACATTTCGGGCCCGAAAACAGTTTATTAAATTCAGTTTCTAACGAATGATGTTGAAGTTGTTGGCCAGCAAACCAACCCAACCTGTGCAGTAAACGTGAGACTTTATTGTTTAGCTTTCGAAAGCAACAAACATTGGATATTTGTTGGTAAACATTTTGCACATAACATACCTTTTCGGACCCGAAAAGTTTACGGTAGCTTTGAGAAACGCACGCCTGGGCGGAACATACCCACCCAAAACATACCCGAGTACCCCCTCCCCCCCCCCCCCCCCCCCCCCCGGGAACAGCTTTCACCGCCAAAGAAAATTGCTGCTCACTCTATGCCAAGGAAACTAAATAAAGCAAATAAATGGGACAACCTGATAGAATCATCAACTTTAATGCCACTATGAACCTCTTAACCGATCAGATTTTAACCAAGATGTGTTAGAAACTGCTCCACAATAAAAGAGAAATGAATATTTTATGAATATGTTGATAAATATATTGAATGCAGAGTTCCTTGTTATCTGCGCAATTAATTTAAAGTTGGAAACCAGGATTTGCATGAGTACAGGAAGCAGTAACAATCTTATTTGAGAAAAAGTTAGACAATGTTAGAAACAACTAAACATTTCGTTTTTACAAAGGTGGATTCATTTTCAACACATTTAACTGATATTTTTATACATTTTTTACTTTTGGGGGAGCCGCTTATTCATGCAGTAGAACTAATAAGCTGTCCGGCTTAGATCGAGTGGGTATCCATTTAGAGAAAATTGATTTTATACATTGTACTTCGCCAGGAAAATCCCAGAAAAATGTCGACGTCAAGGGGATTAATTTACAAGTTTCTGAAATAAAGCTTGCACCTCTTGAGATGTCTTTGCAAAAATGGAGATTTCCGATTTGCAGCAGTTGTTGTCCACATCGACAACATACAGGATGACAGCCGTGCCTTGGGTTTTGTTGTCTTCATTAAAATCGTTTACCTTCGAAACAAGTTCTTGAGCTGTAAATTTGTGTTTATTTTCAGTAAACATGGCAGAGTGTTTTAAGCCAAATTCATTGGCCATGTGACGAGCCAGGAGCATATGCGTTGTCTCGCCGGCAACTCGTGGATTCAAATCCACCAGATACCTTCCCTGATCAGTGATCAACACCTCAAACGTGACCTGCCCAAAGTAGCCACGTTTTTTAAGGTAATCTGTTATGGGCAGAGTAAAGTCTTGGAACACAAGGTCTTTATAATACCCTTGCTTATCCCAGTCCACAGTTGCACCAGTCCATTTGAAGCCATCAAATTCACCTGTCGAAGTTCCGATCCAGAAAATTTCTCCCGACTTGTGCAGATGGAATAGAAAACTGGCGACTTCTTTGACTCCAGGGATAAACTCTTGCAAAACTATTTCACCCTTCCAGCCAGATTCATCACTAATTTCTCGTAATATGGTAAGCAGTTCGTTCTCGTTCTCCACAAGTTGATTTCCTCGCCCACACCACGCCATATCCGCCTTAACCACACAAGGATAAGAGATGCCTCCCTCGTCAAAGTGTCTAGGGCATGTCACCCCAGTATCGAGAATCGAGCTCTTGAGCTGCACTTCGTAAATAATGTCCGGATGAATGCTATGCTTAGCTTCTGGAATGCATTCGATCGCTGCTGTGGTAACAATGGGCACATCATCTTGCAAACCTTCGTCCACCGATTTCACAATCGCTTTCGCGAAAGCCGGGAGCCATTTTCTCCAATGCTCTTCCAGATAGGGTGGCGGTGTGTTATCCATAAGTATTGGGACCTCGTTACCCGCGGCCGGTAGGTTTCGCATTGGGTAAAGATGCTGAACAAAGGTCATTTCTGGAGGAGGACAGTCGTACACTCGGTATTTGGTGTCGTTCAAGAATCTGTATGCCTTTAAATACGATGAGGGCTGTTGTGGAAGAAAATACGCTTCCTTCAGGTCTTTCTTGATGAGGCTTCCAATGGTGACGACGCTGCTTGAGGACATGGCTTTTTATTGCCTGGCGTGATCAAAATCGCGGTGAAAACTGAAATTACGGTCAAATTTACTCGTCCAATGACACAGAAATTTGAATTGTATTTGCATCGAATTAGAGTCGATGATTGATGTTAACGTTCGTGACGTGAAAATGTCTGGAATGTTTATTATGTTGCGGCCAATGAGATTCGAGAACCGCGGCATACGATAAATTGTAATCTGTTAGTATACACCCAGTCACGAAATAGTCTCCTACGCAGCCGTTATTAGGGCTCGTCACGCAACGCTCCTCCCCCACTAAGTTAGTGGGGGAGGAGCGTTGCGTGACGAGCCCTAATAACGGCTGGGTAGGAGACTAGGCACAAAACGGCACTATTTCAGTTTTACGACTTCTTCTTTCAAAACATGTCTGATTTTTTTCCCTGTTAGGTTCTGCCTTGAATCTGAAAACATAACCGGCAAAAGGCTGGGCAATGATGATGTGCGTGAGGATGGGTGTTTCATTGTGTGAGGATGGGTGTTATTGATTTTATCATTATTATTGTTGTTATTATGTTAATAATGCGCGTAAGGATGGTTAATGATGCGTGTGCGTGTGCAGTGGGTCTTTGTGTGTGAGGATGGGTGTTTATTTTTATGTTAATGATGCGGTGAGAATGGTTATTCGATTGTTATGATAATAATGCGCGTGCGAGTTACATTCACAGTTAGGGACGGACCCTTTATACTTTTTTGACAGGGGGGACGGCGGGGGGGGGGGGGGGGGGTGGGTGGGGGGGTGGAAAATTTTGAAATAAATTGTTTGCAGAGGATATAGACGGAGACACAAAAAAAATTGTTTGCAGCAAGTGCCGCATATAAAATAAAATGTTGGCATGTGAAAATCCCCCCCCCCCCCGGTCAAAAAAATTATGGTTCGTCCCTTAAAATTTTAACTACATACGTACAGACGAGCGGAAAGCGAACAAAACAGGACACACGCACGCACGCACACGCTACAAGGCTTATTTCAGCAATGGAATATATTCTAGTTACAGTGAACCCTGTATTTAGCGGACATCCTCGGGTCCCTCGCTATACTGTCCGCTTAATATTTGGCATAGCCCCCTTAAGAAATGGTCGAAAAGCCTTTTTACTCATGCGCGAAGCGGCAAGAGTTAAAATTTGCCCTCCTTTTTTTTAGGGGGGGGGGGGGGGGTACTATTTTGCATGCAAATTTATGCACACATATTTTAAAATGTGCTCTTCCGGTTCATGGCTTTGCCATTTACACTTCCTGTTTAGTGACTTCCGGCTACTCTCACTTCCGGTAAAACAGCGTTACTGAAGTGTCACGAGAGCGTCTACTACAACCCCACTTTATTACATAACTAATGTTCACGTTAGGTTATATAACACTTAAAAGAATCACTGGCTTCATTTCCAAAACATTCAGTAGTAAACAACGTGGTTTGCAGGAATGATGACTGAATGAAAGGAGTAACTCTTCTCCATGTCGGACATCTTCTTACAGTATCATGTTTAAAATATATCATAAAACTTTCTTACCCATGCGCATGAGTATTGGCTGCTTGGAGCCTCTTGTTTCTTAAAATTCTACCGGCTTCCGGCATGCACAAAGTGGCGGTATACTGAAATCTGAAGCCTGGACTGGACTAGTAAAACGCCGACTGGTAAAACGTAGAGTGGTAAAACGGGAACTAATAAATCGGGGACTAGTAAAACGTGGACGAGCAAAACGGGGACAAGCTAGTGAAACGTGGATCAGTAAAACGGGAACAAGTCTTTCATTTCGGCAATGGAAAATGAACGTCTGAAAAATTGAGGCGTGGAGTACACGAGCGGCCATATTCTCAAAGTGACAAACTGGTTCTCTCTAGTTTCCCCTAAAACTCAAACATACGCGCAGTAGACGGATTCTGATTGGTTTAAAATTCCTGAAGCCTTTTATAACAATAGGGGACAAAAAGAACTTTCTAGGGGAGGCAGGGGCGAGTTCGCGCCACGTACACTAAATACTCGTGCCGCTCCGCGAATGAGTAATAAACTGAAACTAGATAATTAGTACCTTTCTTCTGAAGAAACAGATTTTAAACTGTGTAATATATTTCGGTTGGCAAACCAGCCTTCTTCGGATACAATGAGGGAAATTTCCCCTCCCATCGCGTCTCGTGCTCAATCCCCAATAGCGCTTGTTATGCAGGCTAATATAAGGCTCAAAAAGTCCCCTCCAGTCGTCTGATACAAGTAGATTTTTCTGCGGATACCACACAGCTCTAAACAACCTCTTATTTCATTGGACCTGGGTATCACGCAGCTCCATTGTTTTCTGGGCTAGGATCCATTGTTGCGTTGTTTGTTGTTGTTTTCTCAGCAAATCTGAGAAGATTTTGTACGAGCTGCGTGCTGCTGTTGCTGTGGGGCAATAGAGGTTTTGCACGGCAGCCATGTTGCATGGCAGGAACAATAGATTCTTTTCCCTATGGGAAAGAATGTTCTTTCTAATGCAAAACATTTTCATTGTTCCTGCCATGCAACATGGCTGCCGTGCAAAACCTCTATTAACTTTAACTGCTTACTTGGCCAATGGGTGAGGCCCAGACAAGCACGTAACTGCCTGGGCAAGCAAAATTGGAGAGTTGCTAGAATTCAAGTTTTTTTCAAGCCCTGTTTAACCGGCATTTTACATTTTAGCATTTTACGGGGGTTATATTTTTAAACATTGATACAACACAGAAAAAAATGACCATTTTCTTCTTGAGAAGATCTTTAATTAAAACCAGTAGCATATATCGCTGTACTCTGCTTTGATAAAATCATAAATAAAATGTCCACCTACTTTTGCATAATTTGATACAATCCAACTTTTTTTAATGCAATGTGGGCTGTATATAGGTATGCATAAAATGTCTCCTACATTACTACTTGACAAAACATTAACTTTCCATGATACTATACATAAACATTGGAAACTATTTACGAAACTACCTAATGTACTTTGAGATCGGAAATAAAAAGGTCACTATGGCTGTGTTATTTTAGTTGCCAAATCGCTCTTCCTTGTAGAAAGTTCTGCAGCCAGAAATTTTAAACGGAAGATTCACCTCATTTTTTTACTGGTAAACAGTCCGTTGTTCACACATTTTCAATGCCTGCCAAAAATAAAGCACATTCCTGCGATAAAATAATATAATTCACCTTCCAAGACTCGTTTTCCTGCTTGGACGCAGAAATCTACCTTACAAGGGTGCAGATGAAAATCTATAATGAACATCGACTTTGTCGAAAATGTGGAGTGAAATGGCATCATTAATTATTATTTGTCACATGGAAATGCAAATCAACATGTTACATGTTGTTGTGTATGTTTTGGGGTCGATCACAACTATGTTGCAACTTACCACAAATCATACCCAATGTACTTTTATTTCATACTTATTGAGATTTTCTAATGAAATTTGGCATGTGAAAACCCCGTTCAAGGTTCGTGGCCAATCAGAATGGCAAAACGACTTTCTCACACATAAAAAAAGCGTTTCGTCCAATCACAAATCTCAGTATGTATAAAATAAACAAATTACAGCATGGGCAGTGCTTTGTATGGCATTTATGCACTTGTTGGTTTGTATCAGAAATCTCACTTGTTCGCTGCACTCACTTGTTCGATTTCTGATACATCACCAACTCACGCGTAAACACCGTATGCCGCACTGCCCATAAAGTAATCTATATATCATCTTGATATACTGGCTCGAGGTGCTTATGGCGAATTTGACATCAGTGAATCGGCATTGAAATGGTAACCAACTTCCATCACTGTGTGTCTCCAACACACCTGACAAGTTTTCCGGCAAAGGTAAAAATGCTTTAATTGACCCTTTAAGCCCTAATAGTGATCAACATCAAATTTCTCCTCATAATATCAATGCTTGAGCCATCAGAGAGATCATGAGAATTAAGGGTATAATCACCCAAGATGAATTCTCTCGATATTTTATTAATTTCTCCCCATTACTGCAAAAATAAATGGGGACAGGAAAAGAGAAATTGTATTTTGATCTTAGGGTTTAAAGGGTAAATCACAGCCATCAATTTTAGATGTGACTTTGTTGTTGAATATGTTGGCAATTCTCTGATTTTATTGCAGAAGAGGGAAGACAAAGTAAATGATGATATTGCTGTCAAATTGCCATCAAATAAAATTACTAAATTCTCTATTTTGGAATTGCCCATAATAC
This sequence comes from Dendrophyllia cribrosa, assembly GCA_024195265.1. Classification (NCBI taxonomy): domain Eukaryota; kingdom Metazoa; phylum Cnidaria; class Anthozoa; order Scleractinia; family Dendrophylliidae; genus Dendrophyllia; species Dendrophyllia cribrosa. Next base: position 28,509,995 of record JAJLRJ010000011.1, on the reverse strand, counting down.
ACTTTGTTTGCCCCCCAAATTTTGCATAAACTATTGTTTGTAAATGCTCTTGGGAGGACTGGATATTCCCAAGAGCATTTCAAAACAATAGTTAATGCAAAATTTGGGGGGCAAACAAAGTGTATTGTGGGCAATTCGAAAATAGAGAATAAGTAATCTGAATTGCCTTTTGCAACATTGGTTAAGATCACTGCTGAAAATCTTCACAGTGGAGTACACACCCACTAAAATTAAAACTGTTAGACATTTCTCCCACTAGCTGCAGCAAGTGTATAAAATAGGATAGTGTGTTGCTGACTTATGCTTTTATCTGGGCCTTGAATTGCAATCAATGCAACTGGAATGCAATGGTCTACTCTTTTTAGCAATTAAACCTGACTTATCTCTATAATGTCAATACTCGCATACAAAGTGTGAAGAATAAAGAAATTATTTCCTTACGAGCCAGTATCTCAAAATGCATATTAAACAAAATTAAACAGATTACTTTGTAGTCCCTAGTGCACATGCCTGGACATTGTTTACATTATTTGTTTTGATTGTGATGACATTCTGTGACTACTCACATGACGCAGGTTTTATCAGAAGCTGAATGTCTGCCATTTTGGATGGAAAAGCTTGCAAAAGTAAGTTCTATTCTACTGTCGACGAGTTCAAAAGAAGCAATGTTGAAGCAATTTAAGGATCAGGCAGCACATTCAATGGCTGTTGCTTCTGCAATAAGTGGAAAGTTAACTGACATTCCATTGTGCGAGTCTCAAAAAACAATGTATGTGCAGAAGGGACTGCCCAGTACCTTAAATATTGGTGAGCATAAGGGGAGGATAGGAGATTTCATGGTTGTGGCCAATATTTTGAAAGTGGGGTGAACATAAAGCAAAGTAATCTTTATCTAAGAACTTCTGAAAAATTAATGTCCAAAGTCTGCAAGCTAAAGATACACTTCTCTGAATAATTATCTTTCCAGTGATCTTTGACAGTTTTGCAGACAAATGAGCATAGAAAATTGGAAAATGCCACTACATGCTTCCCAGCACAGCCATATCACTCAAATTTGTTAAGTTTAATCTCTTTCCAGGTTTTGTAAGTTACTAAATTTAACCCTTTAACTCCCAAGAGTGCCACAAATCAAACTAATCTTAAGAAAAATGCCAAATTTCGTATTGAAAAGCAAATGGTACCATTCAAATGCACTACCAAAGAGGTTTCATTTGAATGGTCACACCATAACATTTCGTTGACAGACTCATGCAAAAGTACTGCTGAAGAGGTTTCATTTGAATGGTCACACCATAGGATTTCCTCAACAGACTCAAAAATTAGAACAAATGGTACCATGCAAGAGTACTGCTGAAGAGGTTTCATTTGAATGGTCACACCATAACATTTCGGTGACAGACTCAAAAGTTAGAACAACACTACATGTCTCCATAACTGACTCTGGAAGCAAAAGGGTTAAAAAACTCCACTGGACATTTGATATCAGATTTCCATACCAACATTGCATTTTCTACCATGTTTGCCCTAATAACAAAATGGCGCACCACCGCAAAACCGTGTTAATACATGGAGCTTCAGGCTGACTGGGTCTTAAAACTCTTGCACAAAATCATCTGCAACTCCTAACTACATTATGTATATCTATACACTGTATAATTATATACTGGTAAAATCATTGCAATATATTGTATATATTTGCCTGGTATTTGAGACATTTTAAGAATGCCAATCAGAAAAAGGGAATAATTAGTTATGAGTGTGGCATATCCTAGGCAACCTGTACAACACAGGAACCCACTGTACAAAGCTTCCGTCAATATTATTACCAAGTGAAATAACTTACTCTGTCGAGACCTTTCAGAAAGCTCTCTTCCTTCCTCGCCTTCTGCATAACGCTGGAAGTAAAGGACCTATTACACAGGCATATGCCAACCCAGTCATCGTCAGAAATTTAAATACATCCAAGAGTAAGGAAATGCTTTGAGGAAAGCACATTGCAATATCTTACACAGGTATTCACAAGATTATTAATTATTATACTATGCTACAAAAGTACATGTAAGAGCTGACGATGGGTTTGCAATGCCTAGCTTCTATCCGCTATCTCACTTGGTTCCTGGCTGAACTGGTAAATCTTTCCGTGGCGGCATTCTTTCATTTACCTGGTCGAGTCCTTTTGCTTCTGCAAAACCACTGATTTTGTGATTTGGACCGAATACATGGCCTTGTAAAGCTGAAGAAAGAATATCAATTATTATTAAGAGAACACTGTCCAATGAAAAAGCAAAATTCCAGTTACCTGATTTCCATGTTACATCGCCAAATGCCACCAAATATACAACTTAATTGGACAAAAAGATTCTATATAGCACAACAGAAGCAGCACTTTGGAGATAAAGTGCAGGATTGCAAGGATAGAAGTGGATTACAGTTCATCAAATTTGATTTTGTAACAGGCGGTCAAGAAATAACAATTTCCATTCTTGTGAAATTTTGAATTTTTTAACCGTTATTTTGTCTTTTTTGTTGATATTTCTTTTCTTTCATCACTTTTGGCTTCTTTTTCTTCCTGTTTCAAGATAATAAAGCATGCTCCTGGTGGGGAGCAGGGTGGTGTAGTGGTGAGAGCACTCGCCTCCCACCAATGTGGCCCGGGTTCGATCCTTGGTCCCAGCGTCATATGTGGGTTGAAATTGTTGTTGGTTCTCTCCTTGCTCTGAGAGGTTTTTCTCCGGGTACTCCGGTTTTCCCCTCTCCTCAAAAACCAACATTCTAAATTCCAATTCGTTCTGGATAGAGGACCTGCATGAAAACCAGCTGCGGCTGATGTGGCTTTCCTCTCTAAATATAGTTATTTATATAGTAAATATAAATATATATATGTGACCCTATTTGGGAAAACCGGGCTTAATGAAAATCGCGTTGAAATGCATTTCAACAAATTTTGAATGCGTTGTGAATGCATTGCAATGCTTCATAAATGATTCTCAACGCATTTCCAATGTTTCTAAACGAATTCTGGAAACGCAAGCAATGTTCTAAAATGTTTAAGAATGCTTTTGTAATGTTTTTAAATGCATTGGCAACTTTTCTCAACGCTAAGGTAAAGTCGGGTAAAATGTTTTAAAGATTTACGCTTTTAAGCTCTCGGATGCAACGGCGCGGTTAATGTTATTTGAATAATTTTTCACAGTGTTTACTTTGCAGTGGTAACTAAAGTGGTATCGAATAGTCGTTATACATCGTCTTTATGATGCAGATTTTACTTTGAAAATTATGTCATTTTCTCCCTGTAGCATTGAAACACGGTACTTCTGAAAGGGATATTTCCAGTTGAACGGTAACCCCGAGCGGTAACCGATTGTTTTGCTACATGCCGTTTTGCTGCGTCTGAAAGTAGTTCTGCTTCATGAATATAAATTATCTGTATTCCTTGTTCTCAAAGCTTAAAATTAAAGTCTCTGTGTAGTGAATTGACTTTAGGATACAGTAGCCAGTGTCGGTCACGAGCTACATAATTTTTACAGTTTATCTCTGCGGACGTGACCTCTGTAGAATCTCGCGCCGTAATGGCTACGACGTGTTTACAAATTGAAATATGATAACAATATATTTTCAATCCAGGCGAGTAGTTGGCTGACATTCGTTTTTTTTTTGTCATGACAGCACTCCATTAGTATATTTTTATGTCGTTCTGCGTCGTACAATTATTGTTATTATTCGTACATTCAAATTAGAAAAGCACTTTTAGAAAGCTAAGACTGCCGCTGACAAAATTATCATAACGTCATCGCTGGTTCCGATAGAGTGATTTGCTAATTAGATCACGGCTTTCTGCGTTGAAGTTGCAAAATATTTACGCTGTTTCCAGTGTTCGCTGACGAAAACCTGATCATTCCAAGGCAAGGACGAATGAATATAAATTCTTTGAGCTTGTGGCCGGTCATGTGCAACGCTTTAGGCAACAAACCCGCAAGAGAAATCGAGCAACAAATCGCTCGGCGCTAGTGGAGTCGTACATGAGCGACATTGGGGCCGTAACACCGGCCGCGTTGTCCAAGCTGCTGAGATTATTAGCCGCTAAATTTGAAAATAGTATGCGATGTTTAAAAGGTAACAAAAGCCAAAGACGTAGGAACACTGAAAGAACGGAGTGAGACTATTTTCGTCACAGAGGTACGCTGGAAGTAGCTAGGTCTGGTAAACGTCGGTGGCCTCCAGTTCGATTCTTCAGACAGCTTGTAGAAAAAGAAAAACTCTGTTTCCCTGCTTGACACAAGATTGAACAATAACCCTAAGAATTTCATGATGAAAGTAAATTGTTCGCAATCTCAACTGGGATAAAATTAATATAGATCTGAAAATCGATAATTAAATTTTTAATTAATTTACTTTAGGCAAAACCCGAACAATTTTGTGTTTTCCTGCATCTAACAATAAGTTTTCTGCGCGTTTTCTTTCTAAATTTCAAAACTTTTAAGCAGGTAGTTCAACGTTTTGCAATGCATTGCACTCGTTTCGGAACCGATGCTAACGTTTTTGTGAATGCTTCTCAACGCAATCCGTTTCATTGAAATGCACTGTGAATGTTTGAAAACGCGTTGCAAATGTTTTGAAACGATTTTGAAATGGTTCTCAACGTATTTCGGTTTCGTTGGGGAACATTGCCAACGTTTTAAAACGCATTAAAAATGATCTCCAATGCATTCGCAACGTTTGAAAATGCATTGAAATGAAAAAACGGTACAACGCTATTTTCGTTAAGCTTGGTTTCCCCAAATAGGGTCACATATAGTTATTTTTATATATAGTTATTTAAATAAAGTTATTTTATTTAAATATAGTTATTTTATTTAAAATACTACATATCAGCCAGGATGGTGTCTCTCTAATGATTCATGACCCATGACTTGTTTTCGATGGAAGAGAAAATTATGACAGGGCACTCCACCACTACATAGAGTGTCAACAGTAATTTCGTTCACGAGTGACCATCTATCCATGTGGCTTGATAGCTCAGTGGATAGAGCATTGCACTGGTATCGCAAGGTCATGGGTTTGAATCCCGTTCAAGCCTGAATTTTTTTTCAGGTTGCTTTTTTAACTGCTCAAGTTGAGAGCACACTGCAAGGATCATAAATTTCACTCAGTAATTTCATTATTGCTTTGGTTTTGCATTGCTTCACTTCATGATTGGCTAAAATATCTCATGCCAATTTCACAACCAATCAGAAATAAAACTAAAACCAATATTATTGTTAGTTGCTTGCACATGCAGCTGGCACTTGGTGCACAAGCAACATGCATTTGCTTCAAGCTCTGATTGGTTCAACAGATTGTTTACCCCCCTCGTGATTGGTCAGTTATTACGTTGGTTTTGGTTTGATGACACTTGAGTGAAAACCTGCCTTACCTGTTTCAATTCCCTGCTTGCCCCCTGAAAGAAGTCCCACGGGAAGGTGTCCTGAGGGCGTGAGTCCTTTGAGCTGCACAACACTCTCGCTCTCCTCCCTGGTAATGAAACAAAGATATATATATCGAAACTACATGTACGACAATAATATTGAGACAAAATTTTATTGCCAAAAGCAACAGTGATGTAAGGTGTTATTATGATGATAAACACTGCGGTGGCAATGATGACGCAGGCAATGAAGATGAGGAAGATAGCAAGGATGATGATGATGATGATGATGATGATGATGGTGACAATGGTAAAAGTGATTGGGCAGTAATGATAATAGTGATGATGCTAACAATGATGGCGACAAAGGCAGAATAAAAGGATCCTATGAGCTAACTCATGAATGCGAAACAACCTTCTGACCTTCCCCTCTCCCACACGCGTTTTGCTCCACTGACCCACCCCACCCCCCAACGCTCCGTGTCCAACTCCCCACCCTTCTCTTTCTCCAACACCTTTCCCAAGGGTAAGGCAGGTGACCATTACCTATCGCATTTGGAATGGGTAAAATATATGCACAACCTTTATCAGGGCCTCTGATATTACGCGATAAAAAAATGGAAATTATGCAATTTTTTCGTGGCAAATTATGCGATAAGCAAGGACTATTATGCGGAAAATTATGCAAATTATGAGATTTTTTCTGGAACTTTTTTATGCATGTTTTACTAGGTTTCAGAGGAAGAAAACGAAAATACCTGTTTTAAAGCGGTGCTCGCTATCTTTGTGGGACATTTTGAAGCTTTTAGCTACGAAGGAATATCCAAAAAATCCAAAGAAAAAGAAGAATCCAAGAAAAGAGTCTGTAAACGAGCGGCCATCTTGGTTAACCTTAGTAACCAGGCTAAATAAAACATGTGCTCAAGAAATTTACACGGTTACCAAGCTTGTTGTGGCGAAGAACAAACACAGTTTCGATCGAAAGTGGCGGTTTGTTTATTTGATACAGGATAATTCAATAGAAAAAAAATTTTAGCTTAAGTTTCTTAAGCTAAAGCGATAGTGTATCGTGTGGTTTGTTGACATTATGCGATTTTGTGTGATTTTTTACGAATTATGCGATTTTTCGTGAATTATGCGATCGGATGCAATTTGAGGCCGATTATGCGAAATCGCACCATCGCGTAATATCAGAGGCCCTGCCTTATGTAATGGTAAGTGGAATTACAGGAATGTAGCTAAGATATCCAGCAGGTGGACTTTTGTTCATAACAGGTGGAAAATTTTGGTAAAAAAAAAAGAGAAAGAGCTAAGCAGACACAGTTTTACAGGCGGAAAAAATCAAGAAAACTCAGTCTTCAGGCGCTTATTTTTTTTCGCCTTCCGTCTATTATTAACATCCCTGAATTACCAAGAAAAGTTTGCAGCTAAAAGAAGGAGTGAAAATTTGCATAATTGTCCCAGTATACAATATCTCGTTCAGCGCCGCAAATTCACAAAGATGATGATGGAAGAACTAATGATGATAATGGTGATAATGATGATGACGATGACAACAACAGCAGATGATAATGGAGACATTAGTGATAGTGAGAAAAAAGTTGACATGGATGACGGAAGTGGTGATAGTGATGATGATAGTGGAATTAAGTAATGGTCCTACAGGGATTGGGAAGGCAAAAGAGACAAGTGGGCCTATGGCCCCTGACTTTGAAAAGTTATGGGCCATTTGGTAAAAGTATGGGCCGGATGAAAAGGAATACGGAAATGATAAAGTGCAATTCGTGATACTATGTAGAGTATTTTACTTATTTTTGCAGTTTTTCACTTTTCCTCGTGTCTCGTAATGCTGCTTGTTTTGAATGTTTTGCAACCAGAGGTCATGGTATTTTTTTGGCCATGTTTGAGGCAAATCTTACAAAACATGGCATCTCTTTCATACAATAGCCACGGCCACAAAGTTAACCACTTCGACTGGAATTTCCTGTCTTCGTGAAGCTTACTTGCAGGCCTGGAACTCGTTTCGCAAGATGGACCTTGTCCTTCAAACTCGACAGTCGTATCTTTGTTGTTTTTATGTTCGCGTCAGTCTCGGCCGACTCGGCGTTCCATTCCGTGTTAAAAAAAGTTGAAAGTTTTCTTTGGCCTTGAGTACTATCTAACTTCGGTAGTTTCTTGGGAGGCATTATTTCGATTTGAAATGCAAAAGAAATGAATTTATTTAAACTCAAAGCACATGTCAAGCCGCGGCAGAACCTCGTTTGCGAGCTGAGTGCGAGTAGAGGTCTGGGGAAGAAATTAAACGAACACGAAAGATCGCCGATCGAAGAAGCAAATACACAAGTCAATATTTCATTATTTTATTTGTTGTAACACAAAATGAATACGGATATTGAACTGCTTATCACCTATTACGCGACTAGGGCGCATGTTGGGCTCGGTAAGCAGTTTTATAATGCGACATTTTTAAATTTTTTGCGCCATATGCGCATGGCGCACGGCCTTCCCGATCCCTGGTCCTAGTAAGAAGTAGAAAAAAAAAAAAAAAGAAGTAGGCACCCTAACGGCAAGGAATGCAGAAAGGTATTTATTGTGAAATTGTTGAAACCATCCACCTCATTGGCTGAAACATGAAAATCTACCATAACTTAACCAGGTAGTGCATTTATTTATCTCTAGTTTATTAATTGATTCCCTTTTAGTGAAAACTATTATGAGGTTTAATGCAACCAAAATTCTATGCGGGAAACATGTAAAATTAGAGGCCTTTCTTGGCCATTGTTTTGGAGTTTCACGATTGGATGAAATCTTGTAGCACAAAAGAAACATCACTTTAAAATAAAGTTCCAGTACATTTTATTTAAAAAACATGTTGTCCATAGGTTGATGCATTCTCAGTAAAAAAAACCTAAACGATCTTATGTGGGGAAAGCGAAATGCCGCGGAACAATAGAACATTGCCTACTTCTTACACATATTGTTACTTAAAAATTAACCTCCAAGACTCTAAGTACTCACCTGAGTACGGTGAATACCCTGGCCATTTTTCCGATGGCTCGTATTTTGCTGCGAATGACTTCTTTCCTTTTGATGGCTTCACTTTGTTCTTCGTCCTCTTCTCCTTCAAGTTCCTCATCAGTGCAAATGTTGAGAATGTTCACCAACATTTCGGTGACTACAAGTGTAAGTGGACAAAACAACTTTTCATCAAATGTCTACCAGAGTCAGTGGCTTTTTTCCTTGTGCTTCAAACCATTCAAACCATTGCTTGGGGGCTCATAGCTGGGTTGCAGGGTTGTGTCAATCATAGGGGGCATTATTCAATCTAGGGGCTGGCTGCCAAAAGTGGAATCCTCAGGATATTCCAGGCACCCAACCTCCATTAAGTGATGCAGTTGTTAAACTCATAACCAAAATATAAGCTTGGGAACTGGTGCCTTAAAGTTAGCGGGGTGTTGATACAACACATACCCAGCAAGGAGGTATCCATGGCAACCCTGGAAGTGGGAACCACGTAACCTTAAAAGCAGCTGCTAACAGGCACCGTCACACAATTCAGTGGAAAGAAGAGACTTACATGAATACTTACCCAAATGCCAACAACTAATAGGGTGGGAGGAAAGGGTGCAAAATCCACAAAGATTTGCAAAGGCAAAGCAATAAAACACATGGAACAAATGCAGTGATAGACCTGTGAATCCCCCATTGGCCACCCCATACGTCAGGTGCAACAGAAGGAGAAACCACTGACCGCATTGGCTCGAGTTCAACTTAGCCTAAATAATATTTAGCCACATTTAATATTTGGGAATACCCTAAATCCTGGTGTTTAAAAAATGGTTTGAAGCACCAATCTGGAATTTCTACCATTTCTTATCACATTTATTTCGAATAAGTTTCAGGCTTACCTTTTTCACCGACGAAGGGTAAAGACCACGTAAACACATCCATGAAGTTTGGAAGCCAATACGGATGAGGAGAGCAGTTGAACTGACGAATATTCATCACATTGTTCTCGTACTTTAAAACAGCAGCTGAAAAAAGGTTGCAACAATTTGATCATTTTGTATGTTCTCTTCCCTATTTCCTTCATTTTTTCAAGAGCAGTTATTGTCTGCACATGCCATGTGCAGAAGCTGTTTGTTTATCCCTGAGGTGCATAATCTATAATTTTTTTAGTAATATATCAAACATGAGACACAGTGTTTCATCAGATTTCCAAACACCGCCAAGTGGGTTGAAAATTTTTTTAAACCCACTTCAAGGTGTTTGGAAATCTGATGAAATACTGTGTCAAATGTTTGATATTACTTCTCAAACAAAATGATTTTAGAAGGAGAAATTAAGGATGCAAAAATGAGGAGCATTTCAACTGATTTCCAAACACTCATTCAACACTCATCTTTTGTATTTTGTTCATGAATTATTAATGAGTTTGAGAATTCTTGTGTACAGTGTAAAATCCAAGATGGTGGCCAAGATTTTGAATGTCACAGATCCCCAGAAGTGGAATAACCCTTATATTTACCATAGCTTGTAAAGCACATCACAGGCTATCTATGAAAGGTAAAATCTTTTCGAAATATTGTAATGTCACAAAAAAAAACCAAGGGGGAGGAGTTGCCCCCCCGCCCCTCCACTGTAAGTTTGTTTGTACATCCTGCTTTTACCCAGCAGGGTGGTCCAGGCGTTCATTCATGAAATTCTTGAAAATTGCACCTAATCCTTTAAAAATTTATGATGGAAAATATATTCAGGAGGCCCCCTTTCCAATTTCTGGCTAAAAGCCTGTCTGAGGGTTTACTTAAGTCTTGTTTACCACCAAAAACTTGTTGTAACACAATACTAAATCCTTGATAATATTTTATTTTACGAACCTTTGTTATTATACACATCCAGATAGTTAGGAGCAGAGAAGATTGTGATGAGTGATGGAAAACCAGTGTCTTGACTTTTTCTGTACATTCGGTATCTATAACAAGAAGCAGAAAAATTGAGAAACTGCTTATTATATATACCGTCGAACCTCAATGTGCAATCACCTCTCCTAAGTGACCACTTTTTCCGGTCAAATCACTATAGTTGATTAGGGGTGTAACAATACATTAAACTATCGATGTATCACGATAGTTGGTGCCGCAATAGTGCGCTTTCAATAGTAAAATCAACTGTTGATAACAATCGCAATAGTTTGGCCTGACTATTGATAGTTTCAATAGTAGGCAAAAAAATGAGCACCGTTTGGCTGCAATATACTTATTGTAACCTTGTTTGAAATATATAGTGAATAAAATAAAATTGCCTGTTTGTGTCGTACATATTGCTAAAATGCTAGACAACGCAATCCATCAGCGACTCCATCAGCGCCATTCTTGTTTTTACATCATACAACATAAATTCCCAAGAGGGGAGGCTACTTAATAAGATCACATGGCACAGCAAAACAATCATGGCGGACAAAAAAGTGAGTCTTCGTTTGTCTGGTTTCTACTTTTCATTACCGCAATACTATCGCAATACTGATCCAACTATGGTGATAATATCGCAATAGTGCCCCAACTATCGCAATAATAAAATTTTACCCAATAGTCACCCCTATAGTCGATACCTCTGGTTAGTGACAGCAACCACTTTCAACTCTAGAAATTTGACTTTTTCTATTACATTTTAATCTCTGGTGAGCAAATGCATTTCTGCTTAGGGGAGGGAACTACATTTTTCGGGTGGAATTTGAACAACACAGGATGCCTAAAACATACTTTTAAAATGTTCTGGGAAGGAAAGCACTCTTTCAATTCAACAAACAGAATATTGACAAGCTTACCTGTGCTGTCTTTACAGAATTTCAAGGTGTCATTTATGGTTTGCACTTTTTACCAGACAAGTTGTGGAATTAGGTGTATTAAATAAAACTAGCCCCCCCCCCCCCCCCCCCCCCCCAATTTCTAGAGTACGAGGTTTAAATCACATGAATCATATATTCACTCACCCAGCATCTTGTGCCTCATGTGCTCTGATTATTGAAAGCAAATTGTTCCTTGCAAGGAAATCGCATGTTGCTTGGTAACTGAAAACAAAAGACATAGTAAGAAACTCTTCGATCAATCAAAAGTTGCATTACATTACAAGAGATAGGTATTTCAAGATAAATGTTTCTCAAACATTCCATTTGATTCTGGGTTAAAAGTTACTGAATGTGTTTAGGCAAAGATAAAGTTGGCTTCCACAATAACATCCAAAATGATGGCTCTTCAATGATGACACAGGTTTTCAGGACTGTGCTCTAGCAGTGCCTGCATGCCACAGGTGACTAACCTTGGTCTTTTTGGCAACAAGAATAACATGGTTTTTGCCCAGTTGGAATCCTTTTGGGCTCCCTATAATAACTCTTAGAGCACAGCCTTGGTTTTTCACCCGTTTTAGATCAAACATTTCAGGACATTAAAAGGTTATGCATGTTTACTTGTTTGGTTTATTCTAGGTTATTCTCATGCTTGATGCATTTGAACCTTTTTTACAGCTTTTAACTAAGAGAATTGCATGACAAATTAATAATATTCATTTGTGACGTTAACCATACATCACTAAATAATTGTTACTAAATTTCATGAGGAATGTTCGAACTTATGTGATTGATAATTGACATTGGTGACGAAGCCCTTACGTTACTAATTCGACAGTTCATGTTTAACATCCATGATATACAGTTCATGTACATGTAGTATGAGGCATGGTGTAAACCTATCAGAGAAACCTTCCTGCAACCTCAAAACTCATCTCATATGAAGTACATAGTGGAATCAGTTTACAGCACAGAGTCTCCCTGGTCACTGTGGTAGACATATAACTGTCCTTTCTCAGCACAAACATTCATGGTTTCTAGTTACCTGTAGAAGTAAGAACAGCCTCTAACAGTGTTATGACTGAAGTGTTCGGAATTTTTTTCATTGCCATAATCTTCCAATGGGTCAGACCACAGTAAGTCGCACATGGGCCCAAATGCAGGCGGCTCTGTGAATCGGTCAATCTAAAGGACACAGAAAAAAAAACACAGTTGAGTCTCTCATATTGTGTACTCTCAGGATCAAAAATGTTGACACTCACAGAAGATGGCAGTCCCTGCTGATATATTGTGTTTTCGTCACTATGGCCAGGAGCTTGCTTTATACTCATGTGGGTAGGGCAACAAGTTAAAGGGAGGGTTTCACGGTTCGGCGCATGTGCAAGCTATGACGTAACCAATTTAATGTCATTGTTTAGAACAATCGGAAGCGAGTAGATTCACCACCATTTATTCTACGCCACCAGAGCGTAGAATAAATCCTTCGGGTCAAAGGTTTTATTCAGTGTTGACTTTGTTGGTGTAATCCGTTGAAATTTTCTGTGAATTTTGGTCATCCTTCGCTTTGTTTGGACTAATTATAGTATGTGATTATTGAAGTAAATGTGAGTGGTTTTTTAAACCGATGGTAAGCAAGCGAATAAAGCAATTTAATCTGTGCACATGCACCGAACCGTGAAACCATCCCTTTAAGGTTTGCCCTCCATTTTTCTTTTTTTTTTCTCGTGTTTTCGTATCTACTTTGTGCATCGCGTTATATTTGGTTACGAGAATATGCACACATGAGCCCATGATACTTGGGATCCTGTGTGATCAGCATCGTTTTGCAAGAAAAACTGAAACAAATTTGGGTTTTATTGTTTGTTGCTGTTTTACGGCAGTGTTTGCCTTTGAGTAATGTACATTACACAAACAAATTGTTGCTGTGAAGGCATATTTCAGAACGGACCTTGTTTACGTAAGTGTTGGCCCGTGAGTAACGTACATTACTGGCAACAGTATAGGCAACGCGTAGCCTCTTGTTGTCTTATGCTGCCTTCCACTAACAACAACAACAACAACGACGATTTTTCAAATAATAAAACAAAATATAGTAGCAACCCGCAAATAACTAGAATTAATAGTGGCGGGTTGCTGCGCACAAAACAGTTACAGAAGCTCACAATAAAATAAATGAATAACAATAGATAAGAGAGGGCTGCCTATCATAGCTGAAGAAGGGAAACTAAGAAGCCCAAATGTACAGCAAAACTTCACCAACTCCCACCTGAACAAAAAAAAAAATACAACTAACTTCAAAAGATTAACATGGAATTGGGGCACATATGCACAAGTATCATACCACCGACTACAGAGTAATCACTAGCATTAGCATTCTTTGTTGTTTTCTCCATTAAATTGCATTTAACTGCTTGGAAATACTGCTAAAACAGGGAGAGGGCATTCCTGGTTCTTTTCACAACATCACCATACATGTACCTTTTTGATATCATCTAGGGTGTAGATCTCCGGTGATAATCCCCCATGCACGCAGAGGAACTGTTTGTTCATGAGCGCAGCAAGAGGCAGTGAGTCAAATGACCTCATACAAGCATCATACACTTTTTCTGTGTATTTGATTTTGCCTGGGAAAAAAAACAACAATACAACTTGGAATATTTTTAACCATTAAACCGATCCCCATATATTTTTTATGCTGCTAATTGAAAGAAGTTCTTAGGGGGTGTTTACACGACACCAGGGCGACTTTCGCGCTGGGGCCAGTTCACTCCGGTTCCCTCTTATGGCTCTACATTTGTTTACATGATACCACCACATTTTGTGGTGGTATCATGTAAACAAAGAGGGAACCGGAGTGAACTCGCCCTGGCGCGAAAGTCACCCCGGTGTCATGCAAAAACACCCCCTTACACTGTAAATATCAAGACAGTTATCTTTGCTGATCATTTTCGTAATTTCCTAGAATTTTTATTTTAAGCACCATTGGAAGTTTAAGTGTTAAGGGCAGCCCTGATTTGGAGGAGAGGAGTTGCCAAGGTCAAATATTTAACGCTCTAGCATGAACAGTAAGACTTTTCTTTTCTTTACTTCAGACTGGGCTTTCTTATAATGCCTCTAATATCGCAGGTCAGACTTGAAAATCTCGGCCTAATCTACCAAATAATCTGCTAATCTAATTTTCCAATTTTTGACACTAATCTTTAAAGTGTATATGACAGTGATTTTTTTTATTTGCTTGATCGAATCTACATGATGTTCTGATAAGAAAATGGAAAAAAAAATTTCGATATCGATTTTTCTTCTCTGTGTTGTAGCCGTCTAAAAACGTGAAATTTCACTTCCGGTGTGTTACAAAACCGCGCAAGAAGAAAGACTGGAAATAGTCCGCTGTGACGTCAATACAGAAATGCCGGTGTCGAGGTTTCTCAGTTCCACGCATTTTTTAATGTGCCCCGAGGAAGAAACATGGTTCTATTAAGGTGTGTTGTCTATGGTTGTAGCAACACGCACCAAAAAACGGAGGAACTGAGAAATCACGACACTGGCATTCTTGTATTGACGTCACAGCAGACTATTTCCAGTCTTCTTCTTGCGCGGTTTTGTAACACACCGGAAGTAAAATTTCACGAATTTCACGTTTTTAGACCGCCAAAATGCGGAGAAGGAAAATCGATATCGAAAGGTTTTTTCCATTTTCTCATCAGAACATCATGTAGATTCGATCAAGCAAATAAAAAAATCACTGTCATATACACTTTAAAAAACAGATAAGGAGAAAGGAGCACTTTACCCTTTCAGTAGAGTGACAAAAAAAGTGAAAATATCATTTATTTGTACTGAAAACAAACAGTAAAAATGGAAAGTACGGTGTGAGTGTTTTTATTTAACTGGTCGCAATCTAGGATTTCATCGTCTGACTCAAAAGTTAGAACTACATCATGTAATTAGGGACTTTAACAGAGTTGACCCCTTAAATCCTCAGGGTTATTGTTATTCCTTACTGGAGACAAAAAATCATATAGGATAGGTCTCAATTTCCGAAGTTGTCTACAAATTGGTATGAACCATGCAGCAACAAACAAGGTTTGAGGTGTAAAAGGGAAATAATAATAATAATAATATATTAATAGAACAGACCTCAGGAACAAGTTGCAACACATCTGTTGTATTTATTTATGAATTTTATGGATTCAACTGAAGTAGGGAGTTTTCGATTGTCAAAGGATAACCATATTAGCTGCAATCCTAGTATTCTCATTTCTGGCTTTGTTTATCTGTTTCACTTCTTCAAAAGAATCAGCAACTAACATGTACAATGAATATAAATAAATATTGTTTTGCCACAAGCTTAAGTTATGGAACTCTTGACTTTTAAAGAGTTGGATGCTGCAAAACTGCCTCTAAACCATACTCCCACCCTACTAAAATGCTAAATGTACAAGTGTGGCCACTTAATACAGGTAAAAATAACAAAAACAGACAAACTGCTAAAAGGTGGCTGCGACTGCTTAATAGAGGTGACCATTTAATGCAGGGAGCAAATACAAAGTTTGTATGGGAGAAAATTTGGGACAGTGAAAACTGCCACTCAAAAGAGGGTGGCTGCTATACAGGGCTGTTATGTACAGGTTCATTATAATTTTGCAAGCTACTCATTTTAATAAATAAATAAAAAAGACTTTTCAATATGGCCACCTGTTTTAATGTCAATGAGTAAAACAATTTTTTTTTCTGAAGGTTAAACACAACTGAAGTGTAACTTTTCTCACAAAACTTGGAAAGTCGCAGGAAAAAGATAACCTTGAGTCACTGGAGTGTAAAACAAGGCCATTATTACATTGTAAAAATGTATCTGTTCTCTGTCAAAGTTTTATCTGCATGCAGTCAGATTAACCCTTTGACAACAAAAACATTCATCCAGCTGGTGAAAAAAATATGGTATATTGGTGTTAGCGTGTTTGTGCGACTTTATAGTCGCGTGGAAAATTATCACGGCGAGAAAGTGAGCGTTGTGATATAATTTTTCATTTTCTAATCATGTAAATTTTAAAAGCGCAACTCTATAATTTATTCATGAATGTCCAACGAGTCTATATATAAAGTGAAAAATGTCGTGTGAGGTTCAAAGTTCTTTCTTAATTTACGTCGAAATTATATACAATATCAAAAGACTGACGTACGAAAGATATAGGCATCGAAAAAACGGCACCTGAACTGCCCACAATAGAAGCTTTTTACGTAAAATAATAATTCGAACGATCGATTGTTCGGAGATAGATTTTGTTTTTACGCGGGTATTGAGGCGTCTCCTATTGAACACAGTTGAAGCCAGTGGATTATAAAAACAGGAGTCACAATTTTTGAGCTCGTTTACAATGTAAAATTAGATACTTACATTCTGTTTTGAAGGTAAAATATTCCGTTAAATGTCTGCATTCATGGTTCCCTCTTAGCATAAATAGTGTGTTGGGATAAAGGAGTTTTAACGCCCACAAGTATAAAACGCACTGCAAAAGAAACAAGGGAACGTTGTCGAGAAAGGGTGTTTTATAGGAGATAGCAACAGCTTTATCTGAAAGGGGCGAAACGGGGAGAATTGAGAGGTATTTGAAAGAAGGAACATCGAATGAACATGCGTTGATATGCACAGATACATCGATTAAAATAATGATACAACGGATGACAGGGGCAAAACTCGGTTTTTCATTTTTCCATACCTCGATTGAAAAATATCCTCTGTCAACGTAATCGCCGAGAAAAAGGTATCTAGTGGAACTTGGTGATCCTCCCACTTCGAATAACTTGATTAAGTCGTAAAACTGACCATGTATATCGCCGCAAACTACAGATGGTATAAAAAGACAAATAGGACACAAAATCAGTACTATTGATCGATCTGCTCACCTAAGCCTACGACCTGCCGCAGACTTTCGCATAAATACCTGCACATTTCAATCACCAGTTGCTTGTACCTGTTATAGGTGCTTCGACCTCAAGCATAGTTGCTTCTTTCTGTAAAAGTTCTGTGCATAAATTGATGATTTGAAGAGCAACGTCCTCTTCAACTCTTCCTTCCCTCAAGAAATGAGCCTTCAATACATCTGCTTTAGGTTTTCCAGACGCATCGAACACATCGGCGATCTTTAGTCGCTCAATCGGCGGCATTGGTACAGCTAGATGCGAAAAGGAAGCAAAAAATCCTATTAAAAAACAAGGCAGTCGGAGTCCCCCAACATGCAAAATGGCCGCTATTGAGTCGGGTGGTAAGATTATCATTTATGCTAACTTTTAAGCACTCTTTCAGCCGTAGGTAGCTTTCCATCTTGGCTAGCCATCTTGTTTAGACCCTAAAATGTGCGATGGCGAGTAGTGGCCAGTAGCTACTTTCTTTCAGACCAAGATGGAACCAGATTTCGCCAATCACTACAGTTTTCTTTCTCGGCTACGGGCCTTCGTTCACTGAAACGACACATAAACAAATGCAGCAAGCAAGCAACACCGCGGCTGCGCACTGAGAGCCTCGTTTCCATGCAGCCTCGCCCCTTCGATTATTTCTCCTTCGTTGATCGCGATCGGTGAATCTTGTGTATGTGTCGATCTATTAAAATATCTGTGAGTTTAAATCATATCAATAGTATAGGCACCTCTGTGTTTTCGGAGACCATATTGTTTGGTAGACAACCATAGTAAAATCAGTAGGTTTTTTAAATATATTTCAAGTGCGTAGCTCCTTGTACACAATTCACCTCTAGTATAGTCAAATATGCGCACCTGACCAAGTGTGATGTCTTATGATCATCTCTACCAGGTACTAGGGCGTATCCCGTAAAATGTCGGTTATAAGCAGTTATAAGCCCTGGGCCAGTACACAACTTCGTCAGTTTTCAACAGTGTTATAAGCGGAGCCGGGGGAGGGGGGGGGGGGGGGGGGGGGGGGGGGGGGGCTTATAAGGGACATTAAAAAAAAACGTTTCGGAATGAACGTGATCTTAAAATTCATACGCATGAAACAACAGAATTCGATTCCAAATTGTTTATGGAATTGTAGAGAGTTTAAAACTAGTGCTAGTCCCTGAAGAAGCTTTGTTATATATATAGAGGTTAGTTCAGCAGCAAGAAGTTGTGAAATACGGCTGAATATTTTTATATACGAGTCAGTTTTTATCAGTTTTGGAGCCTTTAGACGAGAAAAAATAAATACTGACGAGTAAAAATGCCCAGCCGTATTACACAACTTTTCGCTGAATAAATTGTTTATTATACGACAGTAATCTTCTCAGAAAACTAAGTTTTTGAAGTTGTTTTTCCTAGCGCGCAGTCAGAGGAGTGTAATAACGTGTCATATTTGCACTCTAGAATGCTATGTCGAATAATAATTGTCACTATTATATTCCACTTTTATTTTATTTGCTTCTGCTTCTGTTTTTCTGCCGTAAGGATCAGTTTGCCGTTTCTTTTGTTGGATCATTATCAGCAACACTTCAAGTATTAAAGTGCCCCTATAATCAGTGGTCGGTTCCGGCAATTCTACTTTTTACAAAAAACGCGGATTACGAAAATGAAAAATGCCTTAAAATCAAGGCCGTCCTCTGGTAGAAAAGAGGTATACCAAGCGACGTAGACGGCACTGCGGGCACTACTGAGCTAACTGAGTTCGGACTCATTCGTTCTCCGTTTACGAAGTACGTCTTCTCCAAGTCCTCGACGTGGTAAAAGCCAGTATCTGATGGGAGAATTATCTCCCCTTCTTCGGAGGAAATGTAGATCCCCTGGTTTAAATCGAGCCTGAATATCATGGCCAGATTACCGTTGTTTAGAGTTGAGGACTTAAGTTTGACCTCTTTCTCGTCCATCTTAATCTTGATGTAGTCCGACATCTTCAAGCATTGAACACAAAGTGTGCAACACTTGTAAATTAACGTCAGGATTGCTCAGAATTTCCCGCCTTTTTTTGACAACTGTCCGCCAAAAAGTCGAAACAAAGAAAGATAAAAAAGTCGACTTTTTTCGACTTTGTATAAAAAGGCAAAAAGCTGAAAAAACTTGAGAAATTTTCCTTTCTCGCTTTTTTGTGATTAGTGAGATGTAAATATTACTCAAGAAAGTTGGTTCACTTTATATCGAAGACAAATCCTAAAAATGTCCGGCTTTTTATGAGAAAAGGGGGCACTTTTCTCAGGCTTTCATAACGGCGAGTCGAAGTTTAAAAAAGGGTGTCCTTTTTTTGTTTTGAGTGTAAAATACAAACAAAGACCTTGATTTTAAGGCATTTTTTGTAAGAAAAGTAGAATTGCCGGAACCGACCACTGATTCCCTATGATCAATTTTTTTATTTTCATTTTTTTACATTTTCGTGTACTATTAGACTTTCTTACTCATCTTGCCACATTTCAATCCATTACGAACATCAGAAGTCATTTTATTTAAACATTTATCAAAATCAAAAATATGATCACAGGGGCACTTTAATACTGATCTAGAAACTCAGATCATCCGGCCATTCTCAACGGTTTGGATCATGGAGAGGCCATCTTGGTCCCCTAAGTCACTTAGTTTGCTGCAGCTAAGTAGTAAGTTTCTCGTGTCAGAAATGCAAAAACAATGGGAGTCACCTACTTCGTTTCGGAGATAAGATATCTGAAAGGCCATCCTAATTTCAAAAAATCGGCCTTCCTTACTCGATATGGCTCTAATCAGTCTAATCACGCGGATCCAGGGGGGTGGGGTGGATTGGGTGGCTAGCCACCCCCTTTAGACCAGTGCGGCAGGGGTTTCATTAAGGGCCGGGCACCGGGTAAATTGACCGGCTGTGAACACGATTTTGCCCGGCTGCTTTAAAAATTTAAACCTTATTTTTTTTCGCCAACAAGTTAAATAATTTACTAACTAGAACTTGACCTTTTTGATGTGTGTTCTAAAAAAAAAGTATATTATATTTCAACTTAAAAAAAAAACAACGAAGTTACTGCTTATTTGCCTCCCGTTGATCCCTGTACAGAAGAAACGTGACAAACAACTGAAATCGCCCCACAATGCATTGCCAGCTTAGAGCTCTGCATCATGTTCTGCATTATATCACTGAGTTGCAAACAAGTTCCACGTGTGTTATGGCGACCAGAAAAAGGCCAGAACAGTCGATTAAGGCGGGACTTAACCTAAACGCCACTTTTCCGCCACTTGACATGGCTTTAATGGAAATATCTCGTTCACGTTTCAAGCAATCCAAAAACTCTATGCTTAAAACATAAACCTATGTTATGTGGTGTTTTGTAAATTTTTGGGTGATTTTTGGGTATGTTTGGGAGGAAATAATTTTTCTTAAAGGATTGGTAAAATTTATGTTGAAGATTTAGTGAAGTTTTAAAATTAGAATTTGTAGTTAATAATTAATAGACGGATACCAAGTTAGTCAGTCCACTAGCAACCTGAGGTGCTCTTGCGTGGGTATCGACTGTCTGTTGGTGTTCCAAAAATCATTTTCTTACTCCTATCCCTTCTTAAAACCTCATCGAATTTTATTCAAATTTAGGTTAAGTCCCGCCTTAAACAATATTTTTGTATTCAACTTAATAACTTGATGTCCATGACTACAGATATCTGTATTCAGTTGACTAAACAAACAAAATACAATGTTTTAAGCAACAGTAAGATGCTTAAGTTCGTGCTTCAAAATGCAGGAAAATGCATCTCCGGGAGACTAAAATTTAAAAATTTTCCCGGGAGGGCATGCCCCCGGACCCCCCTACAGGGGAAGGGCCTTCGGCCTTTCCAATCATGTGCCCACCTGCTCAAACTCATTGCCCTCATATTCAAAATCTTAATGGACCTTAGTGAAATCGCTGCATCGGTTTTAACAGTTTTCTTTTTAATTGCAACAATTAAAAAAAATATAGACTTAGGCATACACCCGTAGCCACCCCCCATAAAAAATCCTGGATCCGCCCCTGAAATTAATCTCTAGAATGCAACTTTCTGTGCCAAATTTAATAAAATTTAATTGTATTCAGCAAATTTTTTTAACTGGTGACGTTCCTTAAAGCAAATCTAATCCTTAAACGAAAGCATTTGCATTTTGCAAAGGTTTGACAGCCATAAGTTGGTGAGGTTCAACGCTGTGTGGGTAGAATAATGGGAAAAAATTAAACTTCCTATATTGATTTTTTGTTTATATTTTTTCCAATCTGTCAAAAATTGGAAGACAAAATTATGTAACCAAAAAAATGTAGGGATCTCTCACCATCCGAGCGAGTGAAACTAAGCAAAAATAAATGATTTTTGGAACACCAACAGACAGTTGATACCCACGCAAGAGTACCTCAGGTTGCTAGTGGACTATTTTGGTGTCCATCTATATTAATTATTAACAACAAATTCTCATTTTAAAACTTCATTAAATCTTCTCTAAAATTTAGGCCAATTTTACCAATCCTTTGAGAAAAACGTTTTCCTCCCAAACATACCCAAAAATTTAAAAGACACCCCATACCATAGATTCATGAGGTGAGCATTGAGGTTTTGGATTGCTTGAAACGTGAACGAGCTATTTCCATTAAAGCCATGTTAAGTGGCTGAAAAATGGGATTCAGGTTGAGTCCCGAGTTAACTAGGGCCCTTTTTCTCAAAATGCAGTTTTTTAACACATGAGAAAAGATATCTAAAAGGATTAGAGGACATTAGAGCTATGGACCTGAAAAGTTAATGGGGATCGATGAGCGAAGGAATTTGTCATAGCATTCTTAGTAAAGAAGTGGTCAACTAACCATGTTTTGGCCATGTAACTTGCGACACGTGCTGTGACGTCACATTTTCAAATTTCTCAAAAACCCTTCGCTCATTCCAAGAAGTATTCTCTAACTTTAGAATGACTGTAAAATGTTATTATTCCATCGAATCTACATGTAGCTACATGTAGAAATCTTAACTCAAGTCACATATGTGTCGCGCATAGCTTGAGGTCTCTACGGGAATTACATTTGCTGACAGTGTTCAAAAACATCCATTTTTGAAATCGATTGTTCATAAGCTTTCCAACGAAACGATATATAGTTTGTTATGATTGTGAATTCAGTTATAAAACATTTTTGGTATAGTTATGATGAAAAGGAGCATTCATCTGATTGGTTCCCGGCCCGAATCTTGCAATACGGACCGCGCTCCCGAATTCAATTCGCTAAATTCGATCCTTTTATGAAACACTGAGCAAAAGAGAACTGTTTTCAGTCAAGTAAAAACATTTTTCCTTATGTTTGGTTAACAATTTCGGTTAAACTTTTCGCAAAGTGGCCTGAAAATCCATTATAAATGCACTTTATAAAACTTTATTGAACTAGCTTGTTGTGTCCGTAAAGGGGAATATTGGTTTCGTTCTTTTAAAAAGAACTCGACCAATATTTCTCCAATACGGACCTCACGCTAGTTAATAACATCTATATATAAGATATATATCTGAACAAATTTGAAAAGAAAACATGCACGCTAACTTTGTCCGTTTTGGCCAAAAATAATTCAAGGGGAGGGGAGGGGCTTGCATCAGAGCCACCTTAAATTTTCGAAAAGTTAAGGTGGCTCTGAACTTCTTCCCAATAATTATTGTATCCTAACATACTAATAACAATTCGATAATATAAAAATGGGGTCACCGAGCTCGTTTTTTAGTAAATAAAGGGTGTACTGTGTTTTTAACATGTTATAGTGTTAAAATGGTATCCTGTGACGTCATGACCCTGACCATAACTAGTTCAACAATGACTGGGCATTTGTTTGATTCCATAATTGCAGCACTGAACTTATAAAGAATGGTAGTATTGATCCATCCAAGTGTAAGCCTTGGAAATTGGTAGAAACTGTTGTTAGCCACCTTACGACTTGTAGATCTCAGTGTACATGAGAGCTAGACACATTGGTCCCAGCTGGAATGCTGCAAAGCTATGTTAGCCTCCCGGCCAGAATGAAAACAGCCTAAGCGCTCTAGGGGGCTAGGGGTGGGAGCATGTCATCCATTAGTGCACATGGTAGGCGTGGGTAGCGTGCCTAAAGCTAGCAACTAATTGCTACGTTTTTGTAAATTTGCTCAGATATAAAATATTAAATGGAAGCTGACCAGTATACAACGTGTTTTTAAGAATATTTTAGCTGGCGGTACTAGCCTTCATCAGATTTATGACTTTCACAACTAAATTCCGATAGTATCTTCAACGGGCGTTAAAAATTCCGAGGGGAGGTTTGATGGGGGCGTTGAGGAGGGTGATCTTATCCCCTACTCCTGCCCCTAACTTATGAATGGGGTGGGAAGATAATCTATACTGCCGCTAAAGAAAATACTTGTATGCGATCGTTAAACGTGTCTGCGACGTAAAGATTCCCTCTTTTGTCTACTGCTACACCAGCAGGAAACCGCATGAATCCATTCCCTTGGCCTTTTCCTCCAAATTTGGTCACAAAGGTTCCATTTTGTTGAAAAATCTGTACTCGGTGGTTACTTCGATCAGCAACCACAAATTGCCCCTGGTCATCAACGGTAATACCCGCGGGGTTGTTTAGTAACCCGTCTCCGTCCCCTCTAGATCCGAAATGAAAGTTAAGCGAGCCTTCTTTGTTGAAAATGTAAACTCTATGGTTGTTATAGTCCGTTACGGCTATGTGACCAGTTCTGCCTATGGCCACACCCCACGGGCATGCCATGTCCTTGGAAACGATCATCCCCACGGGGATCCCCTCGTGGGAGAAGATTTGAATTCGGCTGTTTCCGGAGTCGGCAACGTAGATACGGTCGTCGGCATCTATAGCGACGCCATGTGGGTGGTTAAGCCTTCCTACTTCATCACCGAAACCCCCGAAGATCTTCGCCAGTTTCCCCGAGGGTGTGACGATCTGAATCCGATGATTCTGACCATCGGAAACTACGATCAGATTTCCTCGTCGGCTTAGAGCTAAGCAGTAAGGGAAGTTAAACTGTCCTTCGATGGTTCCCTGAGAACCAAAGGTTTTCAGGATTTCTCCTTTTAGAGAAAGTATTTTTATTCTGTGGTTATGGGAATCGGCAACCAGGACATGATCATGTGAATCCACAAGAACGCTGTAAGGATGAGAAAATCCACCACAGTCCTCGCTACGCAAGACAAGATGACTGCTTATCCAGTCTCTTGGTCTGACTGTGACAGTCACAGGGCTGTCAGCCACAGGGAACCCATTTATACCCACGTGTAACCAGTAAGTGTCTGGCTTAGTTATAACGTACGCCAAGTCGTAGGTCCCGTCTTTGTTGTCTTGACAACCGTATTTGAACCCGGCGTTGTCAGGTGTCGCTCTTGAGCTGGCCAATGAGAAGGAAAGCTTTACTTTGTCCCCGCCCCTTTGCTGTCTCTTTCCTTGACGATTGACAGCTGTCAAAGACATTCGATTGACTTCTCCCGTGATAACATGTTGGTGTTGCTTGGCTGCAGACAGAACGCACAATGTAGGCTCGCAAGGCGTGCTAGAAGATTGCTCTTTCACGTGGCCTAAGTGACTAATAACGTTGATGATTTTTTCGCTCTCTGCGACGAATTCAATCGAGTTCTGGTGTTCTTGAACTGACTCCGCATTCATCGATTGTTCTATTTCTTCAACAAGCGAAGTTAGACGCTGTATAACGACTTTTCCAATGCTCAATATTTCAATTTCGTTTCCCTGCTTCACGGCCCCGTCTGTGAACAAACAACAGTGGTTTGCGTGTCGAACGGTCTGTTGAAGTTTCTCTTGTCTTGAAAACAAAAGATCAAGCTTTGATTTACAAAGCAACTCAGCCTCATTTACAAGTTCATTCATGCGATTCTTTAGCTCCTCGATTAACATTTGAAAATATTCTTCGATACTGGAGCGAATTTTATTCTTGTGGCTTTGTAACCTCGAAATATCTTCTTCGGCAAGTGTGACTTGTTCACTGAGTTGCTTACGTTTTCCTTTAATTTGCTCCGTAAGATTTACCATGTTCACTTTGAACGTTTTTGCAATCTTGTCAACATCACAGTACTCATGTCGTTCGTGTGAAGCCAACGAACACTGATGACAAATCATTTTCTCGCAAGTTTGACAAAAATAACAAAGCTTCTCGGATGAGTGAACGGAACAAAACGAAGGCCGTAAATGACGGTTTCCCTTGAAAATTTGTCCTTTGAGGTCTTCAACTGGCTGTAAGGGATGCGTTTTTGTCGCGCTCATTCTACGATGCGCCGTTGAACAAAACGCACAGAGAAATAAATGGCAACGATTGCATCGCATTGTAACTTTTTCTCCTTCCGTTTCACAACTGTCGCAGACAAAATCCAAGGGAGTATTTTCATGTACAGCCGCTAAGTTAACCAAGTTGCTAGCCACGAAGTTAAGTGGAAATTCTTTCCGTAAATCTAACGGCAGCAGGCAAAGAGGACAGCGTGGCAACTTGCCATTTTTCGGTGAAGTTTTTTCGGCGTCGATACATTTTTTACACAGCGTGTGCAAGCAAGGCAAAAGTAGCGGTGACACAAATCTTTTCTGGCAACTTGGACAAACTAAGTCCGCCGATTTCGGCATTTCGTCGGCGAATTTTACCTTTGTTCGTTGCTTTTCCATTATAATATTACACAGGAGCAATATTTTTAACTTCTCTCAAAGGATAAACACGTAAAGAGTTTTAAATCTCGTTGCCATTGTGATCAAGGATAATATAGTTTAACAGTTTTCCGAAACGATGAAAACTATTCAGCCTCGTGAGCAGTAAAACAAATTCGACGCCAGGTTGTACTACGATGCGTGACAAAGACGTCAACTATAATGAAATTTTGATTTTTTTCATTGTTTCACTACGTATGGCTAACTCACGGACAAAACAATTTGTGACATGTTAGCAAAACCTAAGTGAGCACAATAACTATTGCATTAATTACAATGGACGTGAACTAACCGAACACACAGCAAACTTTATTTCTTTCTGTTGCTAAGAACTTGTTTGTTCACGATGCATGAATTAATATAAAGAAGTTAAATAAATTTTTGAGAATGAATATCACTTTACAAGTTATAAAATGACCCATAATAAATGTCAATTTGTTGTATTTTTATGAACTTAAAGGGATTAAACTTAGCAATGAGCATTTGTTTTCATATGTAAAATCAAAAGGAGCGGATGTTTAAATTCAGGCGAATCTTCCGTAGAGTTTTATAAACTATCTTAAACAGCCTGATATTTGACAAGGTTTATGTCAACAATATCGTTATTTTCGTTTATTAAGCTGTGAGGGATTAACGGCCCCATTTGGGGGACTAAAATTACAATCGATTTTCTTGAAGCTTCTTGAGCTTGCGCCGTCGTTAGTGAAATCCAGGCGCAGTTGGGCCTTTCACAGACGCATAAGTTTCTTCAATAGTTTACCTTTAAAAAGTTCTTTTTTTTATCCGGCCAGCCTTTACTTTTGCACGTAAATAATCTATAGCGAAACTGATTCAAAACGCACCGAAAACGTATATTTTACAAAAATGTTCCAATGTACGGCCGCACGCGCGCTTTAGTAATTTTGCACGTGCTCGTGAGGTTTTTCAGAAATTTTATGACGTCGGCAAAGCAAACATAATCAAAATGAACCGCGGTTTTCTCGCGTTTCAAAAAGTGGATTTTTCTAAAACTGTGCATATTTTGAGATACCAACGCTATATTTCACATACTCTTTTTGGAAAAAAATCTGTCAGAGCTTGATTTAGTTAAATATACGAAATTGCGTGATATTGGGGAAACCGTCTCGACCCTACGTTTTTTTCTTTCATTCATATACATTCACCGAAGGAAACTCGCTTTTTTCTCAACTTTTGTGATATTGCCTCCAAGCATACAAAGTCTACAAACGTCTGTAAAATTTCATGATCGATCCTGACTTTGTGATTTTACAAATACGATTCACAAACTTGGTTATTTTACTAATTTTGAGGTGCTGTTTCCAGCAGTGTCGTTAGCCAGTTTTCGCTACATGGCCAATGAGTTGAAAAAAACAATGGTGGGTCTATTCGTTGGCGAGTGGCTAGAAAATAGACATGTTCAACTCTCCCAACAAATATTATACTTTATTTTCGCGACACTTTAATTTCGCGATTTTCAGAAAACCACTTATTCAATGTCTTCGTCGTCGTCCTCATAATCAATTTAGGGAGCTTAAGCAACCACGACGCCGACGGCAGCGAGAACGGCACAAAACAATAGGCTTAATGAGCGAAAACAATACCTCTGCACGTGCGTTTTACATTTTGGTACATTTCTTTGCCGTTCTCCGCAAAACAACAACGTCAAATGATCAAATTATAGGTTTTTTGGAGAACGTGAACACACGACGGTTAATTTTCCTTTCTCCATTTGAACCGGAAAGCCATCCCTTCAAATTCAGCTCCTGGACAATCCAGTCACATTAGACAAACTAAACAAATTGGAGCAACTGCAAAGTAGTTTAAAATAGCGCGAATCCTTTTTTCAAGTGACGTTTTCCTTGGCGTTGCCGTCGTCGTTGCTTAAGCTCCCTAATGCCTGCAAGGAACATTATTCCTTGCAGGGTTTTATTAACTGATGTGCCATGATTACGAGCATAAGAGAAATACAAACATTTATACTTAGTCTGGTTTATTTTCGTTTTTAGGTCAAATAGCGAAGGTATTTAATGATTGATTTATCGACGAAATCGCGAAAATAAAGTGATTAGTTTCTACAAATTTCAGCAACAAAATCGCGGGAATAAAATGCCGCGAAATATGACCATTCCCAAATCGCGAAATTAAAGTGTCGCGAAAATAGTGTAATAAGGTTGATTTTCTTCATTTTTTTAGTAATGGCCTCCGCACAATAGCCGGTTTTTCGTCAGCCGACAAAATCTTAACTTGTCGCCAAGTGTGCGATGAATTCAGATAAGCTTACGACAAGATCTAATATTTGTTTCCGATAAAAAATCGGCGTTCTAAGACAAAAAAAAAACGGCAAGTGTGCGGCGGCATTTAAGCTTGCATATGAGGGATGGCATTGTGACATAAATTTCGAGCGCACTACAGATGCACATAAACAAAACAGAAAACAATAACTCCGTAAATTTACGACGTAAAAACGTCTGTTGTACCATATTCAACATCGCACCACCTTTTCTTGGCGGCGCAATATGTAGGAAGGTGTAGAATGTAACAGATCAGACATGATAGCTCGCAAAGTCTCTGGCACACGGGAATGGACAACGCAGCCGCAACGTCGAGCTGTCACTCCGACAAGTGCAAGTGTTACCTCCATGTGCAACTACCTCCCCTTAGCGACCACTTTTCCAAATTACCATGCAAATTTGTTCCAGTCAAATCACTATAGTCCAAACCTCTTTTGCCTCACCGTTGCCTGTGTAGCAGGCACATGAAAATAATATGGGCGCACGAAAGAACGGGGTGCGCGTGTCTCCCTCGCGCGCCCCGTTCTTTCTTGCGCCCATTTTCATGATTTGAATTGTTCTATTGTCGCCCATACTTCGAAATCACTGCAGACGCAAATTAAAGGTACATTCTTTCGGATTTAGACTCGGATTCAAAGTGAAGACTCCCTGTTGTCTGACCTCTTGTAAGCGATCACCTTGGATTCGTCGTGTATCCGTCTGAGGATATTTTGAAGCAGTATATCGGAAAAATCACTTTGTCCAATCACAACTGTCGCAGACAATCCAATGAACCAATCAGAACTCGAAATAATCACATCTAGTGGGTCCCAAGCGCGGGAAAACGCGTACGTTACCATGGGTTTTGGTTTAAATTCTGATTGGTTGACAAAGTGGCGTATATTTCTTTTTTGACCAATCACAGAGCATAGTAATGTAAAGCCAAAGAATTAAATTAAATTATTAAGAAAGAAAGCAAGGAAGGAAGAAAACACAAGGATCAGACAAAAGCCACAATGTTTCATTTGTGTTTCACGAAGTGTATTTACAGACACTAAACATAAAACATGTACAAGCTGGCATGGTCTCTCTTTTTTACTTCATAGACGGCCATACATTTTACATAAATTACAACAAAGGTTGCCCCTTTCCTTTGCTTAACAATACAAAGAATGAGACGCTAATCGAGCAAGATTTAATAAATATGTCCACTTTCAAAGTAAACCCTGTGGCCATTAAAGTTCTAACTTTGAGTTTGTGGATAAAAACCATTCAAATGAAAGCTACTGAGCAGTACTTTCCTGTGGTACTGTTTATTATACTGTACAAGGTAGTTCTAACTTTTGAGCCTGTGGATGAAATCCTAAAGTGTGACCATTCAGATGAAAGCTACTGAGCAGTACTTTCCTGTGGTGCTGTTTATTATGCTGTACAAGGTGGTTTTATGAAAACTATCATCAATAATAAATTTCCTGTGGTACTTTTTTAATTACTATTCTGTACAATAAGGCAATAACGTTTGTTTCTGCGAATGAAATCCTGAGTGTGACCGTCCAAATAAAATGAAACAATTCAGAAATATGACATTTGAGATTTTCTTCTTAATACTAGGTATAAAACATAAACATCTTGCCATGACGCTTCAATGTCAGTGGAACGCAACACTAGGCTTAAAATGTTTCTTTTGAATCTCCGCTGTGAAGTTAGGTAGCCTTAAAAACATTACGAATAAGTCGGTGGTTGAGAAGTTATTGGTGGTATGGGTTCAGTCGCCCGCAAAGGTCTGATCACGGGAGACGAGCGGGTCAGAAGCTCGCTAATGACTCGTCCCGCGGGACGCGTGCTATCGAGTGGCTGCAGACATGTAGTGGAGGGTGTCTTTTCTACACGGCGAGGTACCTGAAAAGAAAATAGGAAAACAGTTACTCAACAGATGATCGAGTTACTCTGCTTTTTCATACAGCTGAACCTCACCTTGGCGACCGCCCAAAATGCAAAGCCAAGGTTGTCGCTTACGAGAGGTGGTCGCTTAAATCGCTTAAATCATATGATTTTCGTTATATTGGGATTGTACTGTAACATTATTTAATTTGTATCTGTAGTGACATCGAAATATAAGCGAGTGGTCGCTTATTAGAGATTAAAAACAATAGAAAAATTCAAATCACCAGCGTTAAAAGTGGTTGAGGTCGCTTACGAGAGGTTTGGACTATAGAAATTTGTTACTTTGGAAGGGTGGTCGCTTAGGCAAGGTGGTCGCTTAGGAGAGGTAGTTGCTTAGGATAGGTGGTCGCTTAGGAGAGGTGGTCGCTTAGGAGAAGTGGTCGCTTAGGAGAGGTTGTCACTTAGGAGAGGTGGTCACTTAGGAGAGGTGGTCGCTTAGGAGAGGTGGTCGCTTAGGAGAGGTGGTCGCTTAGGTGGTGGTCCCTACTATTGAAACTTAAACAAAAAGCCTGCTACGTATTTTTAAGGAGTTAATTAGCGTTTTTTACCTGTCTGGGACCCCGTCTGATAATTTTTCCTTCCCGCACCAACACACCTGCAGATATGTCCATTGTGTCCACCTGGAAAAATGAAAATGAAAATGAAAATGAAAATGAAAATGAAAATGAAAATGAAAATGAAAATGAAAATGAAAATGAAAATGAAAATGAAAATGAAAATGAAAATGAAATGAAAATGAAAATCAAATAAAGTGATAAAGGCCAAAATGAGGAAGTTTTACACACTGAACAGCAACAGAGATAGCAATTGATGGTTGATGAAAATACCTTTCATATGTTTAACTATACAGGTACGGTATGTGCCGCAGGATATGGTATGGTTTTTGAGGTTCACAGTCCTTAAATAGGGTATCCTTTTTGGTATTGTAATTCTTGGTTTGGGTTCCTTTAAATTGTATTAGCTAAATTACAGTACCTAGACACCCAGATAAACGAAAAAGATATGGTTATAATGGCGTATGAATGAAACTATGCTCAGTCTAGTACTGTATGCCTGATGCTAAACTTTCCAAGTACAGAAAAGAAATAAAAACGACCTGTTCACACAATTCTGAGTTGTCGTTTTTCTTTTAAATAGGGTATCAATTTCCAATTTTTGATAGGGTCAGGGTTTAAGAACCTTCACAGCACACACCTAGGCTATCCTAAATTGACAAGCGTTCTCCTCTGGATTGATTGTCCAGCCTTATTATAATAAGGAGCGCAGAGAAATACTCCCTTGGAAAATTCATTCAATCAGTGCATTTTCATTATTGGTTGATTTTGACCACAAAATGGTAATCTTAATAAAACCACTTCTTAATTTGTATAAACATGCATGGCACAAATGAACTTTTTCAGTTACAGTCTCAAACCAACACCCCACCCCACCCACCCCAATGCTGACAGATGCAGAAGAATTATGAGCTCACCAAAGGTGGTGGAAGCGGTGTTATCTGACCAGCATCCTCGATCTGATAAGAGTTATTTACCATGCTGAGATCAACGTTTTGCCTGCGACTTGCACTTTTGGAAGGTTTCCACTCTTTGTTCGAATCTGCTTTTTGTGGACTCAGTCCCAGTCTTTTTGTTCTTGCACGGACACGCACTGCCTGTCCATCAACGTCATCGTCCACCACTGAGAACTTTGTCCGGACTCTGTGAGTAAATGAAGATAAAATAATACATTCAGTATGAATGCCAAAAAATTAAAATTCAAGAAAATCCCAAATTTCATTGTGTAAATTATTGACAAAAAAAGTGGTGCCACGCAAAAAGTACTGCTGAAGAGGTTTCATTTGAATGGTCACACCACAGGATTTTGTCAACAGACTCAAAAGTTAGAACAAATGGTACCATGCAAAAGTACTGCTGAAGAGGTTTCATTTGAATGGTCACACCATAGGATTTCATCAACAGACTCAAAAGTTAGAACAAATGGTACCATGCAAAAGTACTGCTGAAGAGGTTTCATTTGAATGGTCACACCACAGGATTTCATCAACAGACTCAAAAGTTAGAACAAATGGTGCCATGCAAAAGTACTGCTGAAGAGGTTTCATTTGAATGGTCACACCATAGAATTTCGTCCACAGACTCAAAAGTTAGAACAAATGGTACCATGCAAAAGTACTGCTGAAGAGGTTTCATTTGAATGGTCACACCATAGGATTTCATCCACAGACTCAAAAGTTAGAACAAATGGTACCATGCAAAAGTACTGCTGAAGAGGTTTCATTTGAATGGTCACACCATAGGATTTCATCCACAGACTCAAAAGTTAGAACAAATGGTACCATGCAAAAGTACTGCTGAAGAGGTTTCATTTGAATGGTCACACCATAGGATTTCATCCACAGACTCAAAAGTTAGAACAAATGGTACCATGCAAAAGTACTGCTGAAAAGGTTTCATTTGAATGGTCACACCACAGGATTTTGTCGACAGACTCAAAAGTTAGAATTACACTACATTGTTCTTTCTTGGGTTGCTGTTGATTAGCACAGAATGGCTTTAGGTTTTCTAATCCTAAAGAATGACCATTCAGATCCAAGATGAAAGCTAATATGCTCCACAAGGTGGCTGTAACTTTTGAGTCTGTGGATAAAATCCTAAAGTGTGACCATTCATATGAACGCTACTGAGCAGTACTTTCCTGTGGTACTGTTTATTATGCTGTACTACAAGGTGGTTCTAACTTATAATTCTGTGGAGTCGGAAATCCTAAAGTGTGACCATTCAAATGAAAGCTACTCAGCATGTACTTTCCTGTGATACATGTACTGTTTGCTATGCGGCACAAGGTGGCTGTAACTTTTGGTCTGGGTGAAATCCTAAAGTGCGACCATTCAAATGAAAGCTATTGAGCAGTACTTTCCTGCAGTGCTGTTTATTATACAAGGTGTTCTAACTTTGAGGCTATGGATAAAATGGTAAAGCTATAGAGTGCTTTTATGTGGTGCTGTCCACACTGTTACACATGGCTCAAACATTTAAGCAAATGGACCCAAAGAATTGCTTGTCTACCTGTGCGATGGAAGCTTTTCAGGGGAAATTTTCATGACAGCCACAACATTTCCACGGTCATCATAAAGCACATCCTTAATACCTGGTGGCCGGCCATATTGGGCCTGTAAAGAAACAAAAACCACTATAAATCAATCGAGCAAGGTTAATGAGAAGTGCGTTAGGTTTAAATGATTTCCAGCACTAGTCAAATGTCGATTGATTTGTTTTATAGAGAATATAGTCAAACCTAGACTTTCTCAAAGTCGCTCGCTTCTCGTTTCCGGTCCGGTTTAAAGACCCCGGTGCGAACGACTTTTATCGCTTGCAGCGCACCAAATTTACAGGAGGAATTTTCCTCCTGTCGCGTTATCCAATCAGAGAACAGCGTTGTCAAGTGCACGTCAATCAAACCAGATAAGAACCAGATATTGATCGATCACGCGTGTAAGATGAAACCAACAATCTCTTTCGAATTCAACTCGTCGTCTGATCGTCTCGTGAGTGAGTTTTGATTTCTCAAAGTTCGCGTCAAAATGACGTCATTTGATTCGTTTTCCAGCAGGGGAAACAAGTCGAGCTCTCGCGCTGAGCGCTGAGCTCTGAGCTGAGGTCGACTTGCAGGCAAGTCTAAGTCAAACCCCATTATCTCTTGAAAGCCACTACCTCTCCTAAATAAAGCGACCGCTTTTCCAAAATACCAATTTTTTCCCAGCCAATTATTATTATAATCAGAACCTCTCGTAAGCGACTGCAACCACTTTCAGCATGGTGATTTGAATTTTTCTTTTGTTTTTAACCTCTGGTAAGTGTCCACTACAGCCCATATTTCGATGGTACTGCAGATGCAAATTGAATGATGTGTTACAAAATTTGTACCTTGCACCAAAACCTCTTTATGTCATCTATATGATATAATATTTTGTGCTGAAAAATGGCGGCAGTGCTCGTCATACCTTTTAGGGGTCAAAATTTGTAGATTGCTACCGCTTAGGGTACTGAAATCTAAAATGACCACCGTTAGAATTGACATGTGTCGTTTAAGAATTGGTACCCCTTAGGGGTAAAAATTCCTTTGAGCCACACCCATCAAACGAGACTCTGGTACCTTTTAGGCTGTTTTTGGAAAATTTCCGACAAGCACCCCTATCATTTTTTATATGTGAGTCCCCCCCCTCCCCCCTCACCCCCGGGGCTTTTACATTGAAATTACTACTGCCGTCTGTCCTCTCATACCGTATTTATTCGATTAAACACCGCGGCGTTTATAATTCGATTAAACACCGCAGCGTTTATAAAAATGTTCTTGCTTCTAGTGTGCCGTTTATTGAAGGGCGGTGTTTATTTAAAATCCAATTTATTTCTTAAAAACAATAGCAACTAAACGTTTAAATTTTTAAAAACAGAAATATGTTTCAGTGTTTGTCTGAAATGTACTTTATCGTTTTCACTTTGCATTTTAATACGATTGCGATGCATGTCAGAACAAAGTTCACTCAATTTTAATGTCAGTCCTCTTTGTATATTATTCGAATAAACACCGCATCATGGATGCGGCGTCTGTTCGAGGGTGGCATTTATTAATATTATTGCTCTCAAGTGCGGCATTTATTTGAGGGCGGCGTTTATTCGAGGGCGGCGTTTTATAGAATAAATACGGTATGCGACCACCTTGATTTTGCAATTTGGGTGGTCGCTTATGTAAAGTTTGACTGTGCTATTGTGTGCTATTGTGAAAAGCTCTTCACAGGAACCGCTTGTCTTACCTTTAAGGGGTCAAAATTGGTAGTTAGGTACCCGGGGGGGAGGGGTACTATCATATGAGCTATATGGGTATGTGCCCCTCAGGAAGGGTATGGTTTTCAAGCAGTTTAGTCTGGGATAGGGTATAGAAATCAGAGTTATGGTCTAGAATAGGTTATCATTTGCCGGGAAACTGATCAGTGGTATGAAGAATTAAGTCTAGAATAGGAATTGAAACTTGGAGGAGAATGAGGCTTCCCCAAACTGCGGCAATATTGTTGACAGATGGTTATTGATTAATAACACAATGTCAATTAGTCTGGGATAGGGTAGGGATTTTCAGTGTCTGACGCCTAGTATAAGGTTGCAAACTCAGCTGAACATGGTCTGGTTTAGTGTAGGGGTTTCAGAGTCCCAGCGGCACACCCCACCCAAAAATGTACCCCCCCCCCCCCCCCCCCCCCCCCCATGGGTTAGGTACCACTAAGGGTGCGTGAATTGAAAATAACCACTGTCAGATTGATTTCGATATCTTTAAAGGTATTAATTAAGCCAGAAAAATGTGTTGGTAGGAACAATTTTTCAGAAAGAATTCAAGTACCTCTTAGTGGCAAAAGTTAATGTGAAAATTAATGTTGAGAGATCTATTTATGAAAACATGCAATAATTACCCCTTAAAACCTTTGTTATGAATTTTAACATATTGCATGCTACAAGTGATGGATATTGATGTCTTATAGTTCACTGGACAGGTAAGAAGGCAGAATTGTAGTTTTCCTCACCAACAGCCTTGCAGTTAAGATTCTCCCCTCCCTAAAATAGGTGTTGGGGTTAAAATATTTCTTTGTTTGATAATTTTCCAACCATGCAGTTTTCTATTAATTTTCCTTTGTCTCAGATTCATCATCATATTCTGAGACAGGAAAACAAAATTCAAGCTGGTTTCAAAATGTTTTAACCAAAGAAAATAGGGAGTCTTCAACTTCTTAATTCATATAGCCTTCTGTGCAGAGGGAGGGTTAAAAAAAAAATAATGCCATCCATCAAGGGGGGGGGGGACTATAAAAATCAATTATGTGCATTTTGATGATCTGAATGACACTGAGACGTCTTCTCAAGACTGTTTTTGATGACTGAGTGATATTACAACACGTTATTAAAGCGCTACTACGACAAAATTTTTTGTTTCAATTTCTTTTCGACTTTTTTTACTTTTTCTTCTCATTCAATGGGTTCATAATTACACAAATCCCAATAATTTAAAACGATAAAAGCTCACTTGGCCTGGAAATAGCTGGCTGAAAACCGTCCAAACCCTAGTATATCTGCCATTATTCAGTTCGCAAAACTCGAGCCTGCAATTATTCTAGAAAGCGGTCTCACGTCGTGAGTATCTTCTTGCATGATTACTAAAATGTCTTCATTGTAAAGCAGAACCTAGAGCCACCAAAATAAAAAGGCCTTGTCTTTAAGTTTTATTTCGCTTTACTACACAATGATACAGACCCCAGATTTAGGATTTAGAGCCCCAATCGTTTTGATCATTTGAATCCTGTATTGGCAGAATGCCGAAGCTGAACTTCATGTTTGAAATGGTCTTTCCATTAGAATTGGAACTAAAAATTTGGCATGGAAAGTATTCAGCACTAATTACTTTCCAAAACTGAAAAGAAAGAGGAAACCAAAATTCTGATCATAGTAGCACTTTACCATGAAGGCCATCTTCATAGTCAAAACAGTTCAAACTTTAAAATTTACTGTGTTATTTGTTTAACTTGTTGATTTTAAACAGCAGCTGAAGTTAAATTTATTCTAGCAGTAATCAGAGATTATGGAGACGCGTTCGAAGGAATTTCCGGCGGAAATGAGCCCCTGAAAAAAGCAATAGGGCGGCCATTTGGAAGACCGGACACCAAAAAATTTCAAATTTTTCTGCATGTAAGGCACAGGGCAACCAACACGAAATTAGGATTGCATTCTTCGAACGCGATAAAAGTAAATTTAACTCTAAATTTAACTCAATGATTCCTTTATGTGTTGTTCAAGAAATTTAAAAAATGTAGTGATTTATTTAACATTAATTTAAGTTTTATTTAGCTTGCATCATTTAAACACTTTTTACCTGTGAATCAGAGTAGTAACTAGCACTCCAGGATTGAGAAGAGGAAGAATTGGTTATTGACGACCACGGACAGCTTTCCAATCTACTGTTTTGTGAATAAAGCTGTTTATTTCAAAATCAAAATTAAGAAGTTGCATTTTAAGAGTTTTATAAGTAAGAGTTATAAATGAAAAAAAATGAAAAGCTTGGTAATGAAATAAGAAAAATTATGTTCATCATGTTACAAGCATGGAACAAAGAAAAAAAATTTGAGTCCCTGGCAGGATTCGAACCTACTGTATGACCTTTTCTACGCATAGGGTTTGGAAGCATGCTCTGACCACCATGCTAGGAGAGACTCATGGTGAGCTAGGCCATATACTAGGTTCATATATGACATTGCGTACAAGTACGTCATGCATACTGCTAGGATCAGGATTGAATCAACATTGTTGTCTATGACCATGTGACCATGCAACTGAAACCTCTTGTGCAGTACTTTTGCATGCATAACTGTTTGTTTGTTGGTACATATGTACTTTACAAAATGGAATTCGGGATTTTTGTTGAATTTTGATTTTTGGCATTCATATTTCATATTTGATATGTTTTATATTACAACTCTTGGGGTTAAAAGGGTTAGCCCCACTTTAAATAACCCCCCATTTTGTGAGACCTAAAATTTATAGATCAAGAAATATGGTACAGTATGTTAACTTTATAGAGGTGGCTGTTGAAAGGAGATGTAGGACTTGTTGTCAGTGGAATTTATTTTTTAATAGATTCAAATGCATAACTACCAGTGCCTGTGGGTTTTATTTACAGTGCGAAGTACCTTACCACGAGCACCCAACAAATGTTTTCACAAGTTAGCCAATCAGAGTGAGCGCGACTTCAATTGATGTACACGCCTCCTCGCAAAGTTGAGCATGATGGAATGATATCCTGTCGCTTTGTGTTTATCACAGGAATGTAAAAATAGTTACAAAATACAAGGGGTATAGAATGGTCTATCGGAAATGACACATCTCAGAAAATATTCACAGAATCTCGAATTCTCGGCATTTGAATCTCGGGCTCACTATAATACATGTATTTGAAGTCTCAAATTTTGATAATTTGGATCTCGGGAGTCTCGAAATTTTTCTCATAAATCTTGGCTTTCGTTGGAGATTTCAGTCACGTTTTAAGCTGTTTTAGTACCATTGACCTGACATTTTCCAGCAATTGGAGTCTCGGGCTCTGATTTTTAGAGATAAAGTCTCGGGCTCGGATTTGATAGAAATGCTAAAGTCTCGGTCTCAAATTTTTAAACAAGGGTCTTGCAGTCTCGCCTAGTCTCGAATTTACCATTCTATACCCCTAATACATGTATGAAGATTTGATTCACTTTATATTGCTTCACACATATCTGCAGTTATGAAAATGATTATAAGAATTAGCTGGTGATATAGTGAAAACTTGTAAAAAAGTTTGTTGGGTTCTCATGGAAAGGCGCGTCACACCGTAATGTATTTTTTTTTTTCAATTATTTTAATTTATTGGACAAATTACTTCTGGGTTAGAAATATTTTTTCTTGCTCACAGGACACATGTTGTATAATAGGGCATTTTACACAAATTGGTTAGACATCCACCATTTTGGAATTTACAGTTTCTATTCAACATATAAAGATAAGTACTAGTACATATTTCAAAATGATATTAAGTTTTAAGGTAACTCATTTCTATGGTAAATTAATTTAAGAGCTTTTTATGCTTTTAGCTGTTTGATGCAATTATTACAGTGATGTTTGTAGTAAGTGAAACTTTCTCAGCTTAAAAAGCATAAACAAATTGTAATTTGTCTTTGCCTTCATAGTATCATTGATAACAAAGGTACTGCTCCATAAATATAAACTAAGACAAATTTAAGCAGCTTTTTGAAAGTAAAATTTTCAAAGCCTCCTTCAGGGTTTTTGCAAAAAAAAACTATCACATTTCAAAATGGAATTCTTAGGACAAAGTAAAGACGTACAGAGCTGTGCTTTAACAGCACCTGGGGACCTCAGCCTAGTAACTTTCGTCTTGAAACGACTAGAAAAATTTAGTTTTTGCATACCGTACTGGGCACCCTGATTTCATAGTTGGGCTCCCTGTGATTCTTCTAAGAGAACAGCCTTGACCCTAAGCTATTAAATTGTACATGTACCTTCAGAACAGATGTAGATGATGATAACATTGAAAGTCCGTTAGTGTCTGTGTGGTCCTGTTTTGTATCTTCTTGTTGACGCTCTTCTTTGTTTAAAACATTGTCATCGGTCAGTGAAGTAAGATCCACTCCAGAAAATGATGGCAGCTTGCCTTTGTGAGGTTTAAATGGCACATGAGTTTTCTTTTTCTCTTGGATCTAAAGCAAGGATGACAAATGCAGGGGTGGATATTAGCTCTCGCGCATTTGCCCATGCAAGTATGAGCCGCTGGGGGGGGGGGGGGGGGGGGGGGGGGGGGGGGGGGGGGGGGGGGGGGGGGGGGGGGGGGGGGGTAACTTGGATCAACTTTCCCTTGATACAATGTATGTGCCGCTGGCCTCTCAATAGTCCAATAGTCCATTCAGTGGCCAATAATTATGGAATTGCCATCTCAGTCACTTTTGTGAAAATATAAACTTTGTGTTCCCAATTTAGTCACGTTCTGTTTTGGCATCTTCTTTCTGAACTTTTTCATTACGCCAAATCCCTATAAAATAAAACTACCCCCAAAAAATTGACAGAATTTTCTTACCCCAAAAATTCTGAATTGTGTGACCCCATTCTATTACCTCTTTTAAAATGCAACCCCATTATAGTCATATTACTAGGAAGTACCCCCTATACCGGGGTATAAATACTCTCAGTTTGTTTACTTTTGACAAAAAAATACACTTTATTTGGTGGTTTAACAAATAATATGTGCAAATATTTTATATATTTTGTTATTGATTCAGGCCATGCAGGAGAGAGAAAAAATGGGAGCAATGAGTAAAATGTCTGAATGGTCACACTTTAGGATTTAGTTCACAGACTGAAAAGTTAAAACCACCTTGTACAGTATAATAAACAGTACCACAGGAAAGTACTGCTCAGTTAAAGCTTTCATTTGAATGGTCACACTTCAGGATTTCATCCAGACTCAATAGTTAGAACCACCTTGTACAGCATAATAAACAGCACCACAGAAAAGTACTGCTCATGAACAGCTTTCATTTGAATGGTCACACTATAGAATTACATCCACAGACTCTAAAGTTAGAGCCACCTTGTACGTTAAACATAATAAACACCACCACAGGAAAGTACTGCTCAGTAGCTTTCATTTGAATGGTCACACTATAGAATTACATGTACATCTACAGACAGTTTCTACAGTTTGAACCACCTTGTACAGCATAATAAACAGTCTCACAGGAAGGTACTGCTCCATAGCTTTCATTTGAATGGTCACACTATAGAATTACATAAACAGACTCTAAAGTTATAGAACCACCTTGTACAGAATAATAAACTGTGCGGTTTTGATTTATTTATAACTTTGTTGAATGTATTGCATGCATCCAGGGTCATCAGAAAAGTTTGAAATAGACACAAGCTTTTAGCCAGCAGGGTGTCCAGGCGTCCTATGGACGCCCACTTTTTGAAAAAATTCATGAAAATTGCACCTAATACCTTAAAAATTTATGATGAGAAATATCTTCAGGACGCCCTCTTTTCATTTTCTGGCTAAAAGCCTGAATAGACATCTGACTTTGGAAAGTATAACCAGATATATTTTTTTAAAATGCTATTTCCTCTAAAATCCTGGCAAGCAAAGTAGTTGGTTGATGGAGACAAAGTAGGTGGCGATTTTCTCTAGCAGCTGGCTACTTTTGACAACCATGCACATCATGTCCTCTTTCAGTACTTGACTGATAAATTTTGTATTATTTTGTATTCTACTATTGCTGACATGAAGAACCTGTTAAAAGCAGGGCCCTCTAGAATAAGCTGTTTAGATTTTAGAATTTTGATGACGTCAGGAAAAAGTGAATACAAGAATTTTTTTACCCTTTTTGTGGCAGGCTCCTCTGTGTTTTCTTCTTGTCTCTCAGCTGTAGCGGTAACAGGTAGCTGAGCAGGACTACTGATTGACAGAGGCGTGGTAGAAACTTCTAGGGCCTCAAAAGGTGGTTCTGGGGCTCTGTTAACAACAAAGTACAGTAAAGCTCTTCTAATCAACTACACGTACCTCGGGAATTTGAAAAAAATGGGCTCTCCTAACTGACCATGCAATAAAACAATTGAGGCTGGTCGTTTCAGAGAGCTATTTGCATGTAGCTTGCTTTTTACATGCTCCAGCAAGAAGTCATCTTAGTTTGAGATCTTTATGAATGCACCATTTATTTATTTATGTATTTTATTTAGTGCTTTTGTTATATA
Source organism: Dendrophyllia cribrosa (assembly GCA_024195265.1). Classification (NCBI taxonomy): domain Eukaryota; kingdom Metazoa; phylum Cnidaria; class Anthozoa; order Scleractinia; family Dendrophylliidae; genus Dendrophyllia; species Dendrophyllia cribrosa. The sequence goes on along the minus strand of JAJLRJ010000011.1, from coordinate 28,468,586 downwards.
TTACGGTAAATTTGAAATTTGATCAAGAAGTGTACTACCGGGGATGTAGCTAACTCCCGGGGGGGGGGGGGGGGGGGACTCCCTATAATGGGCTATACGGGGATGCTCCTCCCCTTCCTCCGCCCGAAAGGGGTACCTTTTTGAGGCTGGAGGTATATGAAAGGGTAGGGATTTCACGAGTTGAAGTATATGAAAGGGTAGGGATTTCACGAAGTATAGGAAACGGTAGGGAAAACACGAGTTGAAGTATAAAAAGTGTAGGGAAAACTGCCATTTATGTATTAAAAAAAGGCCTTTCAAAATATATCAATCAGATGCACGTAAAGGCTATATGAAAGGGGTACCATTTTCAATGAAAGGTATATGAAAGGGGTACCATTTTCAATGAAAAGTATATGAAAGGGGTACCTTTTCTGTCAGAAACGGTATATGAAAGGGTAAGGGTTCGGACTTCGGGGCGGAGCATCCCTGTACAAAACTTTGTTGAGTACCCCCCCCCCCCCCCCCCCCCCCCCCCCTGGGAGCTAACTAAAGATTTCCAACAGGTGAGATTCTGTCCGTCACTGGAGGACAATTTTGGGACATTAAAGAGAAAAAGTTAAACAGACACAGTTTTGCAGGTGGAAAAATCAAGAAAAGTCAAAACATAATTCATGTGTTTCTTTTTTTTTGCCTTCCGCCTTTTATTTACATCCCCGATACTTTCATTCAATTGTTGAGTAATGCGAATCAGACTTTTTAAGTGGTGGCTTACGAGAAGGTGGAAAAGACTAGTCAGTTGGTAATTCACAAAAATGGTCGTGGTTGCTCACTGGAGCAGTTGCATTCAAGAGTGACAATATATTCAAACAGGGTTTCACAATGCTGGTGGAGAACAAAAACTAAAAATAATATTCCAAGATAAAAATGTAAAAAAAAAAAACGTTCTCTGGCTTAAATTTGTTTGTAAAAGTGAGCTTTTGGCTACCAATCTGCAGCCTTTGATGAATAGTAAAAAAGACAATAAAGTAAATTATGTACAGTAAAAAGTGTGAAAAAGGTTGGAAAACAGACTGATCAGGTAAAAAAAAAATAAAATAAAATTACTGATGAAGGGATACATTATTTAAAAGAATAGAGTAATTGTCTAGGTAGCGGATTTGAATTATTGTCCACTTCATTAGAGATGGCAGTACGCCATGACTCTAAAGTATTTTGCACTCAATAGTCACCTTTGTCGATCACTCATGCACTTGTAAAGTCATTGAATGATTGTTAGACCAAGCATGTTTGGAAATATTTGAGCCTTTGTTACCATTCTTAACATTTCTGCTGTGTTGTTTATTTTGAGTTGTAAAAGCATCTACAGCAGTGGTTTCTCTGATACAGTTATGTTAAGAATGGTAACAAAATGTTAGGAACAGTAAGCCTCGAATATTTCTAAACATGCTTGGTCTAACAATCATTCAATTCAGTGAAGAAATACATGTACAAATGTACAAAAAAGAGAAAACCTACACTGGTCTTTCCTCAACTACAGATGACAGCTCGGACTCCTGACCTGACTGAACCGAGGAAGTTGATGATGCCGACGATGGTCGAAGCATGATAGGTACTGATCCCTGAGCCCAAGAGTCGGTAACTGGTGTAACAGGTTCTAAATAACACAAGACAATAAGAAATGTTATAGGGAAGTGGTCATAAGTATACTCGATAAGGAGCCACCTTGTGTAGGGGTTAGGGGGCTATGCAAGATGTCTCGAACATTGATTGTAACCAATCACAAAGTGTAAACGTACAAACCCTATAAATGCAAACATAAACTAAGGAAGTTCGATAGAATTTGGTAATAAATTTTATTGAAAGCTTTAATCAACCTGAGCTACATTTAGTAAGGATTTAACTGAGTCCTTTATTTGAAATATCCCAAATTTAATTAAGGTTGTACAAGTGTTTGCATCATATTAACATTACTAACTACCGGTATGTGATCACGTGAACACTTGATATATTTGCTATGAAAGCGAAAGAGTCCAATGATCATTGAAATTTATGACTGGTCATTTTTGCTAGCCATTTAAACCATACAGTGAACTCTCTTTAAGGTGGACACATCTTGCCGTACACAGAGTAGATACAACCTGACACAAGAAATCTGTGCTGCAAGGCTGTAGTCATGCTCTAAGAATTTTCAAAGGGAGCTATGAAATTTAGGGTGCCCAGCAGTAAAGCTGTGTGCAAAAACTCATTTGTTGTTTCTTTTTGTTGTTTATGTTATTGTATATCCCAGGAACGGAAAAAAAAACCTACCCTCTTCTTCTAACCATGTTGAATCGCATGCTGGATTGTTCTCTCCCACATCACAAGCCAAAAACTGCCACTAAAAGACAAACAACTCCATATTTAAGTATTTGTAAATACCCATAAATACCAATGCTCAAGCATGGAGACACAAGTGACTGTAAAATTGCATGTACGTGATCTTTTTTTTTTTGATAGGTTCTGTATATGTTGTGGTTCAAATTATGTTTGATGAATCTCAGACAAAGGAAAATAGAAATAAAATTCTCAAACTCATTAATAATTCATGATGAGAACACAAAGGAAATCACTACCGTGAAGGAAGTTTGGATACCCGGTCTTAATTTGCATAGATTTTGGCGATTTTATCGCTTCGTTTTCTCTGTATTTAACGATCAGTTTGAGAAGCTATATAAAACACTCAAAGCATTACATGTTGTGACTTTTCAAGTCTTCAATATTATTATACATGTATTTCTGCATCTCCCGTGGAATGTTAAACATGTATGAACCAATCAAACTTAAATAAATAGGGTTATTCTATTGTCCAAAGCATCTCTTTTGTGAGCATTGAGACAGACATTTTTTCGAAACAATGACCTGCAGGGAACAATCAGGGAAAGATTCCAAGAACTGTTCACTAACTTTTATTACTGAAGAATCACCTGAACATGACTATACAGTACCATACCTCAATTATCTGCAGAAGCAGATTTTTGGTCTCCTGAATAGTGTAGGGTAGTGTTTGACTGAGGATGTACTGGTCGTGAAGCACCTTCATGGTGGACTCTACAATTTCATTGACTATTTCCAGTACAAACTCCTCACCATCTTCCTGTTCCACCATGTGGTGCCTGGAAATCCATGATAAAAGAGAGACAATAATATGACTGATTCTGAGGGAAACAGTGAATTTTGTTTCCCAAGAATCAGAATCTCGATGTTTCCCAAGACAAAGTCGAGGGAAACATCGAGATTCAAAGGGAAACAAAATTCACTGTTTGTTATATAGCAACACAAAAAACAATACAACACAGATTGAAAAACGCGCCAAGCACTAGAGATAAACATCAATTGGATCATAATCGTGCCACCTTTTGTCACGGTCTGATCACATGCACTAGAGGGCAACAGTGCACTCTGTTACCCTCTGATGTAAAAAATGTTGCCCCACAGTTTCGCAAATGTTGTCCACTCATGGACGTTTGGCGGGAAACAGTTTGTTTGCTAGACGTCATGTGATCATAAATCAACCAATGAACATGCACGTTGTATTGAGAAAAACTCCAGCTATATAACAAGGATAATTGAATGAAGTTCAAAATGCTCCCAGGACATTATGCTTTCTAATTAAGACACAGTTATCAAGTCATAATGCCCTCAAAGTCATAGGCCTTATCCCTCTAACATCCAAGAGTGCCAAAAATCAAAAATAGAAAAATCCCAAAATTTCATTTTGTACTACAATGAAAAGTAACATAAATGTTACCATGCAAAAGTATATGTACTGCCAAAGAGGTTTCATTTGCATGGTCACACCACAGGATTATTTTGTAGACAGATTCAAAAGTTAGAACTACAGTGTAATATACATGTATCCAGGGCCTCTGATATTACGTGATGGTGCGATTTCACATAATCGGCCTCAAATCGCATCCGATCGCATAATTCACGAAAAATCGCATAATTCGTAAAAAATCACACAAAATCGCATAATGTGAACAAACCACACGATACACTATCGCTTTAGCCAAGAAACTTAAGCTAAAATTTGTTTTTTTCTATTGAATTAGTCACTATCAAATAAACAAACCACCACTTTCGATCGAAACTGCGGTCGTTCTTGGCCACAACAAGCTTGGTAACCGCATAAATTTCTTGAGCACATGTTTTATTCAGCCTGGTTACTAAGGTTAACCAAGATGGCCGCTCGTTTACAGACTCTTTTCTTGGTTTCTGTCGTTCGTTTTGGATGTTCCTTCATAGCTAAAAACTTCAAAATGTCCCACAAAGATAGCGAGCACCGTTTAAAAACAGGTATTTTTGTTTTCTTCCTCTGAAACCTAGTAAAACATGCAGAAAAAAGTTCCAGAAAAAATTGCATAATTTTCCGCATAATAGTCCTTGCTTATCGCATAATTTGCCACGAAAAAATTGCATAATTTCCATTTTTTTATCGTGTAATATCAGAGGCCCTGTATATCAAACACGAGGAACAGTGTTTCATCAGATACCGGTACATAACTTTCAGTTGAATTACATGTAATACTTGTCTTCGGTAAAATTTAATTTTTGATACAATAAAGAGTGAAAAAATTTGATTATTAGGGAATCATTTGCCACTACTGTCACTGCCCTGCTTTGAAAGGAGTTTTTGCTTTTATTCACGCGTGCAGCGGCATGAGTCTAGGTTTCGGTCAAATTTCTTTTGGTAGTCATAAATTGCCTTGTTTTTTTTTTAAAGTTTCCTGTATTCCACGGGACGACTTTTTACTGGTCTGATTGGTTGACATACGTCCTCGTGATTTTGGCGTGCCTGTAATCACGTTCTTGTTCTAACTTCACATGCATCGCCTTACGCAAGTCTGTGTATGTTTTGCAATTTTTATTTCCAAATCAGTTTCTCAGGTAATTTTCGATACACAACTGGTGTATTTTATTCGAAAATTAGTCATACTAGTTATTCTAGACTGGAAAAAGTTTTTGTGCACTCGAACAGACGGTCATGTAATTCTGTTTTTGAGATTTGCTTAATTTGAAAAATAGCCCGGTCATTTACTGATTTCATTGCTTTTAAAAGTAGTCTTTTCAAATGTAACGGTGGTTTGGGAAATAAAAGACGAGTGTGAATTTGATCGGGAACCAATAAATTAAATATTCAAAGTGAGTACAGTTGTCAACAGATGGTCATGTAATTCTGTTTTTGAGATTTGCTAAAATTGAAAAATAGCATGGTTGTTTACTGATTTCATTGCTTTTAAAAGTGGTCTTTTCAAATGTAACAGAAAAAAGTCACTGTCAAGGAAATATTAGAGGAGTGTGGATTTGACGAGTACAGAAAACGTGTTTCGATGTGTTCTTCAGTGTGTCACGCCAAATTCATTGAGGGGGAAGGGGTGCATGACCCATTTAAAATAAACCGTAAAACTTTCTTATGCAAAGCACATGAGTATAGGCTACCAGTGTAGCCTCTTGATACATATGGTAGAGAAAATTGACATGATATCTTTTGTCTTTTTGTCAATACTGTTCCATCTTTTTATTAAGCTTAATATATCAGGGCACAGCAGTTAAATACATGGTCCTGAAAATATCAAAATTCAAATCTCTAATGTGGAAACCATGAAATATTCCTTCACTGTTCATATTTGGGAAAAATTTTGCTTTGCAAAATGGCATTCAGGATCATGTATCAGGTTAAATAAAAATCTACAACACAAATTCATCATCTGTTTCCGAAGATAAAATATTATTTCACACAAATACATACCAATCGGCTTCTGTAAATCTCCCGGGTATAATATCATTGCTTGCAGGCGGTGGAGCCGTTGTTTGTGCGGGAGTTTTGGTTTTATCTTGTCGACTTTTGTTAGACATGTTGAAATCCTGAAGGTGTTTTTATAGGCGTTTTATCCACATAACCATGAAAAGCAAAGGAAAAAAACTTAGAACGACGCTTAAAGGATTCTAAAAACATAACATGACTACTGATTTCAAGGATATTTTCCACAAAATCGCAAATTTCGCGGTATTTAGTAACCAAAATGGCGGACATCAACTCATTGATGCTCGTTGCTATGGTTGCTATGGTCGTCCCAGTCTCCCCAAATTCTTCCGAGGCGGGGGTTGGGGGGGGGGGGGGGGGGGGGGGGGGGGGGGGGGGTGCTTAAAGTTTTTTCAAAAAAACAAACAAACAAACGCCCTCTTTTGTTCAATTAAACGCCTTCGCTTAAAAAAAAATCAATTGTAAAACAACCTCTGGGGTTAATTAAATGGGTGGGGCTGTCTTCGTGGGGGATTGGGAAGTCAAACTGGGGAAATTTGGTTTTATCAACAGAAATAATCAAATGAGCAAGGCTGACAGTACAACTGGGAATTTTAGGTATATTCTAGCCAATATTTCGTCAGGGAGTTGACTTCATCAGGGAATAAAATGACTACAGGAAAAACGTTACAATTCAAATCATCATTTTTTAATTAGATTTGAATTGTAAGTTTAATTGTAACAGATCAAGTTGATTATAAGGCTATTGGGCACCCCCGGGGGGGTACTCAGCAAAGTTTTGTACGGGGATGCTCTGCCCGGAGGTCCAAACCCTTACCCTTTCATATACCGTTTTTGACAGAAAAGGTACCCCTTTCATATACCTTTCATTGAAAATGGTACCCCTTTCATATACCTTTCGTTGAAAATGGTACCCCTTTCATATAGCCTTTGCGTGCGTCTGTTTGATATATTTTGAAAGGCCCTTTTTATAATACTTAAATTGCAGTTTTCCCTACCTATTATGCTTCAACTCATGTTTTCGCTACCATTTCCTATTCTTCGTGAAATCCCTACCCTTCCACATACATCAACTCGTGAAATCCCGACCCTTTCATATACCTGCAGCCTCAAAAAGATACCCCTTTCGGGCGGAGCATCCCCGTATAGCCCATTATAGGGAGTACCCCCCCCCCCCCCCCTCCCCCGGGTGGGCACCATAAAGAGATTATTAGTGCTATAAGCCTTTGAACATCAGATTTTTAATCTCTTTACGCTGGCCCATTTACCGGCTTATAATATCAACACAGTTAATAAGACAAGATTTTTTTAATTAACCTGGCTTACAGTTCAAGCCTGGCACGGGTGCATGCCCAAGGCCTGCTGCTTCAGGGGCAGTGTCTCGGTTGATATATCATGTTTTCATGATTAAGGCCATGGAGCTTGCTTTAAACGTACTTTATTATCTTTAAATAGGAAGAAAAAATCAGGGCAGCATGCAGCTCATACACGGTCTTCTCTGATTTGCTGAGAAAACAATAGAACAAACAACACAACAATGGACCCTAGCCCTGAAAACAGTAGAGCTGCGTGATACCCGACCCATACCCATGTCCAATGAAATTAGAGGTTGTTAAGAGCTGCATGGTATCTGAAAAAAATCAATGAAACTTGATGAAAGCAAAGAAATATTAACTAAAGAGACAAATATTGGCTAAAAATGTCAAAATTTCACAAGAATGGTAATAATTTTGATTCATTGACCACCTGTCATGAAAATCAAATTTGATGAACTGACTACAGTAATCCACTTTGATCCTTGCAATCCAGCACACTATCTCTGATCCAAACTACTGCTTCTGCTTTGCACCACCACAGAATCTTTTCTTTGCCCAATTAAGTGGTATACAAGGGCGTAGCTACCTGTACGCACGTATGCACGTGCGTACCTGAAAAAGTCTAAAAAAAAGAAAGATTTGGGACTTGAGGGTAGGGGGAGGAGGCAGGGGGAGTGTTTGGAAACAGTGATTGTGCGTACCTCTGAAAAAGTCCTGGCTACGCCCCTGGTATATGTTGTGGCATTCGGTAATATTAAACATGGAAATAAAAGTACCAAAATTTTGTTATTTTGTATCCGGCCTTTAGATCGGGTTGTACTGCCAAAGTGGTACGCTGCAGGTCTACAACAGACTGACCATTGCCACAGTATTCCATGGTCTTTTAACAATTATAACTGTTGTATAAATATATATCACTAAGACTTAAAAAAAGTCTATTAATAATTCATCAGGAAAATACAAAACCCCCTATAATGGGCTATACAGGGATGCCCCGCCCGAAAGGGGTACCTTTTTGAGGCTGGAGGTATATGAAAGGGTAGGGATTTCACGAAGAATAGGAAAGGGTAGTGAAAAAGGAGTTAAAGCATAAAAAAGGTAGGGAAAACTGCCATTTAAGTATTATAAAGTATTATAAAAGTATTATAAAAAGGGCTTTTCAAAATATATCAAACAGTGAAAGGTATTGTAAATATCCATACATCTGCTGCTTATATTTTATCAATTACTCAAGTTAGGAAATTGTTTATTTATGTAAATATTAATTGCTCAGGAATCCCAATATAATGCAGTGCCAAGATCTGATCTCTGAAAATGTATTTCTGGGGTTTTTAATATATTGCACTATACAGGGCCCGCGGAGCAGTTTTTCAAGTGGGGGCGGGGGGCGCTCCACCTCTTCAATTGAAGGGAGGGGGCAGACTCTAGAAATGGCTAAAATGTATCTAACTTTACTTCACAGTAATCTTAACATATTTTATTAATCCAAAGAATCAAGACATATTTTAGAAATAAAATGCAGTGGTGCCGACTGTGTACTATTTATTTTCACAGAAAGTGGGGGGCCCCCTCCCCCTGCGCAAACCCTGCAATATGGACCATCACTATAACTGGGCTAATTGATAATACATTGCTTGTTATCTGGGGGTCTTTGTTATTAAGGGATTTGTTATATCAGAGTTATTTTCTATATATTACACAAAAGACCATCACCATAACTGGGATATATTGCTTGTTACCTGGGGGTCTTTGTTATAAAGGGAATTCTTATATCAGGGTTCCACTGTACCCGTATTACAAAATCTAAAGCTTGCCTTAATTATTTTAAAAGCAGTCTGCTTGCTCAAAATAAAATTATTTAAAAAAGAAATGTAACCTATATTTTTATTTTTGATATCATTAGATCCTATAAGGTTAGGGTATAGGTCTGTAAAAAACGAGGCACAGGTACAAAAGGAGGAGGGCTTTTAAATGTTCATGCTCAATGCACAACATGAAATGATGACAGCCGGATGTTAAACATGACTGTTACTATTTAAAAATAGCTCTCGGCTGTTTGGAAAACGCACGCATGTTTATGGTAAACAATATGTCCGTTTTATAGTCGCTCCGAGGAAAACAAAGCGTCTATTGTTATTTATTTATTTTATTTTATTCTCCAAAAAGACTATATTTTCTGATATGTTATATGAAACACAGTTCTTCCTGTAGCGTCACAGACGAATTTTAAAAAAGCGAATCGGGATTGCTCCGCCGGACGGATTTCACATCTCCACAGCTATTGAAAACCAGCTTCTTGCAGTACAGTGTTAAACAAATTTTCCACCATGCCAGTATTTAAATCTTCCTTCTTGAAGCTTTCGGATAAACGATGTAGTTCTTTCTCGTTAACTCAACTCCAAGCTTCCAGTGTTGCTAGGTGTTAATGTTGTTGTCTGAAAAACTGAAGTCTGCATGTTCTGTTGATCCACTTGCGTAGCGTTGTAGTTATGAGCAGTTTATAGTGGTTCTGCATGGAGGCCTTTGTTGAACTGTAAAGCTTAATACATCGTGTTGGTCCGCACTATCTTGACGAAGGAAACACCTCCTGCTAACGATGCGATCACGATTCCAACTAGCAACAAAACCAAAACAAACTCCGCCATGTTTTGACCACTGCCACCCCAGACTGATGGGGGAACACCGGGAGTCTGCGGCAAAAAGACCAAAAAAAAAAAATACGTGGGGATGGGGTGGGGAGCCGGGCCCTGGAACCTGATAAACCTGATAAACAAGTTTTTCTAGAATTTCCATTTTTTGTCTTTTGAAACATTTTTGAGATTCTTTTTTTTCGGGAAGAGCACAAAGCCCCCATGCAATACGGGCCTCGGTAGGGAGTGTCCAAAAGTAAAATATTCGGCTCCTGTAGTAGCCTGCTTTTTCGTTCCAGAGTTTGTTCGATAGGCGAGCGAGCAAAATACACGTGTGTCAAGCGAGCAAAACACGCGTGTGTACGCGGAAAAAAATTGGGCCATTTTTTTTAAAGTTTATCGCCTTATCCATCGGATATCCATTGTAGAATTAAGGAGACATTATTGATTAAGGATTTAAAACCAGCTTTAAATGAAAATGTGGGTAGTGAGAAACTTTTTCTTTACTAGCCTTGTATATATGTTTATATTTTCTAGCAGACTTTAAGATAGGTCTGTATATTATCTTTTTTTTCACTATTGTCATTTCTTTTCAATTAGGTTCCAGTCTTTCTCCGTAACATTTAAATTTATTGTATTATATCCAACCGTCACTTCTGAAGATGTATGTTGAAGCATACGAAACGTCAAGTCATTAATCAAAGTTTTTTACAACATGCGTTGTTTTGTCATGTTTATAACCGCAGTGTGTATCATTTTCCTGTTATCGCCTTATGTCTTGGAAAACTCGATAAAACTAAGAATTCACTTGATATCTTCCTCCAATAAACAATTTTTGTATAAAAAGAAAAAAAAAACCTCCACGACGAAACCCCTTTAATCTCCGCGGCCGCTGCTATAAAAGGTGCTCAATTCTCCATTTTGTGGGACCTCTCCCTCTTCCTCCCAGAGGGACTTCCCCCCCCCCCCCCCCCCCCCCCCCCCCCCCTCCCCAACCTACTGGGATTGGCGAGCCATAACCTGATAAGGAAGAAGGGTGCTGAAGCCAAAGAGGATAAAATTACTTCATGCGGAAGGAGGCTAACAGAAAACGCGAAGGAATTCGGAAAACGTTTGTCCAAGACGGCAGTTTTGTTTTTATAAAGGTAGGAGATGTTCGAATTGAATGTTTGCGTTCTTTATGGAAATTTTAGCGACTAGAAGAATGATTTAAACTCGGCGCGAAGACTGTGAAATGTGCAGCGATTGTAAGTTTATTTGGTCGAGGACGGAAGTTTTAGTTTGGCAAAGTTTTACAGCGAAAAGTGCTGTGGTTAAGATAGAATTGTTCTTTACTGACAAGAATTTGTTAATTCTAAGTTCGTGTTAAGTATTTGTTTACGTTTAATCAATCGACAAACTACATTTAAGCTTATAATTGGTAGCTCGTCTCCAAACAATCGCTGGCGAAGGCTGAATCGATGCACATGCAGCATTTTAAACTTGATTGTAAGCTTAAGCTTACTGTATTTCCATCGATTAAATCACTTAAATAGCTACAATTTAACAGTCATAATTCCTCGCGAAGCGAGGTTTATAAATTTGTCGCGCGTGGATCGTCGCGATGGTGTCCTGCAGTTGCCTGGCAACAAAAATCGCGACCGCTGACTTTGGCGCACGCTCACGTTTATTCATGGCGGCCGATGGCGGCCTTTTAGTCTGTGAAAAAATGTTTACTCTCGGTGAAACACAACCAATTTCTGATGCAATTGAGAAAGAACAGCAAACACAACAACGCTGGATTTAAACAAGTGGCTGGAAATCCTTGTCCGAGAAAATTAACCACCGAAACTCCGCTGAACGGTGCCTTGAAATTCAGCGCGATCGAGCTGACGGAGATTAACGAGAGCATAGATTACAAAGACTTCGAACAGCCTAGGCACACCGTTTGAGTAGGTTCAAACGCCTTTGCAAAATGCCGCCATTAGAATTCTGAACGAAACCGATTAGGAGAGGCGACGGCACGGACTGCGGGAAGTGTTGGACAAAATGATTGTGTTTATAGACGCAACGAGAGGCGGCAAGAATAATTACAAGATCAGCTAAATACTCGTGACGAATATCTTTCATACGGTAGGGAAAAGCAAACACTGATTACAGGAAAGGCTCAGAGAAAAAGAGCGATTAAGAATTTTAGCTCAAATCACCGGCTTTTGCAAAAAAAAAACGATTTTAAGTAGCTAAACTATTGAGAGGGTACTCAAACACTGAAAAATAATTATCTTAGTACACACTGTAAATTGATGTTTATTGATATTCTCACTAAAGTCACTAAGGAACTTTTTAAATGATCAAAACTACAGATAAATGATCAAAACTACAGATCACACAGTTGGAAATTATTTCCCAAATATACAACATTTACATGATGTAGCATTGTTTGTGAATAAACAGTGAGTGAAATGTGCTTTGTATACGTATACGGTATCTTGAGTTTACAGCCTTCTTCATAACATAGGCACGCATTGCGTGCATAAGCTATTTTGAAAATTCCCTAAATGATATGAAATGGTGAAAGCATGGATAGGAGAAGGAGCTACCTCCTACTATCCATGGTGAAAGCAACAAAACAGCGGAAGAAAACTAGCACAAATAACTGTTTGCAGATATACGTTTTTCAAATCCTTCGGCCCGCCCCCAACCCCCCCCCCCCCCCCCTAAAAAAAAGAATACCGAGATCACGAACTACGTCCCGTTTCTCGAAAGTCCCGATAACTTTTCGGGCCCGGAAAGCTATCTTATTTGCGCAACGTATTCATTAAAGATTAAAATTTTGTTGATTTTGAAAGCTAAGCAATAAAATTCTAAATTGATGAAACAAGTCGAGCTGGTTTGAGGGCTAAAAAATGCATCACCATTTTATAGATTCTGATTTTAATATGAGTTGCGGGCCTGAAAAGTTGTCGGGACTTTCGAGAAACGGGCCCTCTGGGACCAAAACTCTATTTAGGTGGAAGAATGCAAAGTTTGCTTTTGTATTCTAGCCTAAAGGGTTAGGTATGAAAATAGGTGGGAACAAAATCACAAGTTTTGGCTAGCTTTTTCACGGGATTTTCGGAGTTATTTTGTGACGAAACCACGGCCCCAGTGAAATGAGCAACTTGTTTCAGTAATCAGGGTATTAAATGTCAACTAGAAAAGTCCTGCACAGAATTTTGATGCATCCAAATTGAAGGATTATTATTTCCTGGAAATTTGTATCTAGTCTTTTTTAAAAAAGTTGCTTTTATTATTCACAAAAGAGGGTGGTAAAGGGGGGTCTGGATCACGTTTCACGAAAAATAAAATTGTGATTTCACGTTTCACGGAGAATAAAATGGCCATTTCACGAAAAAAAAAACATTCCTTACTTTTTGCTAATTAAATTTCATCCAAAGTACAGCTTTGTTTGTTGTCTTCACCGACCGTCCACTCCTCGTTCTTCCTGATGTAAAAAGAAAGCTGAGTTCTTTGTTTTGCTGATGTTGTGTAAAATTACCTAACCTTGTAGAGTGACCTGGGGTCCAGAATGACGATCAGTCACGGTCATGCATTCGTCACGCAATTTACCACCGGCGTAGTTAAACGCTTACTGGATAATTTTTTGGGAGGAAGAAAGAATCACGGTTTACAGTAGCATTTCACGAGAAAAAAACAATAGTCATTTTGCAGTGCTCATGAAAAAAAGTCCATTTACGGTTTACGGGTATGTAACCAAATCACGTTTCACGAGAAAAAAAATAGCCATTTCACAATTCACAGGAAAAAAAATGGCCTTTCACGGATCACGAAAAAACCCTTTACGTCCTTTACCACCCTCACAAAAGAAACGTGGAAATGGTTCCCTTTGGCCTGGAAGAAGCAAACTAATTAAATTAAATTGTTTTCAACTCCAAACCACAAGCTAATTAAATTAGTGACACGAAAATTCTTTGAACCACCTGTTTCTGTAATGTAAACCAGAAAAGTCTTTAACAGAAACTAATTATAAACGCATGTAAAATAAATATTGGTAGTCTCGTTGTAAATTGCAACTAATAGCATTTAAACAACTGTTTTTATTCTCCACAATAAAGTCGTGCAAATAGAAACAGAAACTAATTAGATTAAATTGTTTTCGACTCATAGCCTGTGAACAGGCTTCTTTTTGGGGAATTGGGTTAGGTTAAAATCGGCGAGCGAAGCGAGCCGAGCGCGGACTGGGGAAGAGGGAGGAGCTAACAAACATACAAACATCACAAACCAACCTTTGCGCCTGCTAATGAGCTATTTTTTTGAGCTATTTTGAAAAAAATAGCTCATTAGCAGGCGCAAAGGTTGGTTTGTGATGTTTGTATGTTAGTCTGTTTGTTTGTTTGTTTCGTTTGTATGTATGTCTTGGGTTATGTCACACCAATCAGATTGCCTCTAGTATGTACACCGTGTACTATGTCAGCCAATAAAATTGTCGCTTCTAAAATGGTATTACTAAAGGTCAAAGAAGGGCACTTAACACGAATTGAAAATCAGCCATCTTGAATCTCCGCGATTGTTGCCGCAAACACTAAAAGTGTAAAGTTTTGAAAATGTGTTGCTTGGGAACTGTTCTCTAATCCCGACTGGCTTGCTAACCTGGCAATATCAAGGACATTTATTCGGAAATACCGCCTATAATGTGCCCTATGCATGAATGGTAGAATGGTCTGCGGGAGATGAGACGTCCAAAAAATGTGGACTGCGGTTACGTTAATAGGTGAGCTTATACTGAAGTATGAGTATAGTTTTATTGCAAAAACGGCAAGCCGATTTAAAATAACGTGATGCGAAACATGAATTGTACGTTTCAAGCCTGGGTTTCAAGCGATTACTATTTAAAATTTGATTTATTTTTTTGTCAGACACGCTGTCTGCACGTGAAAATGTTGAACTTTGTCCTTATAGAAACTTGTCCGTGATGCATAGAGTTTAACAGAGAAAACGTTGTAATGCAATTAATCTACAATTTACAGTATTTAAAACGTTTATCTTTCCTTGAATTAATGTCAGCTGATGTGTAGGTTATTAATTGTATGCCTCAAGCGATTACTATAAGCGAGAAGCGACTGTATTTTGTATGAGCAGTCACGTTGTGTGCACGTGCAAATATTGAACTTTGTCCTTATAGAAACTGGTACGTGATGGAATTCAACATGTTTTCGAGAAAACGTAATGTAATTAATTAATATGGTGCGTTAAAAAACGCCTGTTTAAAAAAATATTAGTTGCAATTTACTAGGAAACAAGCAAAATTCATTTTGGATGCGCTAAGTTTCTGCTGGTCGACATTACAGGAAAAGGTGTTTGGTTACAAATGTTAACCTCAACAATGTTCGTGTAAGTAATCCAATTAGCTTGTGGTTTTGAGTCGAAAACAATTTAATCTAATTAGTTTCTGTTTCTATTTGCACGACTTTTTTGTGGAGAATAAAAACAGTTGTTTAAATGCTATTAGTTGCAATTTACAACGAGACTACCAATATTTATTTTACATGCGTTTAGTTTCTGTTAAAGACTTTTCTGGTTTACATTACAGAAACAGGTGGTTCAAAGAATTTTCGTGTCACTAATTTAATTAGCTTGTGGTTTGGAGTTGAAAACAATTTAATTTAATTAGTTTGCTTCTTCCAGGCCAAAGGGAACCATTTCCATGTTTGTTTTGTGAATAATAAAAGAAACCTTTAAAAAACGACTATAGATACAAATTTCCACGAAATAATAAGCCTTCAATTTGGATGCATCAAATTTCTGTGCAGGGCTTTTCTGGTTGACATTTAATACACTGATTACTGAAACAAGTTGCTCATTTCACTGGGGCCGTATTTTCGTCAAAAAATAACTCCGGAAATCCCGTAAAAAAAAGCTAGCCAAAACTTGTGATTTTGTTCCCACCTATTTTCATACCTAATCCTTTAGGCTAGAATACAAAAGCAAACTTTGCATTTTTCCACCTAAATAGAGTTTTGGTCCCAGAGGGCCCGTTTCTCGAAAGTCCCTTTTTTTTCGGACCCGGAACTACATTAAAATCAGAATCTATAAAAATTAATGGTGATGCATTTTTTAGCCCTCAAACCAGCCCGACTTGTTTTTTAAATTTAGAATTTTATTGCTTAGCTTTAAAAACCAACAAAATTTTAATTTTTAATAAATACATTGCGCACATAAGATGGCTTTCCGGGCCCGAAAAGTTATCGGGACTTTCGAGAAACGGGACCCAGTTGGTTATCTCGGTATTTTTTTTTTTGGTAGTGGGCGGGCCGGAAGATTTGAAAAACGTGTATCTGCAAGCGGTTATCATTTCATATCATTTAGGTAATTTTCAAAATAGCTCATGCACGCAATGCGTGCCTATGTTGTGAATTGTTATTGCCCATGCAAGTGCAAGAGGAAGCTGCTGTCTTTCATGGAAGCCATCTGATAATTGATAATTGAGCTGAGGCAGTGACTGGGCATATGGGTACAGAAGATGGAAGACTGTGACTGAGAGATGGACCTTTGTAGACGTCAAATTTTACAATAACTGCTATTGCCAAATCAGGTTGTTTTTGCTTTTAAACATAAATGAACGAATATTTGAATAAATTTTTTTCGAAAGAAGATTTTGTTGTCCATTTTTATGTGTTTGTTCATTAATTTCATAGGTTGAAAAGGGATTTTATGTGAACAAAACAAGACTTGGATTTTATAGTTCTAAACTGAAAATATCCAGAGAATATGACAACGATATAATAACTGCCACTCCTTGACCAGCCCTCCCCCCCCCCCCCCCTCTCCCACCACCACCGCCTATTGGCCCTCACCTCCACCTATCACTTCCTCACCCCCTCGTACCATCACCCCACCCTGTCGAACGCACTCCCCTAATTTTCAATTACTACTAGTTTAAGCATTAAACAATAGGAGAACGTTTCCTAATTTTGTGAAGGCAGGAATATTTGAGATTTTGGTCAACACCAACTTAGCCGCCCAGCACATTTTTCAGGGGCACCTCGGCTGGAAACTGGTTTCCACTCCAGGCCTTGGTTTCATTTTCATGCTCAGACACCCCTCCCCCTCCCTTCCCCCCTCCGTTCCCTCCCCTGACATCAAGTGCACTATTTTAATCTGTGATTACTACTAGGTAGTATATACCATAAAGATACATACACATACATACATAAACTTTATTTAAATTCGGATTTACAGAGTAGCATAGAATGCTGATATCTCCAAAAGCTAACTAACTTTGATACACGTAAATATATAAATAACCATTAGATCCTCTATGATTGACTAAACAAACAAACAAAACAAGGTCAACAAAAATTACAACAGGTGTTCATAAAAGACGAAGTATTAAGTAAAACTTTAAAATCCTCAAAAACAGTAGTTGATCTAATCTTATCTGGTATTAAAGTCATTCCAAGTTCTAGGCACAAAGTATCTAAAGGAATGTAACCCATCTGATGTCATTGAGACCCTTGGTATGTTGAACTTGTTTGTTCCTCTAAGTCCTGAGTCGACAGATCTTAATACCAGCAGGTCAGATAAGTAGCTTGGCATATCCTTGACATATAACTTGATATAAGATGTGTCAATTGTTAATAATTAACAGTTATAGTGCAAAAGCGAAGCGCTATATCGCCGGATACTTAGCCGATGAGGTCGTAGGCCGAGTCGCTAAAATCAGGCGATATTGCGCAAGCTTGAGCACTATTAATAACTGTTTTATAATTCAACACATTGATAGCAAATCACAGTTTCCAGAAAAAATTCATTGAGATATGCAACCTTTTATTAAGTAAAAAGGCTTACAATAATATTTTACCTCACGCCATTTCTTAAACAACAAGCCGGCAGCGAATGCCGAATTTTTTGCCAAGCTAAAATTAATTTAGCGTACACAATCAGTTGAGAGTTTCTACGAAGAGCATTTGTCTACTTGAAGAACGGGACAGAGTAGTGAGTACACGAATTAAAACACAGTAAAAAGGCATAGAATGTCTTAGTTATAAGTGTTTCGTATCTTAAAAAGTTGAATTCAGAATCAAAACAAATTGAACAAACACACGGCTACCTAAACATAGCGGCGAAAAGTCAGAAAGAACTGCAGCGTGGACTGAGTATGTCTCACAAAAATTCACAGCTAAAGGATACAAGAAACGGTTAAAACATCATACCTGTAGTTGATTTGGCTTTTTAGTCCCTTCCATCAGCACCAAATTTTCAAACATCGATGTTGTTTACAAACTTGCTCGTTTTCTAGCTCCTACAGCCGTAATGACGAGATCAGAAACTTTTCTGAGAAAGCATCAAGTCTATATCATATTCCAGAGGTGATTACTAAAGGAATTCTCCGAAAATTGTGCTCCTTCATTCACTCCTTGTCGAGCGGTTAAGCTTAGAACCAGCTTTCATTCAGCTACGCCAAAAAAGGAAACACTGCGACCGCGACAACGCGAAAATTTTGCACCTTTTTTGTCTAATCATGTGATCAATAATTTTTCTCTTTTTTCTTTCTTTTCCCTTTTTTTAACTAATAGTTCACGCACTTTCTCGCCCAAAAACACAAAATTGCAGGCAGCAGTCATTTCCACTTTCCTTCAAAATGCAAAATTTACTGCCATCGCTGGTTATACGTCATGTAGACATAACTTATATCAATAACTTTTTGACCATATTTGGGCAGTGTATCAATGTGTTGAATTATAAACTTGCATAACTGTTGCTTGACAGCATAGGGGGCAGGGACAATTGCATGCAGATCTGTCACTGGGGCCTGGGAGAAGTCCTTTGAATTACAGTATCTCCCAAAAGTAAGCGCCCGTCGTTGCGCGCTACGCGATTCGCGTCGCGCGCTACGCGATTTGCGTCTCGCGCTGCGCGAAGCTTTAAACGACATATACCACGGCTAAACCTTCTCGCGCGATTTTAATACCCTATCGTAACGTTGTCAATAGAGCTACAGCTGTAAATACGCGAGCGAATTTAACACCATGGCCAAAGTTTATAAAGGAATGTACGAAGCACAACTGGAATTTCCACAGGGGCTGGGGGGGGGGGGGGGGGGGGGGTAGGGTTAAAACCAAAAACCTAATTCCGTGGGGGAGTTACAATGTACACAGTATGGATATTTTTCTTGAACAACACATTGCTCCGAAGAGATTGTTTACCAAATACAAAAGGCAATGCTTTAATAGTGTACGCAATGCTTGAATAGGTATTTTTTGTTCTTTTGGTGTAGAATTCTGATGTGTTATCATTTCCAAACCCACCCACCCACCCACCCACCCCCCCCCCCCCCCTTCCCCGTATCCTTAGGCAAACACCTGGGCATTTTGATTGTGTAAGTCAAGGCTTAACAACAGGCCACAAGCTCCTCACTTTCTGTGAAGACAGATACATGTACCAAGAAATTTGAAACTTTCAACTTTTTCATTTGATTTGGAAGACTTCAACTAATATTTCCGTCAACACGATCACACCTTCCCATTTACATCACAGAGGGCTAAGCCATCAGCTTTATAAACCCTTTTAACACTGCTAGTAGTGGATGTTTATTCATGAGAACCCACAACGCTATTGTCAAAAAGTAGGTTAGAAAGTTTCTGGTGATCCTGTTATTAGTAGTGGCAGCCAGCTATTACAGACCAGGAGAAACACAAACAAAATTATTGAAATTTTACAACAACAAAAAAGTTATCAGTTGTTTTCACTGTTAAAGTGAAGCAGGAGATGAACTGCTTTTGGTTTGAATTGTTAAAAGTTGAAGTTAACCAATGCTGAAGGTTCTTTTTAAATCAGTATCTTCCACTGTACTTTTATTGGGCAGGATTCATCTGTTTTCATTTGTTGGGTCTTTTAAATGCAGTTCCCTGGTAAAAAAAAATACAATTTTGTTTATTAATGTTAACATATAATGCTGACTATTAAAATGAAAATTAACATAAGTTCATGTTTGTTTTAAAAAGTTAAATTAATATTGTTGTCTTGATATGTTTTGAATGCACTACACCTGCAAATAACTTACTTATAGTAGAACTCTTAACTTTACTCATTAGAAATGCATGATAAAATGTTAATATTACAGATATTATTTAGTATTGTTGTTAATTGATGTATGTTATTTTAACTGTATTTCAATTATTCTAAATTTAGATTGAAGATGGCACATTTTACCAGCACTAAATTGAAGGCTTTGATTACAAAGGGTTTTTATGGAGTTACTTTGAATCTGAGTGAACAGGGGTTATCCAAGGTGCCTGATGCTGTAACTGAACTGAGTGAAGTGGAGGAACTCAGTCTGAATGATAATAAAATTACTGAATTACCAACAAGTATTAACAAGCTGAAACATCTCAGTTGGCTGTACTTGGATGGTAACATGTTAGCATGTTTGCCTGCTGAGATTGGTGACATGAAGGAGCTGATTTGGCTGTGTGTGGAGAACAACAAACTGACTGAGCTTCCTACCAGTATAGGGAAGCTACAGAATCTAAAAAGGCTGTACTTGGGTGGTAACATGTTAGCATGTTTGCCTGCTGAGATTGGTGACATGAAGGAGCTGATTTGGCTGTGTGTGGAGAACAACAAACTGACTGAGCTTCCTACCAGTATAGTGAAGCTACAGAATCTCACACGGCTGTACTTGGATTGTAACAAGTTATCATGTTTGCCTGCTGAGATTTGTGACATGAAGGAGTTGACGGGGCTGCATGTGGGTCCGTGGGTCATTCGTCCATTCAATTTTTTATTTAAATTAAAAATTGAAAATCGATGTCCGTTTTGGATTTTCTAAAATGTTTATTGGAAAATTGCTTTATCTAATACAATTTGTCCATTTTTATGCGATGAAATAAATCGAAAAGGGTATATCGTTAATTTTACTTCAACTCGCCTTTGCAAACATAAATTGAAAATTGGTTATCAATTTTCAATTTTTGTTTCCATTTTAAAATAGGTTGAGATTGAACAAAGTAAAAAATTCAAAATTGACTTCAATTTTCAATTTTTGTTTTCAATTGAAAATTGGCAATCGATTGAGCGAATTAGGGAAAAAGTTGACGCAGTGAGGGTGGCTGCGGAGCTAAGAGGAAAAACGTATTGTAGGATAGGCTTAGGACTAGGCTGGGAGGGGAAAATAACCCCACTCCCTTTGGACTAAGGGCACAACCTCGTTCCCAGGGTGAAAAAGCAATTAAGACCTCTGGGAGACTCGCACAAAGGGGGGAGGGGGGGGGGGGGGGGGGGGGGGCTTAATAAATACTTACAAGTCGCCTATTAACGTTGTGAGATCAAGAATGGAAGGCGATGTGAAAAAGTACTGTTCATATTGAAACCGAAACCCATTCCTACTAAGACACCCCCCTCCCCGCCCCGCTTATTTATATATTTATCCCCAGGGGGAGGGAAGGTTAAAAGAGGGAGGTTGCGGTATTTCCCTGATAAGTAAATATATAGAAGAAGTTATGGGTGTTGCATGGTGGCCCGTGCTGGTGTACTAAAACAACAGAATTTTGCACAGGTTTTGCAGTAACAAAATTGAACTAGAGACTGGATATTCCAAGGGGAGGAAAATGAAATTTTTCCGGAAGTTTATAAGCTATATCGTATATTGGAGACTGGACAAAGCAAAGATTAATTATAAAAATAACAGAGAGAAACGTTTTAAACAAAGATGGAGGAAGCAGAAAATGGAAATATAAAGGATGCTAACGACGTAGTAGACTAGAGTTATTCAAAATATACCGTACGTAAGCTTAACCAAGCAACGATGTCCTTCGTACACTGTTCAAGCTCGTTATTTGACAAACAGTTTTGTCAATGTCTTCCAATCTATTACAAAACCTTCTTAGTGACCTCGAACTAAGGCCTCTCTTATCAGGAAATGCTTCTTTTAGTAATGAGTTAACCTCGGAGTGTGTTTTGCCTTGAGTTAATACAAGATCCTTTATATATTCAACACTAAAGTCGTCCATGTTTGTGATGTTTACTCTTTCACATGAATTTCCTGCTTCTTTCTTAATTCAGTCCCAGACTCTTCCATCTTCACTTTCAAGATAGCGGCATCTTGAAAGCGGAGATGGCGCTGGGGACGAGGTTGACGGTTGACTCATGACGCAGTGGGTAGGGGATGGGATGCCCCCGATTTACGTACTTTGATCCAGACATCACCCTCCCCCACTGGAGTGCTTTTGTCACCTCAAGTGCAAACGATTTTCAATTTTTAGCTTAAAAACAAAAATTGAAAATTGATCGCAATTTTCAATTTTTTGAACTTTGTCGAAAACGGAATAATCAGCGATGTCATAAAACTTTAACATTGGTTTCAACTGTTAGTGAAAGAATGATGTCGGTTGTTTAATTTCCTCTAAATTGTCGACGGTAAAAATGAAAAATGCATGCCCTACTTTAATTTTTTTGAAAGGAAAGAAGTAAAATGATTTTGATATTGCTTTTTTTCTATTTCTTCTGATAAAAAAAAAGAAAATCCAAAACGGACATCGATTTTCAATTTTTAATTTAAATAAAAAATTGAACGGACGAATGACCCACGGACCCTGCATGTGACTGGTAATCCTTTCACTGTTGATGCAATGAGAAGTCTTAAAAAGTTAAAAGAGAAGAAAAAAGGAAAGATTAACATACATTTTTCAGGTGATTTTGAGGAATAATTTTGACTAATCAATTAATGAGCCCACTATCTGGCTACATAATTATGTATAAATATATAATCACAGTATGTTGTGGATAAATTTTTGTTTTGGTTTAAAAATTGCAAATTGGTTTATAAATTATTTTTTCTGTCTTAAATAATATTGGAACTGAAACATGGGAAATAAAATTTAAACAAAAATTTAAACCACAACATAATGACAGTAATTATACCTGCAGTACATGCATAGGGCATTTATTTCACACTAACGGCCTTTTAGGCCCCGACCACACTAATGTGTTTTCAAAAGTCTCCGTTTTCATCTCCAAGAAAACGAAGCAAAATATTTTCGCCCACGAGCGTTTTCGCAAACGATGAAAACGACTGGGACCGGGGGATTGCGCATGTGTTAAAGGTGATAGATACTCCGATTTGGACTGGAACCGATGGCATGTGACGCTCTCAGTACGTTATCGTTTTCAAAAGTCTCCGTTTTCACCTGTCCACTAGAGATTTTACGTCACCGTTTTCAAAAGTCTCCGTTTTCACCTGACTACACCAGAAACGAAGCGTTTTCAAAACGATGCGTTTTCAAAAGTCTCCACTTTTGAAACCGTTTTCGAAAGTCTCCGTTTTCATCAGCGTTTTCGGGCGTTTTAGTGTGGTCGATAGGCGAAAACGCATCAAAACGTATGCGTTTTCAAATTAACGAAAACGCATTAGTGTGGTCGGGGCCTTATAGTCCAGGCATTTATTGAAGTTAAAATTAGCAACAGACATTATTTTGTCATAATATTATTCTAACTTAAAATTTACAAAAACAAAAATGGATATTAAAATTACTGTTTATATGTAGTAACTGCATGTACAAATTTTGATGTGGCTAAATGGCATTTAGGCAAAGTTAAACTCGAGTCTATGCAGTCAGCGGTCTGCTTCGTGACAGTACACGTCCTGCACGGCGTTTGCTGACCTTTGCGGATCACATACAAGCGTTTGCGATCTTTGCGGATCCTTGACGAGTCTTAGCGATCTTTGCGGATCTTTGCTCCTGTTAGAACCATTGCCTTGCTGTTAAGCGAATCATCGCGGAGTCTTGCTTGCTGATCATTGCGGATCAACTTTTGGATTTGCGAGTCACAAATGAATCATGCTATCGAAGGGCGCTTGGGCCACACTTCGAGCTCGTTGGTCCTCGTTCGCCGCTCGTTTACTACCCTGCGAGCAGAGCCTCTTTCGATTTTTCTAGGAGGATCGAAAGAGGCTCTGCTCGCAGGGTATTGCAGATCTTGCTTATCGTTTATTTGTTCCAGTAAATCGCTGCAGACTCTCCATGCTTATTTGCGAAGGGCTTCACTGTGAGAGTAACCTGCTTAAGGTCGTGTAATGTATCGCCCTGCATATGTTGCTTTTAGTTTCAATCACCAGGCACTCCGTCATTTAACACAAAAGTTGACGCACATCCATTTTGCACTGCCTCAGTTTTCAAAACAGGCAGCGCCTACGAAGCCATGGATCTGAAGTTGGCGAGTAAACAGTGTAAAAAATGCAGAGGCCAGGCTTGCGAATTACAGCACTTTCCTAGTTTGCAACATGGGGGTTCATGCATTGTCAGGGCTCCCCTTCCACTACCTGGTCACCCTTAACAGACCGCATCATCACGATCCTTCACTTATTGATGCATGCTCAAATGGCCGTTTAGCGACATTGGCTTTGGACGACGTGTATGCTTATCTTCTTCGATCCTGTCAACACGCTAAAATCAAGGCTTTGTCAAGGGTGGTTTCATTCACATCTGTCCAGGCTTCTTGTTGTTCCAGTAGCACAACGTTGGCTTTCTTCATCTGGCCCCAATGGTCCACGTATCGGGATTTCTGATGTTGCAACCGTTGCGGTATGTGCTCACACAAGAGTGAGAGGTTGGTGCTTGACGAGGTTTGTGGTCGGAGGTCCCATGTCGCCCTGTTCGCGTGTCCCTCCTTCTCCAAGCACATGGAGAATGGTGGTCTTGGGTGGTTCCTGCTCTCAGGGTTGCCATGGATACCTCCCTGCTTGCCTTCAAATCGCATAAGGCCCCCCACCAGCTTTCTAGGCACCAGCTCCCAAGCTCATCTATTGATGATGAGTTTAAATGTGGCTAAATGCAATTTAGGCAAAGTTAAACTCGAGTCTATGCAGTCAGCGGTCTGCTTCGTGACAGTACACGTCCTTCACGGCATTTGCTGACCTTTGCGGATCACATACAAGCGTTTGCGATCTTTGCGGATCTTCGCCCCTGTTAGAACCATTGCCTTGCTGTTAAGCGAATCATCGCGGAGTCTTGTCCCGCCTCACCCACCCATTGTCAAGCGGTGGACTTGGGTAAGTATCAGGTTAGGTAAGTTTCCACTGATTTATCAGTGTGACGGTGCCCTGGTGGGGCTGCACGATGGGGTGGTTCCCGCTCTCAGGGTTGCCATGGATACCTCCCTGCTTGCCTTCAAATCGCATAAGGCCCCCCACCAGCTTTCTAGGCACCAGCTCCCAAGCTCATCTATTGATGATAAGTTTAATACACATTCAAACTCAAAGGCTCCTAAGAGCCAACCCGTGAATAAGAAATGCTACGTGTAACGCAATATTGCAGTAAGCTTAATAAATAATATGTTTTCGCACTGACGCGGTTCAATATTTTTTTAAAATTAAATGTAAGGATTTTTAACAAATGCACATCACTTTACATCACAGTACATTACTTTCATAATGTCCAGTCCAAGGAAGAAAGAAAAAAGAGAAAAAAAAGTGAAGGTCATGAGCTGGACTTGAACTTGTGCCTCCGACCTTAAAGGAGCTGTTGTCATGGTGATTTTGAGGTTTTTTGGTTAAAACTGCCCCAAACGTGCACGAAATGCTAATAGAACACTAAGAGGAAGATATCAAGTGCATTCTCAAAGAGGAGAATAAACCATAATCAGAGATTTTGCGAGTTTTCCAAGACAGAAGTGATAAACTTGAAAAAATTACCGTAAACACCAGTGTATCAGCTGCACTTTTTTGGCCAAAATTTTTGCTCAAAATCGAGGGTGCAGCTTATCTACAGGAACATCTGCAAAAGGTCATTGTACTTTCCGGTGACATAAGTTGACCAGACTTTTTAAGCCTCGAAATTAAGATTTTATTTATTGGAGGTGTATAACGTGGAATAAAAATCCTTTAACTTTAGATGATGTAGAAAAGTGAGTCGTCTGTCTTAACAGAGCGGCCAGAGCGCCTCCGAGACCAAAATCAAATTGAGCAATCCGCATCGAACACGTAACGCATGAACGTGAGCGTTGTGTTTATAAATTGAAAAATTTAGCCTTAAATTGTCAAAATACCCGTATTAAAACAGTGCTCACTAACTTTATCAGACATTTCGAAGCTTTTAGGAACACCGAAGACGAACGAAAGAAGCCAAAGAAAAGAGTTCGTAAACAAGCGGCTGGTCATCTTGGTTAACCTTAGTAACCAGGCTAAATAAAAACATGTGCTCAAGAAATTTGCACAGTTACCAAGTTTGTTTTGTCCTGAACGAACGGGGGGCAAACGAACGTAGCTGGGCTGAAAACTGCTGAAACTGTTTTTTTTTTTCAATACACGATGATTCGATGGATAGAAGCAAAGTCTAGCTCATGTTTTGTGGAGCCTATTAATTCTCTGACTTTCCTTTTTATCTCGTTAATGCGCATGCGCATAAACGAGATTTACGAATGTTAACAAAGGTTCTTTGTTTAGTTTGTTAACATTTGTCCGGGGGGTTACTTATTTCTTTTTTATAGAAGCTATATTAGGGCACCGAGGATATGGTTGGTTAAACAGGTTAGGATTTCAAGAAGTGCGTCACATACCGCCACTAAAATTTTTGAGGGGCACCCCCGGACCTATTGTTAATTTCCCTAGGGTATTGAATTGTCATGAACTTGTTTTTTTTTTTTTTTTTTTTTTTTTTTATTTATTTATTTATTTATTTATTTATTTATTTATACAAAACATTTACGTAACAAGCAGATTTAAAAGGTTACAATACAAAGGAATACATGACAAGATGTTACAACAATACACTACACTAGACATTCCGAGACTGGGTTGGCATTGGCGATTTCAATTTTTGTTTATAGTCTGAAGCTGCACTAATCATTTAGTAACTCTATATAGTAGTTAACAATATATTTTAAATTATATAATACTTTTGTTTTATTTTACAGAGGGGATTTTTCTAGATGAAATCTACAGTTTAATTTAACTACAAATTCCTCTAAAGATAGGTTTTTCTGTGCTAGTTTTTGGGTATAGAGGTAATATTTAGCAAAGAGGAGAGTACAGTTTAAGTTATTGGTAATCAGGTCAGTCTTGGAGGTGGAGCTCGTGCCGAAGAGAATTTCCGTTGGGGATAAGGAGAAAGAGGTGCCATTTTCTTTGTTAAACCACTTAATAACTTCCAAGAAAAACTCTTTAGACCAGTGACAATTTGAAAAAGTGTGAAT
Organism: Dendrophyllia cribrosa; assembly: GCA_024195265.1. Taxonomy (NCBI): domain Eukaryota; kingdom Metazoa; phylum Cnidaria; class Anthozoa; order Scleractinia; family Dendrophylliidae; genus Dendrophyllia; species Dendrophyllia cribrosa. Next base: position 28,441,686 of record JAJLRJ010000011.1, on the reverse strand, counting down.
AATGGAATCATTTTCGCGACAGTAAATGCAAAGCATATCATTTTTAATACCAAATAAATGCAGTTCTCTTTTTGTAACAACTATTCTGTGCAAAAGTTTGAAGTAAAATTCTCTCAGCTTGTTTTCTCTAGAAATATATTTTACACGACTAAAAAAAAGAGTCAATCCGCACCATGTCTGGCTGTAAATCTCTCTCCCACTTTACGCTTGCCTTCAATACTTGCTTGTCCTTATTTATCAAAAGCCAGTAGTAATCCCTGTTTTTTAATTTAAGTAAATTTATGGTAGTATCCCGAGACAGCTGAAACTCATATTCTGAAAGAAGAATAGTTTTATCTAGGCATTTTATCCTTGCCTTAATAATGAGGGTCTGAGGTATTGCAGATACAACTTGCATGTATGTTAGGAAATTACAACTGAGTTTGTATTTTCGGATGAACTCAGCATAAGGGAGAATTTTTCCATCCGCCTTCAACAGATCGTGGATAAAAATAATATTACTACTGAACCAGCTCCGATAAAAGATAGTTTGACTGTTAATTCGAATTTCTTTGTTATTATATAGAATCAATTCCTGATCGGATTCTGGATTATAAGATGCTTTAAGTTCAGAGAAATATAGTAAGATCTGCTTGTAGAAGTTCGGGAATTTTGCCTGCTCGAGGAACTTTTCATCATAGTTACAGTGCAACAGGAATTTTAAGCCACCATATTTATCAAAATAATAGTTTGGTATAACCTTCCAGGATTCACTGCCCATTTGGTCGTTTATTAAAAATCTCGAGATCCATGCCAATTTGAGTGATTTGGACATAGTTTCTATGCTAGGCGCACGTAGACCTCCATTGTCGTAGTCTTGAAACATGACTTTACGATTGATTTTGTCTTTCTTGTTTTTCCATATAAATTTAAATATCATAGAATTAACATCTTGAATGCATTTTTTAGGGATATCAAGAATCGAAGTAGAATGAACCAGCTGCGAAATGCCAAGGCCTTTAGTTATAAGACATCTTCCAAATAGTGTAAGGTTTCGGGACTTGTTATGTCTTACGTTACGTTACCACAAAGGTATTACAGTTCTTAGAGCTATGACTTCACCACAAGGGTATTACAGTTCTTATTTACAGTGATTTGCGTGAGTTGCGCTTTGACATTTTCCGCGCTCGACGAAGCTAAGAAATTTCACCTTGTATGTTTGTCCGCTTTCTGAGGTTTATACGCGGGTTTATAGCAGAGTTGTTTTACAAATGTTTTAAAGCTATGACCTCATCGCCTGACAGATTGTTTCTTATCTTGGATTTATTGTTTTTGTGGTTTTAAGCACTTAAATAGAAAATTGATAGAAAATTCTAAAAATTGGCACAAATGTTCTGCGATACCTTGTCTACTCGGGAAGATTAACCGCGAGGAGCGATTTTTGAAGTCGCTTAGCGAGTGACAAGTGGAAATGTCGTGAAAAGAAAAATTGTCAGGAATGTTCAGCGATACGTTGTGTACCCGGGATGACTAACCCTGAAGAGCGATTTTTCAAGTCGTTAGCTAGTTACAACCGGAAAGGGATGACTAACCCTGAAGAGTGATTTTTCAAGTTGCCTAGCGAGTGACAACCGGAAATGTTCGTGAAAAGAAAAATTGTGAGGAATGTTCTGCGATACGTTGTGTGTCTTGTGTACTCGAGATGACTAACCGTGAAGAGCAAAAGAGTTGGTTTTCCAATTTGCTTAAAGTTTAGCGAGTCAGCTTAATTGAGTTAAACTCTAGTTAAATTTAAGCCACCAAAGCAGGTAGCTTAAGCGAGTCGGCAAATAATTTTAGACAATAAGAAGCAACTTGTGGTCATTTATCTGACAAGGCTGTCAAATCGGAAATGAAACACGCGTTCTATTTTCATGCGTCGCTCGTGAAGGGGCCTAATTTCATTGTATTATACAATGGATTTGCTTTTCTACAAAATTAACGTTAATGTCCCTTTTCAGTAGTCATTGGAATACTGAATCATTCCTATTACGGTTTGATTATTAAAGAGAAATTTCAATTTTGAATGGTTATTAAATGTTGAGGTGTCATGATTATGCAATAGTATGCAAGAGGTATTCAGCTAACTAAAAATGTTCCCGTTTGATTGTGCAAGAGTATGGATTTGGCTTTTGTTCTATTTTGGAACACTGAATCATTTCCATTACGGTTTGATTATGCAATAGTATGCAAAAGACGTAATAATTTTGCTGATTTAGTTAACAAAAGTTTATCAAGCAAGCATTATAAGCGATTTCAGCGTGTTGATTTTTTTTTAAAGGAAAAATATTGGCACTATATGGGAGCTAATTGACAAAACAAACAAAAAGACAATGTATTATTTTAGTGGCAAGCAAGACAGAGAAAACGTTCTCCGCTTATAAAAAGAAGAGGAATATCAATCAGTCGGTGTGTTATTCTCATCACATTCAAATCGTGAAGCGGACAAGACAGATACCTTAGAGTGCTCAACGTAGCTTTATCGCATTGAAATCCTGACGCAAGAGAGTTGCCTTAGAGTGCTCAACGTAGCTCAATTAGCAAAGAATATAGCAGACTTAAAGCAAGAAAATATATATTGAAATCTATTATTTCGTAAAACAAAATTATCAATTGTTTATAATGGTTGCTTTTGGTGCTTCAGGCGGCACACACCTACCCGTAATTGTCGGGAGTACTCCCCCCCCGCCTCCTCCCGCCCCCCCCCCCCCCCCAGAATATGTATCAACAATTCACTTCCAAAAAACACGCTTTTTCCAATTCTATATTACCTTAGGTTATTGCATATTCACTGCCTTCCTAAATTTTAGACTTGCCACAAGTGTACTGCGAAGCCCACACTACGAAAGCTACTATGCTATCCGTTTGAGTGAGTGAGTGAGTGAGTGTAACAATAGAATCCGATCCCACAACGAACTCTGCCGATTTTGACCCGATATTCCCCGATCTTAACTCCTTTTTTGTTTTGGAACCTCTTATTAGTAGCTTTTGACAAATATTTAGAAAACTTGACCACAATCGGTCGAGCGAGAAATTCGCCAGATGCTAAACAAATTTGCGTGGCCGACAGTTTCCTTGATGCGATAATTTGACGCGTTTTCCTCCTGAGACTAAACTAAATTGGATAAGAATGGCATTCTATATACACATGAAAAGTCGGAAATTTTAGAAAACACTAGATATAATAAAGTAGGTTGCTGAATTTAAATATTATTTTGTGATGTTTATAATATAATTCACAGACGCTAGCGCTGCAATTAGGATAAACAAATCGCTAAGCCTTCCGGAAGCAGAAAATCACTGAATTCTGATAAGCGTTTAACTCTTTTATTCAAGGGAAAGACATTTTCATTCAAGGAAATATTGTGTATTTGCGACAACACTTTGAATAAACTATGAAGCCAGGAAAAACTAATACATGGCAAAATCAAAGCAGTTATTTAGGAACTAGTTATTAATTAGTCTTGAAATTAGTCTTGAAATCACGGGGGGGGGGGGGGGGGGGGGTTCATGATGCGTCACGCAATATTTATTTTTAAAATGTTTCACCAATTTATAGCACTCGTCACCACGGTTTTGAAAAATCTTCTGAATGCGATTACATGTATTTTTTTCTCATTACCTGTAAATTTAGGGCTTCCAAAACTTTATTGCAAATCCGGGCAGGAGAGGGGGGTCTCTCGGCTTGGAAATCCAGGGGACAAGGGGGGGGGGGGGGAGGAAATCCTACGATAATCTAAGTAATAACAGGCGCAGTAAGCTACATGCAGTCATAGACTGCCTATTTTTTTATTAACCTCACCTTCTAACGCATTAACGAGATGGCTTGAAGAGCCCTTTGATTATTAAAAAAAGTGTTTTTTTTTTCAAAATTTGAGCTTCAAAACTCGGGGTGCGGCTTATCTACGACTGCGGCTTATACACCGGTGTTTACGGTAGCCTGATTTTTTTCAAGATGCAATCCATTTCCATCCTGGTCATCTGCAGCTCAAGACACTTATTTTTTACTCTTAGAGCACTAGTAGAATAATTTTAAACAAAACTCAACCCTTACTGTTGCGTTTTTAGTGAAATAAAAATTTATTTTCAATTGGCTTTTTTTAAAAAGTTACACTAAAAATGGTGACATAGCCCCTTTAAACCACTGGACCACCGAGGAACACATTCTTAGTAAAGGATAAATTTTGTTATTTCAAGGTAGATACGCATCAAAACGCGTATCTCGGTTGAAAAATCCTTTTAGATCCATTTTAGTGTTGCATTAAAGACTCCAAATGTGAAACGTCTTTAAGCTTATAATTGTTATTTTTATTCATTTACAACAAATTAGTTATTCTTATTGCTGAATTTATGTTGTTGTTGTTACGAACCGCATTCAAAAACAAAGCATTACATCACTAAGTTTACAGCTGATGGAAGGAGTGAGAGAGTGAGTGAATTTAAGCCACTGTTACCGACGACCCGTTCATCACGCATGTGCGTATTTTAACATTTATTTAATTAATTTATATTTTAGCTGGCCAGTATTACATGTACAGGAGTAGTAATCACAGATCAAAGTGGGTTCAACATGTTTGTTAATAGCTGAAAGAAGCAGTATACAGATGTCGATTTACACCCTGCTAATTGTTTTTGTTCACTGCCTCTTGAGAGTGCAATCAACTCGCAAACATTAAAATGTTTTAGTGTTATTGTTGTGATATGGAAGAAACAGCCTGACAGCTTTGTTACTTTTTTATAGTGACTTACACTGTATTCCGGTTTGCATTTACATGTACAGACACGCAAATATAATCTGGAAAATTCGACTGAAGGCGTAAGCGAATAAGATTGAATATTTGATAAGGATCAGTACAGATGTAAAAAACATTATGTGATTCAACCATAAGCTTACTCGATCTTCAGTAAATCTGAAAAAAAATCATAAAGAAATCAAATTGTATTTAGTAAAAAGTAATAACACATAAACTCACACTGTCATGAGATCCTGGCAATGATAAGATAAAGCAACAAAGGAACACTGTGATGCAGCCATCTATATTTTAATGGCTGAAAACAGTAACAAAAGCATGCGGGCATAAGTCACAGGGAAGATTGTTGGATCCAAACAGAAAAGACATCGCAGCCAATCATTATTTCACTCGCCGTATATGTATAATTATATGAAAGAGACCAGTGAATTGTCTAGAGATCAACGGAATAAGCGCTATATAAATGTTACCTATTATTATTGTTAACCAATGCTATTCTCTCAGCAACCTCATTCCCAGGTTCTCTCATCTTCCCGCCCCCTGGAGCAAGAGAAGAGTCTGGTCATGTGCATCCCAAAATCTGGGATGTAACATAAAATATTCAAGGGAGGGGTGGCAAATTGTGAAAATTATCTGCTGCTCTAGCAGAGCATTGCGAATCAAAACAAATCCAAAAGCGTTTGTTGGCTTGCGACAAATGTGCAAACTTCGAAAGCATCCACATTGACTGGTTTTGAGAGTGCAAGTTGCTAATAGGATCTGCAAATTAACAGTTGTGGGATTGTTACAGCACTTGAAGATTTGCCTTAGGAAAGCTAATATTTTTGAACTTGCTACACAATGCATTCAAATTTTATTACTGGGTGACACTAAGCTCAGTCTCAGCAAAAAATTCTTTTGATTTATGGAATTGTTTCGAACTGGGATGAATTATTGCTACAGTGTACATACTAATTTATACTACATATTATATACTACAGTTACATACTATATATTATTTTAGCAGGCGATCTTCAAGCCTCATTCGAGAGGCACATTAAATTGTCACCGTCTGTTCTCAGACGATGGCAAAGTAAGAAAGTAACGGCAGTCACAGACCAAATTTTTGACATGCAGATTGACTATACACTTTAATTTTATATAACAGGAAATAGGTAGAGAAGATAATGATGGGTGAGGCATGTTGTTTTGTTCAATATTCACCTGTCCATTTCCAGTCGTTTGAATGTCTGTACAATATCTGTACATTTTGTTGTTTCATTATACACTTGAAAAATTATTGAATGACAACAATTTTATCCTTGTGCATTTTTCATTCACTTTTGTTTGAATCGTTTGATTGAACCGTTTCTGAAGGTCAACTGATTCGCGCACAGCACAAGCCATTCGGCGAAGAACACGAGACAAAGTTACAAACACTGTCCACCCCTCCTTAGTTTAAATTGTCCAAGAGACACGTGACCAGACCAGACCATGGTCTCCCCCATCTCCCTCTCTCTCTGATGTGTCCGACATCAGTTTGAGAGATGGAAACGATTGTTGACCAACCATTATGCAAGGATTGAGCCCTTATGTGAGGCAAGCACAAAATGCCTTTTCTGTGGAAAATAATTTCCAGCTGCATTGTAGAACTGCCCCGTTCTAAATGTTAAACTCCCTATTCCTATCCCTATGGGGATGACTTACAGTATGATCAAATATAACCAAGTAACTATTATGCTGTGTACTACTTTGGGATTGAGAATTTCAGAGTTGATGATTGTGAAATGAATAGCTTTACCCCTTCAAATTTTTATTCTTTTGCAATATCAAAAGAGAGGAACAGTGTTTCATCAGATATCCAAACACCACAAAGGGGGTTGAAAAACGAAGCGCTGCCTATTTTTTTTTTAACCCACTTCAATGTGTTTGGATATGTTGTAGGTTAAAATTATTTCAAACTAGGTTCATTTTTATTTTCCTTTGTCTGAGATTATGTTAATGAATCTGGGGCAAAGGAAAATAAAAATTAACCTAGTTGAATAATAAATTATTTTAACCTGAAATAATTTTAACCTACAACAGATACCTGATGAAACACTCTTTCGAGTGTTTGATATAGCTTCTCAAACTGATCATTAAATGCAGAGAAAACGAACTTCAAGGAATAAAATTGCCAGAAGCTATGCAAATTAAGACAGGATATCAAAACCTTCAAAGATTTCTAGATTTTCTGGTCATGAATTACTAATAAGTTTGAGAAGAGAGGAATGAAAACTCAGTTCCTGTGAGTTTTTATTGAAAGAAAGATCCATCATCTTTGATTTTGGGATAGTAAATCTATTTATACCATCTCAGGACCATCAAAAGATGTGCCATGAACTGAGGATTATGCAATGCATGTTATTATTATTACAAAAACAAAGGGGTGTTGTCCACCTTACAGGTAAAATATGGCCAGAACCAGCTAATAATGGATGCCTGTCTCGTGTCCACCTTTAACAGAGGGGTGTCCGCCTTAAGAGAGTTTACTGTAAACACAAATTCATCCTGAAGTAGCATTTTGTTATTCTCATTAGGTCCTGCAGAAATAGATGCAAGAGGACCAAAAGCACAGCTTGCCTATAAAAGGGCTCTAAGGGATGGAGCTGTGAGTGTTTACCGTGGTCGATTGTTTCTCATTGGTCAGGATCGAGCTGGAAAAACAAGTTTGAAGAAATCTCTCATTGGTCTGCCATTTGATCGTAAAGAACAGAGCACTAAAGGAATTGAAGTAGATCCTTCGACATTTCAAGTGGATGTTGATAATGTTGCGAACTGGAAAGCCATTGATGAGAAGAAACAACGGTTGTTGGGATGTTCTAAAGATGTAGCACAGATGGTGGTGGAAACACAGCAAGTTCTAGACAACCGTTGGGATAGAGAAGAAAAATATAGAGAAAGAGATGATAAACAGAACATTGATAATGATGCCGAAGAAAAGGAAGAAGAAGATTCCTTCATAAACCAGGTTTGCCTGTTGTTAAATATTTCTGATATTTACATGCATCACACATGTGTAGAACATGGCCTCGATGTATACTACACAACCAGGCTACTGTATATTTACATAGGATTACATTTGACACCACAAACAATAAGATTTGCTGGTTGAATGATTAATTTTCATGCAAAACTATCGCACATGTATTTTAAATCATTGACCCCTATACTGCTCCAAACCACCTGTGAGAGGCTAGAGCTAGGCCACTGTCATTATGCAGGAGGAATAAATCTTCCAAAGAATTCCCGAATGAAAGTCATCCCATGAATTAGGCCAAAGATAATTATGCACTAGCTAGAAACCTTTAATTAGTAAATTTCACTGTCAAAATTTAACGAAAATTTGGTGTTTGAAAAAATCATTTGCGAGAACTGGTGCTATGATATGAAACGAACTACCTAAATCTCTTAAATCGTTGAGGAAATATCAATTCAAATCGAAAATCAAACAAATTCTTCTGGAGATTCTTCAGAAAACAGATGACTATATTGATGTTCCCCAAATACTTTGTGATATTAAACAAATGAAATTGTTATAATTGGCATATTTCATTTATTTCTCGTGTCTGCCACCAATATCATGATTTTATCTAAAGCTTTAAAAAAATCTGTAACTCGATCTACAGATCAGCTTCTGTATTGTTATATTGTCTTACCTTTATTATTTTCAATTACATTACTTTTCCCTGCCTCGAATAGCATTTTTGCTAATTTGCAGGGCAACTGTATTTAAGTTTATATGTCTAATAAATTTTTGTTTGTTAATTTGTTCCTACCAATAGAAAATATTGCCTCTTCTTGCATGTCCAGCATTAAATGACTGAATTAATTAACAGCAATTTCTTGTTTGGTACTCTATTGCAGGTTGCTGATCTAAAAATAGATACTGATAGTGTTAGTGAAAACACATCAGCACAGCCTGAGTTAATGATTGATGCAACTTCACCTCCAGATGAGATCACAAACCATGCTATTCAGTTGATAAATTATGTTAAAGGTAAAGGTGTTAAAGAAGAATCTTTTGTCAGTATGGAGGTGTGGGATTTTGCTGGACAACACCTGTACTATGCTTCTCATCCCATATTTTTTTCACCGAGAGCGATCTACATACTGGTGTTCAACCTTAGCAAGTCATTAAATGCCACTGCCCAGCCCTGTGTGAGACAAGGAACTTGTAACGTTATTTTGGAGAACCCAAATGGGGAAACAAATATGGGGAATTTGCTATCGTGGCTTTCCACAGTGCATAGCGTCACACAAATGAGCAGAGAAACCAATGACAATGCACAAGAAAAGCTACCTCATTTGCACTCCCCAGTATTGGTTGTAGGCACCCATGCTGACAAACCATTTGAAGACATTTCAAAAATGAAATCTGAGGTACAGACGAGAATAGCTGGTAAAGAATATGAAGGTCATGTGGTCCGGACCATCTTCAGCATTGACAATACTGCAAAATTACTTCTAAGTAAGATCAAAAAGGTTTTCAGGCAAACAGGTAAAGTTCAGTTCCATGATAATAGTTCTTATTTCCTTGTACAACTCTGCAACCAATATAAATAAAAAATATTGGTTTTAATTTTGAACAATTGAAGGGCTGGGGACATTAACAGTTTTCTGTGGTTTTTTTTTTTTGGCTAAAAAGACATCATGTTCTAAAATAATGGCTCATGATCAGGTTACAATTACCGGTAGACCAAAATGTAATTACCCACATTCTTGAACAAGAAAATGTTTTGACCTGAAGAGTCTGTGTATAACATATAGCATGCTTTGTATAAACAAAATATATTAATTTTTGTCTGTTTTGTGAAAATACACTCTGAAAATCTTTTGGTGTGATTGGCCGTCTTACATGAACCTGTCATTTCTTTAGCAAGAGCGAGTGCTTTCTTGGCTCAAAAACACAATTTGTGAGTGTAAAGTTTTAAAACTTGACATGGGCTGTTTTTATGTCCCCAGCCCTTCGAATGATTAAAACATTTTATACAGTGCAGTTTGTGGCAATAAATGTGGAGAAAATCCCTTATTAACCTTCTGTTACCTGTTACCTTTAAAGTACTGTTTCTAATAACTTCTTTTCATTAATTGTCTGAGTACTTTAAACTCTTAGCAATAAAACTTGTTGTTATTGTCACTGTTACAAATTAATATTCATGACTTGTGTATTATTTAATATCATTTAAATGAAAAGATGAAAACATCGACAAAATTCAAGCACTGCAGGACAAAATCATGGAAGTGTTGAGACAGGAACCATACATGGGAGAGAAGATACCTGTGAGGTAAATTTAATAAGCATCATTATAAAAAGACATTTCAAAATTATTAATGAGTAGTTTATGGATGTCAAAAATTACGAAGACATAATGTGAAGCACAAAAAGTAAGCCTGAGAACACATCCTGTGGTGTACGCGGATGGGAATCAAAGCACGTGGGTAAACACGAACAGCACGAATTTCCAGTTCTTTATGTCCTTTAATATTCGTCGGCTCATTCAGCGCTCACCACTAGCGGAATACATCGCCTATACCTTTCCATTCAAAACATCTGTGCCACCGCAGCAGAAAAGTACAAAACAGGAAAAACATCTAAGGACAACATCGCTAGAATCAACAAGAACTTAAAATTTCGTGGCTGAACTCTAAAATCTGAAAATCACGTGAGTTACAAAACAAAGAAAATAAATTATAATAATTAATCTTGGCGGGAAAAGACACGACATAGCGGCCCCACAAACGGGTTGTAAATTACGCAGTTCGTTTGTTTAAACTTAAGTGTCTTTTAACTCAACGAATTGTGTCCTTATGTTACTTGACAGTTAATGATCACTTATCATCGCTAACTTCCTCAAGTAGGCATATCTTGGTAACAGGGCGGTGAAACATGCCGCCTGCTGTCTTGACTCTGGCAGACCGTACTCCGCCGTCTTCTCCGGTAAACACTTCTATTACGCGACCCATTGGCCATCTGTTACGCACCACATTATCCTCCGCCAGAAGCACCAGGTCACCAATCTGAACATTTCTTCTTGATTTGACCCATTTTGGTCTTCTCTGAAGACTCGGCACGTACTCTCGTATCCACCTCTTCCAGTAGTGGTCCGCAAAGAACTGCACCTTTCTCCACCGCTTTCTGGAAAACGAATCTTCTTTCACAAATACTCCGGGAGGAAGTTGAGTAGCTCTCTGCAGAAGGAAATGATTGGGTGTCAACGCTGAATAATCGTCAGGATCATCCGAAACAGCAGTAATGGGGCGGTTGTTAACTATGGACTCCACTTCGGCTAACAGTGTCCTCAATTCGACGTCATTAAGAAGCCCATCCGCAACTGCGCTCTTAAGGTCTTCTTCGTAATCTGCACGAGACGTTGCCATACTCCGGACATGTGGGGGGCAGCAGGTGGCTGAAAGACCCATTTGATGCCCTTCCTGCTGCAACTGCCGCTCAATCTTTTCTTCATTCCAACGGGCAATGGACTCTTTCAACTCTCTGTTAGCGCCTACAAAGTTAGTCCCTCTGTCAGACCAAATTTCTTTTGGCGGTCCCCTTCTACTTATAAATTGGCGAAGAATCATGATGAAATCATCTGTTTCAAGTGACGGCGTCACCTCCAGGTAGACAGCACGGGTTGTGAGGCACGTAAACAGACATCCCCACCTTTTCGCGGTTCCGCGGCCCCACTTAACAGTTAGTGGTCCAAATAGGTCAACACCAGTAAAAGTGAATGGAGGGTGGTACGCCTCGAGCCTTGCTCTTGGTAGCGACCCCATAAACTGCTCCATAGGTTTAGCATTCATTCTTCGGCACCTGATGCAGCTCCTAATAGCCTTCTTCACTAGACCCCTTCCACTAATTATCCAGAACATTCTTCTCAGCTCGCACAATGTTTGTTCCCTTCCACTGTGGACAGCAGACTCATGGTAGTGACGAACAATTAACTGGCTCACATGATGGCGTTTTGGTAGAATCATTGGGTGTTTCTCCTCCCATGAGAGTGTCACAGCTTTCTGCAATCGTCCTCCTACCCGCAGGATTCCGTCTACTAAAACAGGTCTTAGGTTTTCTAGCTTGCTAGTTCTCTTGACCTCTTTATTCTGCTTCACATCCTTAACATCTTCAGGAAAGCATTCATTCTGAGCACTGCGAACAATAACTTGAGTTGACTGATTAAGTTCCTCTAAAGTCAATGGTCCGGTAGCACAGGCAACCCTCTTATCCGCAATCCACCGACAAAATCGTACTATCCACGCAACACGACGTTGTAAGATTAGCCATGAGCTGCAGCTCTCTATAAGCTTCATTAGGCCTCCGCGACTGCCTTTTGGCGCATTGCCAGTTTCGATACAGTCACTAGAACAACTGTCAATACCATGTATTCCAACACTGATAGGGTGGACATTTGCTGAAGTCCGCACTTCCGGGTCGCTGTCTGGGACATCTCCATATCTTGCACTTGGCCAGCATTCCTCTGCTTCCCAAAGGAACTCGGGTCCCCTCCACCATCGATGTTGACTAGAGAGTTTCAGAGGGTTTAAGCCACGTGAAGCGTCATCAGCAGGTTGAGCCTCCCTGGGCAATGCCTCCATTGGTCGGGCGAGGTAACTTCACGTATTTCAGCTACACGGTTTGCAACGTACGTCTGAAATCGCTTGGTCTCATTCTTAATATACTGCAATGTCGTCTGAGAATCCGACCAAAATGTAACCTTGCTAATCTTGTACGTAAGCTCATCAATAAGCACTCTGTACATCTTCACAGACAAAGTGGCTGCTTGCAACTCAAGCCTTGGAATTGAAATTGGTCTTACTGGTGAACTCCTTGACCTTCCAACCAGAAACGAACATTTTACAGTTCCACTGGCATAAACAAATCTAAGATAGGCACACATGCCATAGCCATCTTCGGAAACATCCGAGAATAGATGAAGGGATATGTCAAGTACTGTGCTATCAAGCAGGTGGCATCGCGGTATTTCAACTTGTGATAAGGCAGACAACTCGCACTTCCACTTATTCCAGTGGCTCTGCAAATCTTCAGGTATTTTATCGTCCCACCCTAAATTCAGCTTCCACAGTTTCTGCAAGATCTTCTTAGCTTCTAGGACGACTGGGCAAACAAATCCCATGGGATCACACAGCGAGCTTACTGCTGACAGAATTCCGCGCTTTGTAGGTGTTTGGTGGGGCTCACGAACCCTGAACAGGAAGGCATCTTTCTCCACATCCCACTGTACTCCTAGCGTTCTTTCTACTGGAAGGTTCTCAAGATCCATATCCAGGGTTGGCCTTGCCCACTCTACATCAGGTATCTTAGACAGCACCTCTCGACTGTTGCTCATCCATTTTGTCAGTCTAAATCCAGCTTCACTGAGTAAGCATGTTACTTCACTTGCTAGCGAACTTGCTTCATTTACTGTCCTTACTGACTTGACGAAGTCATCTACATAGAAGTCCTTGTTGACAGCTGTCACAGCTTCGTCACTAAATCTGCCTTTACCGTCCTCCGCAGCTCTCTTCAGCCAAAAGTTTGCACAACTGGGTGAGTCTGTTGCACCAAAGATGTGACTCGTCATCTGAAATTCTGTGGGCCGCTCAAGTTCACTGTCTTCCCACCAAAGGAATCGCAAAGCATCCGAATCTTCTGGTGGTACCTTTACTTGATTAAACATGCCCTCTATGTCAGCTACTAGTGCTATGGGATATTGTCTGAACCTCAGCAGAACCCTGGTGCAACTGATTGTTGAGTGACACTCCATCATGCATAGAGGCCGCATCAAACACAACACGAATTTTGTCCTGTTTTTGGGGGTGAAACACACCGTGATGTGGCAAATACCACGTCTTTCCACTTCGGCACGCCCACCTCTTCTTCGGTCAATTTCTTGGCATATCCTCTATTAATAAGGCTCTCCATAAACTCTCTGTACTTTCTGTGAAACGTTTCATCGCGTTTGAGCTTCCTCTTTAAAGACTGCAATCTTGTTTCTGCCATCTGCTTGTTGTTTGGCAGCCAAGGGGTATCACTCTTCCACAACATTCCAACTTCATAATGTCCATCTACTACACGAACTGAGTTTTCCATGCCTTTCAATGCCTCTTGATCCTCAACTGACATGCCTTTCCTGGAGCTCCTGTTCATGTCAACGTCTTCAAGCCTCAGGAATTGTTTCATCTGTTGGTCTAACAGCTCATCACCATACTTTACAAAATTTACATTCACTGCCTGGGAGCACAAGGTATTTGCAACATCAACTGGTCCAAGCACAGCCCAACCCAGTATAGTGCGAACAGCATACGGTTCTCCTGAACTCCCTTTCCTACATTCTTCATGCACTTGGACTTCAGGAACTTTTGCACCAATCAGCATTGTCACCTGATTGTCATCTACATCAGGGATCTTAAGGTCCTTTAAATGGGGCCATCTAGACAAGTCCTTTGCTCTTGTTGTTGTGATGTTGAGATTGTTTACAACTTTAACGTTTTCAATTGATACAGTACGATCTTCGTAGTTATCAACAGCTTTCACTTGAACATCGGCTTGGCCGACCTTAACCGAAGACTCCCCCGACAATGTGCATACAGCCAAAGTGTCACAGTTGCTTACTTCTAACCCAAGTTTATCAGAAATGGTCTTGGAGAGAAATGTCTCTTCACTCCCAGTGTCAAGGAGTGCATACGTGGTAACAGACTGACCTTCTTTGCTCATTATTTTAATTGGAACAACTTGCAATGCAACCTTGGTTCTTGATGTCGTGGAGTAGGTGTGACTTGACCTTTCATTAGGTGTTGTAGTTATGGCACTCGCGTTAGCTTGCTCTTTTGGAATCGGGTTTCCCTTGAGATTCACGCCTGTTCCCTCTTTGTCTTCCGCCGTTTTGCGCAGCAAAGAATGATGAGGTTGTTGACAATGTTTGCATCTAAAGCTTGACTGGCACTGACTAGCAAAGTGTCCCTTACGAAGACAGTTCAAACAAAGTCCCTTGCTCCTTGCAAAGACCATTCTCTGCCTTACAGACTTGCTGGTAAAATCAGGGCAATGTTCTATCTTATGTGCAGATTCACAACTATAGCATTTTACAATCTGAACGCCTTTCTGCATTGTAGGGTTTGGATCCATATCTTGGTTGGGAAGATTTTCACTGCCACTGGGCCCAACTTGTGTTGCCATCGTCATTACCCTGGGTTCAACTGCTGCATTCGGGTTCCCCGCTAATGGTTGCCGGCTACCTCTCATGTTTTTCCTTTGGAAGAACCTATTTGTCTCACAACCTTTCCAAACACAGGGTCATTAGCTGCCTCAGCTCGTCTTTCAATAAACTCCACTAGTTCCTTGAGAGTTGGAAATCCTTTACTCTCCCGTAGTCGCAGAGCTTCATCTCTCCACTTAATCTGGAGTGCAAAAGGTAGCTTTCCCGACATTTTTGCCAAGTTTGTCATGTTCATTTCAGAGAGAGCGTCCATTGACCTTAAAGTCTCATACAATGTCCTTGAGCGGTCAGCAAACTCTTGCAGTCCTGGTCCATCGTTGTTCGATATATTTGATCCATCAACTAAAGCATCAACACATGCCTTTGTCACTATATGTGGTTGTCCGAAGCGTTGCTGCAACATTTTTAGGGCTTTCGGTAGCCCGCCTGGCACTCCTTCAAAACCCGCCACAGCACTTCTAGCCTGGCCATCAAGAAATTGTAGTAGACGTGACATTTTCTGGGCTTCTGAAATATTCTGAGTATCAACCATTTCATCAAAGCGTGCTTTAAATCTGAAGTATTCACATGGATTACCAGAGAACTTGACTACATCCAAAGGAGGGAGATTAGATTTAGTTACTATTGAGTCTATACTAGCTGTAAGCTTTGTCACCATAGTCTCAGTAGTATTAGCAAGAAAGGACACACCACCAGACTGACAATCTTGATTGGGTGGTAAAGCTGCCTGTTCAAAGGGGGTTGCATTTGGATTCAAACTAGACCCTTTAACATTAAGTTCTGATGATGCTGCTCCACCTGGGGTTGAACTGAATAATGGAACTTTTGTAGTTGCTGATTCTTCATCCTTTAACTTGGGTTTACATTCCGTAATGTCCAGGTCTTTGAACTGATCCTTTGCCTCCTTAAACGCGAGTTTGACTTTAATATCCTTGGGTTGCTCCTCACACACTATGTCCTCCACACTATTTGCTCTGCTAATAGGATTTATATCGGCATCTTCCAGCTCCTCATAAAAGTGGACCTTGGTCTCACCCAGCTCTACAGCATCCTCAGCTTCTGCGATTTGGTTATCTAACTTTAACTGTTCTTCCTTTAATCTCCTTGCTTTAGCCCTTTTCAATTCTACTTTCTTTTCAGAGAGAACCCTTTGTAACCTTGCATTTTCATGTGCTACTGCACTAGATCTGGAGACATTAGACCTTCGTGAACGGCCAGAGCAAGTACTTCGAACATCATCCCCACGAACAGATAGTGGAAGATTAGCTGAAAATGTTTTAGTGAGCTCCATCATGTCATCGTCTGCTGGAGCGCCATCACCGTTGGTGGCACCCGAAATCCCTTCCTCAGAACCAATCATGTATTGATCTATCGACTTAAGATAACCATAGTAGATTTTACTGTGTCCAGCATGACGATTCTCCTCATACGTCTTCTCGACACCTTTGTCAGGTAATAACTGAATTAAATCATAATAGACATGTGAATATCGCTTCCACTGAGTATCCAAACGGTGAGCTTCGCTACGAACTTCAATTGCAAATTTGTAATCCTTTAAGTACTCATCAAGTCTACGATAAATCTTTGTAATTTCACTAAGATGTCCAGCTTTCGACCCCTTTAGTGCCGTAATTCTCTCAGAAATCACAGAATCATCAATAAC
Source organism: Dendrophyllia cribrosa (assembly GCA_024195265.1). Taxonomy (NCBI): domain Eukaryota; kingdom Metazoa; phylum Cnidaria; class Anthozoa; order Scleractinia; family Dendrophylliidae; genus Dendrophyllia; species Dendrophyllia cribrosa. Next base: position 28,425,022 of record JAJLRJ010000011.1, on the reverse strand, counting down.
GGTATTTACGCCTCCTTTCCTTACTGCTTCAACAGTGTCGACATTAAACTTATCTCTTTGGCCTTCGGCCATCTTGCATTGAATTACAATAACAACAACAATGACAATGTACCTCCAAACGACGAATCTCTCCGCAATATTGCCACTGCAATCCACTCTAGCGTACATAGAATCTCTAGGGCAAATCCAGGTTCAACCCAATTCACTCGTACTTCGCTGTGCTTACGGTGTCAGCAATGCCAGCATTGAACGTATCACTTTGACCTTCGGCCAACTCGCATTGAATTACAGTAACAACAACAATGCAAATTTCCTTCGAAACGACGAATATCTAATTAACACTTGAAAACACTCTCCAATGCGTCGAGTCTCCAAGACAAGTCCAGTTCAGTCCAGCTCAATCCAACTTCGTTTTCTCCACAAAATTTTAAGAAAATGTGGTGTACGCGGATGGGAATCAAAGCACGTGGTTAAACACGAACAGCACGAATTTCCAGTTCTTTATGTCCATTAATATCCGTCGGCTCATTCAGCGCTCACCACGAGCGGAATACATCGCCTATACCTTTCCATTCAAAACATCTGTGCCACCGCAGCAGAAAAGTACAAAACAGGAAAAACATCTAAGGACAACATCGCTAGAATCGACAAGAACTTAAAATTTCGTGGCTGAACTCTAAAATCTGAAAATCACGTGAGTTACAAAACAAAGAAAATAAATTATAATAATTAATCTTGGCGGGAAAAGACACGACACATCCACTTAAAGGTCTTTGGTTCAAGCCCATGAGGTTCCTGCCTTTGTGGTACAATGTTTGTCTGTAGACAAAATTAAACATACCCTGATTTGGCTGGTGCAGTCTTTTGTGTCTTCATGTCTATCAAACTTGATCAGTGCCATTATAAACCAAGTTTCAGCCTTAGAAAACATAGTCTCAAATGTTCAGAGGATATATTGTGTGTAAGGCATTTCATGCAGATTTTCTTATAGCTGCTTTGCAAGGGTAGCAAGAAACAACATGATTTTAAAGAATGTTTCCTCCATGTATATACCTCAAATAAAAAACGTCTTGATTTTAAGGCTAAAAAAGTTGGGTGGACTTGTACACTGGTTTGACACAAACACCAGAAATGTTCTTGCAGATAAGCTGCACCCATGATTCTGAGAGAAAAGGTGCGCCCTATCTGCTGTTTTTACGGTCCTCAAATAATAATTATACACGTCTACCAATCCTCTCACTTACTCACCCTCCCTCAATCTTAAATTAGTGCACAACAAAGGGCTTCCTAAAAACGAAATATTAAAAATAAGTTCTCCAGGTGATAATTAATAAAGAGTAGAACATTCAGATGGAGTGTGAAATATGACACATTAAAAAGGTTTTTACTTCAAGGTGAAGACAGTAAGTTTGTGGAGTACAGTACATGCATAATATTTGCTGTACGTTTAGTTTTTCAGACTTTTTCAGTGTCACTTTTTTGTATCAACAAAAGCCTTTGTCACTGTAAAGAACTATATGTACATGTATAATGTTCCAATGTTATAAAAGTAAAAGTTGACAAACAATATTTTTGTAATTTTCCAGGCTGATTTCTTCCCTTCCAAACATACATGTAGTTTTGAAAACATAGAATAATGCATTCCCTGTAGTTAGCTACCTATATACGCGTATTGTTCATGCTTATTTGATCAGTTTATGTCAATTCAGTAGTAATTGGAGGCAATTACCATAATACTGATTTACACTGTATGTAGCATGACATTATTTTTTGCGGGATCTTATTTTTGCGACTTTGCCCTTGCTCCACAAAAAAGATCCTGCAGAACAAAACTCTTGCAAAATAATTCTCTGCAAAAATTCACTGACTTCTGTCAAATAACTGACTGCGGTGATGGCGACACCCTGGTTTAAAAGATATGTCACCATCCTTACTAAACAACCTTTTATTACTCATGCGCATAGCGGCATGAGTTATAAAATGGCCTTCGTTTTTCTCTTTTTTTATTATTTTTCTTATTATTTTTTGTCACGATTTTGCATGCAAATGTATGTGTTGTGGGTCAAAATTTGTCTTTGGTTCAAAATTTTTTTGAACTGGGTCAAAAAAATTTTAACTGGGTCAAAATTTTTTGAACTGGTTTGTTTATCAACTGTCTAAAAAGGGCTTTAATTTATAGGGTGTGGTTTAAAAAATAGGGGCTTGGTTTTTTGGGGAGTCTAAAAGACTAATACACCCCCCAAAAAACAGCCCTACCCCCATATCCTTTCTGTACACCCCCTCACCTCACTTACCCTCTCCCCTACCCCCCTGACCTGCCCTGCCCCCCCCTGCCATGATCTCCCCCCCTGCCATGATCTCCCCCCCTGCCATGATCTCCCCCCCTGCCATGATCTTCCCCCCTGCCATGATCTTCCCCCCTGCCATGATCTCCCTTAATACCTACACTACATAATATTTTCTTTTAATTTTATTAAATAATGTAGAGTACTCACCGTAACCTTCCAGCTCTGGAGTCTATCCCCATATCAACTTGACCACACAGGACTTGCTGCACAGTCAACCAATATTTTCTGTAATTATCATTACTTATTCATCCCAGACCCCCCTCTGTCAAAAGCTTAATTTATTCATAGATCCCAAGTCCTTTCTGCCTGTCTTATGTGCAAGGCATTTTAGGTTCTTGCAACAGTTTTACCGAAAAATAACTGAAGCTCACCAACAAGTTGCCCACAGAGGAAGACAAAAAAAAAGCAGAAAAATGGCTAACTGACAGAAATTACTCTGAAATAAGTCAGAGAGTTATCAATGTGTTTGTTGGCCTATGCAAGCTTCATTCAGAGCAGAAATCAATAACAAACAGAGTTAAGCCTATTAAAAGCTCACTACAAAGTGAAGACTTCCTAAGCCTCATTGAAATAGACTTTATGGATTTCAGAAACTGTGCATGCAAATGTTCAAATCCTCACACATGGGTCACGTCTGCAAACGATCACCACACAAAGTTTGTCACTGCTTATCCTCTGCATGCATACCCTGGCTACTCTGAAGGTGTATTGCAACACATATGGGTACCCAAAGCAAATAATGTGTGATAATGGAAGAGAATTTAAGAATGAAATGGTTCAAAACTTTGCCAAAGAGAATGACATAGAATTAAAGCATGGAAGCCCAAGAACACCCACCACACAAGGACTTGTTGAATGCTTCAACAGAACATGGAAAGAGAATGTGAGAGCTATCATCATGAGCAAAGCAAACAAAGACCTTACAAAGTGGTGCCATTTCACAACAGAAGCAATTAGCTACACCGGCCGTGAACATAACACATCACAGAGCCATACAAACTAGTCCATATGAAGCGGTGTTTAGCTTCAGCTCACAGAGAGGTCAAGCAGCACCCTGATGCATAAGAACCAGGCCTCCAAGCAGACCAGGAAGAAAAGTCAGTGAGTCAATTCAATGATCAGCGGCAAGCAAAAAGATGCAAGATTGTTTCCAACCAGTCTACCTCCAATGAAAAGATAGTCCAGCAAATTACCAAAAAAGAACAGGCTAAAAACATCTTCAAAGTTGGAGATATGGTAGCCATTCAAATAGAAAAGTGTGATAAAGTAATATCGCTTCATCCCAAAATGTTGCTAGGGAAGATTGTCAGTCCTGGTGAGTAAAAGTATGCCAAAGTAGTGACTCAATTTAGTGATTACACATTTAAATACAAACCCCAACCTGTCAAAATAGCCCTTAAAGAGAAGCTCTGGGGTTAAACCCAAAGGGTACACGTTTAGCACTGGTGAGCAGTGGCCCTTACCTTATATGAAAGCTAACCATTTAAAATCAGTGCTTAGCCCTAATCACAAAACTGAGTGCTTACTGAAATGTGTGACACCTTAATGTCACAAGTTTATTTTACACACAGTAGTTTACAGGCAGAGGTACAAATAAACGAGAATGAGCTACAGTAAAAACCCACATAAGAGCCTAATTTTTAAGAACCTGTTAGGCTAAGATTTCCATTTAAACTCCATTTACATAAGAACCTGTTTAAGGTGATTCCATTGAAAAAGAAGGAATTTTTACGATTTTCTAAAACTTTGTCCAGATGGTAATTATGTTATGAGCATCACAAAAATGAAATAAAAATAGGGGTCACCGTGCTCGTTTTTGCACAACATGGATGGCCATTATAGTAACTATACGACCCGCGAGGTTTCATTACTGAACCCTAGTAATCAGAAAGGGGGCTATAATTTCTAAAAAAAAAAAATCATCGCTTGGATTAAAATAATAGAGCAGTTCAACAAAATTGACTTTGATCTTACATTATAAACTATTTTAGTTGACCAGGAATTAAGATTATGAAAGAAATTAAAGAATTCGCAGTGTGCGCGCATACCCAACACTACCCGAAGACATGTTCTTTACAGCATTCAAATACAAATATTTCAAAGCAGAATTTTTAACTTTTCTTTAAATCGCGATATATTGTAGTCAACCGTGTGTCATTTAAATTTCTGCATTAAAAATTGGGGGTCACCGTGCTCGTTGTCAAGCTATTGTTCCCGACCAGCACGAAATCCTCTTTGTAATTGAATCCTTAAGGCTGGTTTTCACTAACGACGGAATCGGAGTCGGAGTCGTAATCAGAAGCGCAGAGCGTTACGATCAAGTGAAAATCAAACCGACGGAATCGGAAGAAGATTACGGAGTCATAAGCGGAATCGGAAGAAAATGGAACCGTTCTGATTCTTCCGACTCCGATTCCGTCGAGCTTATGACTCCGCTTACGACTCCAATTTTCGATTTTCACTAGGTCGAAAGCGCTCTTACGACTCCGACTACGACTCCGACTCCGACTCCGACTCCGACTCCGTCGCCAGTGAAAACCAGCCTTTAAAGGAAACTCTCTTGCTTCGGAGTGCGTGCGCGCTCGTGCACGTGCAAATGACGCAATTTATTATGCGCAGTAGTGATGCGCAATGCAAAACTAGGGAATCACCTTAAGCCTAAAATTTGAAACTTATTTTATAGAATTAATTTAAAACTTAGAACTCATAAATCAATAAAACAAGTACAGTGTAGGGTTTGTATTTGTTTAGATTGCAGTCATTTAGACATGATTATATGCATATTTTATATCAACAATAGACAGTACCAATATTCTCCCAGCAACAAAAACATTTTTTCTTAAGAAAATAAGAACCTGTTTAGGAACCTAAATAGCCTAATTTCTAAGTAATCACCAATTGAAGGGCCGAGAGCATGTCCAACCTATATGACTTTTTAGGCCTTTTTTTATTTTTTCTCGCTCAGAATAGCCTCATTTTATCGTACAACGGATAATATCACAAGCCCTTGTCGAATTTGCACTAACCCTAAGGAATTTGACCAATTTCACCTGAAAAAAGCAGAGTTCTGGCCCTCCAGTGCTTTGACTGTACATTCAGAGCGCAATTTCGAAGCCATTTCAAAGCAGTATGGCCGTGAGAATACGCGACTGCAATACTTCTGACCAGTGCCAACAACCTGAACGAAAATACCGTTATTTACGCACGCCTGGCTCGCTTATCTATCGTGAGCTCACTACGGCAACACATCGCCTCTGTAGCGTGCGTGTAAGCCAACGTGTATGAGGCCCGTCCGGTGATTGAAAGACATCATTAAGTCCGGAAATCCTTATGTCTCTAGCACTTCTCAGAGAAACGAGTCGTGTTTCTTTTCCTTCCTTGTGTCTGAAGCGCCATTTAGCGCTTGAGGTGAAAAATGGACCTTGGTCGGGAAGACGAGCTGGCGGGAAAGTCTGGAATCACTTCGGATCAGAAAAGGGGCAGCGTTGAGAGTTGTGGGCCATTTCCCATCTCGTGCCGTGGTCGAAATGCCCGATATCCGAAGTGCTTTGAGACTTCTAGTATTTTGCAATAACTTTCGGGCGGGAACTCCATTTCGGTTTTGTTGTAGGATTTCCCGACATGCTTTGCGAAAGTGGTAGATGGGTCCGCTGTGCGTGGTCGGGCACTTGAAATACAGCTTTGGGCAGTTCGAAGTGAGTTGTTGCTGGCCGGCGGGAAGACGTTTCGCATTTGGAGTCTTTATCGATCTAAAAGGATTTTGAAATCGAGATACGCGTTTTGATGCGTATCAACCTTTAAATAATAAAACTTAGCCTGAACTGAGCATGTGTTCCTCGGTGGTCTAGTGGTTTGGTCGGGGATTTGCGCTCGGACGGCTCTGGGTTCGAATCACCCTCAGCATCTTTTTTTTTTTTTTTTCGAACTGGACATTATGAAAGTGATTTACTTTTTTGCGTTCGTCAAAATTCCTTACGTTTAATTTTAAAAAAATATCGAACCGTGTCAGTGTGAAAACAGAAGCTTACCGCAATATTGCGTTACAATAGGAGCCTTTGATTTATTTATTATTTTTTTTTTTGCATACGGTATTTCTCGAAAACGACGGAAAAAACAACAGAAAAAAATTCGGAACAATGTTTTGCAACTAATTTCTAGTTCACATGCCAAAATTGGACAAATCTGAGCAAGAAAAAATAAAAAAGGCCTAAAAAGTCATATAGGCTGGACATGCTCTCAGCCCTTCAATTGTATAAGAACTTGGAAAAAGCTGGTTCTTACATGTGGGTTTTTACCGTATAATTTCTAACCAGTTTGAAAATTTTAAACCGGTTCAAACATTTTAAACTGGTTCAAAAAATTTTGACCCAGTTCAAAAAATTTTAAACTGGTTCAAAAAATTTTGACCCAAGGCAAATTTTGACCCACAACATATGCATGAATATTTTAATTTGTGCACTTCCGGTTCATAGCTTTGCTATTTACACTTCCTGTTTAGTGACTTCCAGCTACCCTCACTTCCGGTAAAACAGCGTTACTGAAGTGTCACGAGAGCGTCTCCTACAACGTACCCTACTTACATTACTAAATAAATGTTCAAGTTAGGTATATATAACACTCAGAAGAATCACTCAGGCTTCATTGTGGTACAGCCTTCATTTACAAAACATTCAATAGTAAACAACGTGGTTTGACTGAATGAAAGGAGTAAATCTTCTCCATGTTGGACACCTTCTTATCATGTTTAAAATATAATTATCATAAAACTTTCTTACACATGCGCATGAGTATAGGAGTATAGACTGCTTGGAGCCTCTTGTTTATTTAGTGAACTTTGCCTAAAAGAATTTAAAACCCTCATGGTTTGGATTGTGCACATACTTATGTGCAGTAGTGATGCACAATGCAATACTAAGGAATTACCTTAGGTAAAAATCAGTGCACTTTAAGGTGATGGAAGTTTTGTTTTTGTAAACTAGGTGGCTCAACTTTGAGAAGGTCATTGATGCTTTGCTATCCAAGCAAATTTTTCATATGAATGTGAAGCAACTTCAAACCTATGCCAAGGATGTGTGCTTTATCACTGACAAGGAAGAGTATATCACCATGGTGAATTTCTATCATGACCTGGGGAAAATCATTAAGCACCGCAGCACAGTCATTCTGAAGGCCCAGTGGCTGATAGACTTGTTCAAGCAGTTGATCACCATTCCACATTTTAGCAAAGCAGTAAGAAATACAATCATGTTTTTATTATCGAAAGTATTATTTTTGTCTCTTTTCAACTTTATACAGTCATGTACATGTTGAGCACTAAAAGTCATCTTCCTGCAGATGCCTCCTTTAAGTGCACTCTCTTTTAAAACGGCTTACTTATTAGTCATGGCCCATCCTCAGAGAACAAGGGCAGGTAATCGGGGCTGGAAGAGATGAAAAGCGCAAAAATAATGACAGAGAGTGAAGTTTCAAACACTTTTGCCCCAGCCTCAATTGTCTGTCCCTGCAGGGTCTTCAAGGATTGGCACTAGTCTGTCCATTTATATTTCTTTAACCCTTAGCCCTTTAACTCCTAAGCATGCAAAATGTTGAAAAACAAATAGTACCATGCAAAAGTACTGCTGAAAAGGTTCTATTTGAATGGTCGTGCCCCATAGGATTTCGTCCACAGACTCAAAAGTTAGATCTACACAACATGTCTCCATGATTATTGAGTCTGGAAGTGAAAGTAGGGTTAAAACCCCATGATTGACATATAGATTCTCTTCACTGGACTACATCCCTGATGATTGACAGACAGATTCTCTTCACTGGACTACATATATTTCTTATTGTACCAGTCTGGATAACTGGTGTAAACATCAAGATCATCATTTTTAATTTTGAAATGTAAATGAAGCGTTGAATAAGTTATAGCAGACAGGGACAAATGTGCAAATTTTTACTTCTTCCTTCTCTCCTTTCCTTAAATCTATTGATGACTGTAAACTTTTCTTTGGTAATTCCGCTCACTAGTGCATAAGACTTGCGCATATGTTTTGTCCATTCCAAATGCAAAGACATAAAGAGTAGAGAATACTCAACCACTAAAAAGGAGGATGCTATGAAAGTGCTGTTCTGATGTTTTGCATTTGAAGTCCTTTGATGGGACATAAAAATCGATAGACACGGGTTAATGACAACGAAATGGCTGTCCACGGTTGCGATCCTACTTTATCGGTTTCTGTCATGATGGTGTCTTGCAAAGTCTTTTTTTACGTAGTCAGATCAACCCTGCAGTTTATTGTATGTTTGTTCATTTTTTGGCTGGTTAGATCTTCCGCAGATCCTACGTATACCGTTAGCAGCATTATTGTTTGCGATTCTTTGCAGATTTCACGTTAATTAAAGGGGCTATGTCGCGAGATATGTCGCGCAGGCTAAAACGTCAGGCCGACATCAAACAAATTCACGCTATCACCGTGGAATCGGGAAAAATCCTTCAATTCTGCCGTACTGTGTACTCCAAAAGGTCTCAGATTTTTCCCACACATCAATAGTATATTTCCCTCGAGTTCATTTCAGTTATTTCCCTGATTCTGTAATCATACGCCTCAGTACATGTCAGTATCTTTTAATGTCTAGAAGTTGCATTCAGCTCATAATAATCAGTTGAGCATGGATGAAGGTTTTTCTCCTGTGGAATCAACTCAAAAGTTGTCTTATTTTTCTCTCTTCTACGAAAACAAGCGCAAGCAATCTCAAGGTCAAGCTAGGTCATGTACGCGAAGAGTACTCGCCGCCATAGTTTATCTGTTTTGAATGAAGTCCAGAAATTTTCATTGCTCCCTCTCGTGCGAATAAAAAAAAAATAAATATATCTTAGGTTTGTCTGTAGTAATAACAAATTACAAAGCGAAATTTTCTGAGCCGACTAGGTTTTTAATACTGAAGCGTGCTGTGTTTGTCAAGACAAACAAATTTTATTCATAACGCTCAACTATCAGATACAGAGATCGCAATCATCCCAAAAATTGAATTTTAATCCTTGCAATGAGACATAAAGGACGATTCAGTTGAATTTTTAAATGGGCCGGCTAAATTAATCTGTGTTCGCCTAGCGTGGCCGGTCAGTGAATTATTCCTACAAGACAATAACAGCGAATCGCTCCGTAGAACATCGCGAAGAAGCGACGTCGGTTTTTAGGTGAAAGTTTCCCAAATCAGGCAGAGGGCCACAGCAAAATCAAATTACAGCATTCAAAACATACCAGAACGGTGCTAGAAGCAAGGAAAATTGGCTAACTTCTTGCTTGATTCCAAAGAGACCCAACAACTAACTTGGTCCGGAGAAGAACATTCGTCCATTTCCACTTCCATTTCCATTTTAGACATTGAGATATTGAGCTGTACATTTCCAAAATCGGGAAAATATCCGAAACTTAATCAAGACGAATAGATTATTTACATGTGCAAAAATTTGAGACATTTTGGAGCACTCAGCTCCCCAGGATTGAATGGATTGTGCCCGATTTCCACGGTGATGGCGTAAACTTGAAAACGGTAATGTTAAAACGCAGACTGCAGACCATGCAGACCGTGCAGACTGAGTATTTTTTTTATCCTGATTATTTTGTTAAATTTAAAATCATTTTAGAACGGTTTTGCGCCAAACAGTCCTGTAAGAACACATGTAGCCCAAGCTCAAGTGATGTTTACACACTCAGGTAATTTAAACGTCATGGTAACTGCTGCGTAATAGCGAAATTATAAGGATTTGTATGGGGAAAATTCGCTTCTAATTTGAGCGTAAAATTAGGAACGATATTTGAATAAAACTGGCTCATCTGAACTTCTTTGTGCCTTTACTTGTGTCTTGAGTTTTGGGGTCGATTCGAAGCGAATTTTCCCCATACAAATCCTTACAATCTCGCTATTACGCAACAGTTTCCACGACGTTTAAATTACAACGTGTAAACATCACTTGAGCTTGGGCTGCCTGTGTTCTTACAGGACTGTTGGACGCAAAACCGTTCTAAAATGATTTCAAATTAAACAAAATAATCAGGATAAAAAAAATGCATGGTCTGCACGGTCTGCAGTCTGCAGTCTGCATCTGTGTTTTATAACATGACCGACTTGAAAAACGGCTGCCGGATGTTTTTCAAGTTTGTAGCATTGCGTGACACTTCGCGACATAGCCCCTTTAACCTTGCTCGTTACTTATGGGGTTGTGACCCAATGCAAGCGCACTGTTATACTGAACCAGTGGTCCCAAGTCCTGGTTGAGAAATCCAATAATATTTTTTTTCTCTTTTTTTCTTTTTATGGCTTATGGTTCAGGCAAAGTCAGTTTTAAAGGATTCTTTTCCCATTGGAGACTCGAGTTACTAAATTCAAATATCTAACTTCCATTCAAGTAATGCAAAATCCTTTAATATTCCTTTACAGAACTTTTTTCTTTCTATACACAAAATTTATACGTAAGTACTGTCCTTGAACCGTACTCATAACTTTGTATACCATGAATTCACGAGTTGGCTCATAGGAGCCTTTGATCCGTACATGTATATTTCTCATGATGTGTATGTTTTATCATGTAGTGATAAATGTAATGAGAAATTAGGTGCTGATCTATTGTTTAAAAGGTTATAATAACCCTTTCCATCTTTAAAGAGGAAATCACGCAAGGCTTAGCAGCAGCTGAGTCTTCTCTGCTACAATATATTGGATCTACCAAGCACCATGATAGCCTCAGATCCCACACTGTGCAGGAGGCTATTGAGCTGGAATATTAGTGTCATTATTATAATTGCTGAGTAATTTCCAGCTCTGTGATTGCTCAATTTCCGGTCCGTAACTTGCGGTACGGACCAGATTGTTTTCTTTCTCGTTTTCCCCCGGTTGTTTCATTTCTGCAAAACGGTCCGTCAAAATGTCGCAATAAAATGCACAACCCGAACCGGAAACAACTGTCTACAAGCCACCAAGAACTGATGCCGACCTTCCAAATTTTGAGTTAAATTTATTTGAAAACGAAGGACAAGAAAACAATGTTGTGGAAGAAGACGTTTCCAGCCAGGAAATTGAGAGTTTCATAGCGGAGGAAAAATCCCCAAACACTGTTAAAAAGATGAAGCTGGACTGGAAAAAATTCGAGCAGTATTGTCAAGAAAAAACAAGCGGTCTTTTTGACATTAAAAACGTACCTGCCCTTGAGCTCGACAAGCTTCTTTGCAGTTTTTTTAAGGACATCCCTAACAAAGATGGCGGCGAGTACGAGCCAGACAGTATCAAATTTTTAAAAGAGTATTCAGCGCTACATTGGTGAATTGAAACTACCCTTCAACATCCTCAAAGACGATGTTTTCTCCCGTTCAAGAAGTGTTTTGTCTGTCAAAAGAAAGAACTTAGTGAAGCAAGGACGTGGAAACAAGCCGAACGTGAGCCGCGAGTTAACAGATGAAGAAGAAGCGAAGCTCTTCAAGGCTGGTGAATTTGCCAATCACAATCTGTACGCTTTGCAACGCACGCTGTGGTGTTTCCTATCGTTGCACTTTGGATTTAGGGCCAGGGATGAAAGCAGTAAACTATGCTGAGGTCCCGGGGCTGGGGTGATTTACATCTGGACATCGATGCTGAAACAGGCCGTGAAGTTTTGGTTTGGACCGCCGAAAGAGGAAGCAAGACTCGCCAGGGTCTCGAAGGATATCATCGCCGCAAGTTCAATCCCAAAGTGTTTGCCACCGGAACAAACAAGTGTCCTGTCCTGTACTACAAACTTTTCAAGAATTGCCGTCCCGAGAAAGCAAACAGTCCAAATGCAACATTTTATCTTGCAGTGAACCAAAGTTGGCGTCGAAGCAACACTTGGTACAAGTGTTCGCCGCTTGGCAAAAACGAAATTGGCAAATTTCTGACAACAGCGGCAAAAAATGCTGGTCTGACGGGAGACAACAAAAAGCTTACGAATCACTCAGTACGTAAAACATCAATTTCTCGTCTCCTTGATGCTGGTCTTCCAGAGAATTACGTAATGCAGCTCAGCGTCCATAAAAATCTCCAGAGTTTGAGTTCGTATAAATCAGCCTCCATCGCACACGAACGATGTATGTCGGACACGCTAAGTCGAGCATCAGCAAATGAAAGTGGCATGATCGTTCGCCAAGAATTCTCCAACACCTCGTTCTTTGTCACTCACAGCCAAACACAATCAAGTGCAGGCCCTCGTGCTGAAGTTTGTCAAGGCCAGAGCTTTTTTGCAGGGGCAGCAATCTGCTCAATCGCCAACTGTATCTTCAACATGATTCTGCCAGACCATCAAACTATGGAGGGTGATTACTGCCAAAATTCAATTTTAAATTTTGTGCTTGAATTCTACATTTTAGCTTCCAACTAATTTTGGATTTATCAAATTTTGTTATGTCGAATGTCTCAAATTTTCCTTTCCTTTCAAATTTAACGGGACATCTAATTCGAAGCTCTGTTAAATTTTGTGGTGAAATGAATTTTCATGACAATCAAATTTTGCGATTTATCAAATTTTGTGTTACATGAAATTTTATGTTGAAAAAATTCCCCGTGGAATTTTGTGACACTTCAAATTTTGTGTTGCATCAAATTTTATGCTGCAAAAATTCCCCGTGGAATTTTGTGTTGCATCAAATTTTGTGTTGCTTTAAATTTTATGCTTCTTTAACCGCTCAGTCGGGACTGGTGACTAGAGAGGAGGCTAGGTTACTCTTTTCCTGCCTTACTACAGGAAAACATGGCGGATCATGAACGATCTTTAACGGCTGAGATGTTGGAGGCTTTTAAAAATATTCCAGAAATCTTATTGAATGTTATTCGACAGCTTGAGGCAGGTGACGTTGATTCAAACGTGACTGATGCGTTACACTTTAGACTAGACTGGCTAGTAGTTAGGGACGTTGGTGATTCGGGATCACCCCCAAAGACCCCTATGGAGCCTTAATTTAATGATTGGCACCGCCACCCACTGGTCCTCCTGCCAGTCGGCCCAGTGGGTGGCGGTGCCAATCATTAAATTAAGGCTCCATAGGGGTCTTTAGGGGTGATCCCGAATGCACCAACGTCCCTAACTACTCACTGTGAATGCTGGTCCGGTACGAGATCACCGCTGTGAATGCTGATCCGGTACGAGATCACCACCCCAGGGGTATGGCCAATTGAAGAAACCCCACCCATGTGCATACCAACCCACATGGCAATGGCACAGAGCCCCGGCACGAGATCACCAATTGAAGAAAATAAAACCCCTGTATATAACATGGCGGCTCAGCGTCTTGACTTCAACCCAAGGAACCAAGATTACTTTGGTGATTGGTTGCATGGTTATAAGATGAACGTCCCTGCTGGTTACCCCATCAAGGACCTCAATTCATTCTTCATAACTAATCGAGCGGCTTTTCTCCAGAAAATTGCACGCGAAGTCACAGAACTTGGCGGGGTGAAGGTCACTTTGTCATTCGATGTTCACTTTCAAATGGAAGGCGAGGACAATCGAAAAATTAATCACTTCTTTTGGAACACCAATCCACTGATTGTTACACAACTCTATCAGCTTCGAGAGGAGGGCACTCTGGAAGGCATTGTCAATGACTTTGAGGAAGAGATTTCCAGATGGCAGCAGTTGGGTTCTGGTTGGGTGATTGAGAACATCAAAACTGTTTACCTTGAGTTCGGGACATACCAGCCTCTACGAAGTGGCACATTTATCCCAACCCCATCAAAACTCAGGCCAAAGCAGGCTATCATCAATGTGAAGAACAGAGATAACCAGTGTCTGCGCTGGGCACTGCGATCGGCATTGTTTCCTGTAAATGTTAATGCAAACAGAACAGGCAGTTATCCCATTGATGATGGTCTAGACTTAACTGGAGTTGATTTTCCAACGCCATTGAGTCAGATATCCAAGGTTGAGCGCCAAAACAACCTTCCAATCAACATTTATGGCTGGAAGAATAACAAGGTGGTTGTGATCAGAGTCAGTGAACAAGAGGATCCCAATCTGCGAAGGTTTAATCTGATGATGCTCACAGATACACATACATCACATTATTGTTACATCAAGAGCATGAGCAGGCTTCTGCACAGCGAGTTCAACGTTGGGCGTCGCATGCATCACTGTGACAGGTGTCTCCAAGCCTTTTCTTCAGAACGGGTTCTCACTGATCATCTTTTCTTTTGCAGAGGAGTCAAAGGCAGGCCGGCGCGAGTTGAAATGCCAAAAGAAGGCGAAAACTTCCTCCACTTCAAGAACTTCCAAAATCAGATGAAGAAGCCTTGGGTCATATATGCTGACTTCGAAAGCATTGTCGAAAAGGTCCACGGCTGTATACCAGATCCACAAAAGAGCAGCACTACTGAAACATCAGTGCATAAGCCCTGCGGGTTCTGCATGTTGGCTGTTCGCTCTGATGGAGAGACAAAGGGCCCTTATCTTTACAGAGGAGAGGACGCCGTGCCAGTCTTTCTTGACACTCTTCAACAGTTGGAAGGAGTGATCAGAGACGAGTTGAAACACAAGGCACCACTCTCCATGACAAGAGCAGACTGGGCAGAGTTCAACCGTGCAACAGATTGCCACATCTGTGACAAGCCTCTCATCAAGGATAACTTCAGGGATGCCATTGCGATCTATGACTTTGACACCGGTAATTATGAGGGCTTCGTTCATCGCCACACCAACAACTGCTACAAAAAGTCATTCAAAGTCTTTGTCCACCATTACGATGGCGAGATGGATGTGTTTCCATTTGTCGGGCCATGGAATCAAAGGAAGGCACCTCCTGATAACCTACCAGAGCAAGTCGATTGTCTCTACTGTGAGGAGCCCCTTATCCAAGACTCTGTTCGCGACGCAGTCAAAGATCATTGCCACATCACAGGTAAATATCGGGGCGCTGCTCACCATTCTTGCAACATCAACCATTTCAGAACCAACCCGAAAACTGAAATAATCCCGGTAATCTTTCACAACTTGAAGGGTTATGATGCACACCACATCATGAGTGGAATTGCGGATGTGAATTCCGATTTGAAATGCATCCCAAACAACATGGAGAAATACATCTCTTTCTCCCTCGGTAAGCTGAGATTCATTGACAGCTTGCAGTTCATGCAGTCAAGCCTCAGTGCCCTGGTTGATGCAAACAAGCCAGAGTCCTTCACAATCACGGCAAGCCACGAGAAGAACCAAGCCAGACGCGGCCTTCTTCTGCAAAAAGGGATTTACCCATACGAATACATGGACTCTTGGGCTCGATTCGATGAGGTTTCTCTCCCGCCGAAGGATGCCTTCTACAGCGAGCTCAAGAAGGAAGGCATCTCAGACGAAGAATACGCCCACGCGCAAAAAGTGTGGGAGGTATTTGGATGTAAGACGCTTGGGGATTACCACGACCTCTACCTTGAGACAGATGTGCTTCTTCTGGCTGATGTTTTCGAGAACTTCAGAAAAACATGCCTGCAACATTACAAGCTTGACCCGGCACATTATTATACAAGCCCTGGTCTCTCATGGGACGCTCTTCTCAGGTATACGAAAATCAACCTGGAGCTGCTCACAGACGTCAACATGCACCTCTTTGTTGAAAGAGGCTTGCGAGGCGGCATATCCATGGAGAGCAGGCGGCACTGTAAGGCCAACAACCCCTATCTTCGTGACCACAACCCCAACGAAGAGTCAAGTTACATCATGTATCTCGACGCGAACAATCTCTATGGATGGGCCATGAGTCAACCTCTCCCAGTTGGCAACTTCGCATGGTGCCCTGTCTTTCCAACACAACACCAGATTAGGAGGTGGAGGCCAAACAGAAAGATTGGTTACATTCTCGAGGTTGATCTTGAGTACCCCGAGGAGCTGCATGATGAGCACAACGCTTATCCTCTTGCCCCAGAAAGTCAGGTCGTTCCAAAGGAATGGATGTCGCCATACCAAAGGGCCTTGGCAGAGGGACAGCCAGAAGACAAGACGTAGAAGCTGCTCCTTACCCTGAACAACAAATCCCGGTACGTGCTGCATTACAGAAATCTTCAGCAGTACCTGGATCTTGGGATGAAGTTGACGAAAATCCACAAAATGCTCAAGTTCGAGCAGAGGGCTTGGATGGAGCCATACATCTCCCTGAACACCGAGCTCAGGAAGAAGGCCACTTCCGACTTTGAGAAGAACTTCTTCAAGCTCATGAACAACTCAGTCTTCGGTAAGACAATGGAGAACCTCAGAAACCGAATCGACATGAAGCTTGTACGGGCGCACGAGCAGGACAAGCTGAGAAAGCTCATCGCAAGCCCACTGTTTTCCAGAGCAACAATCTTTGGACCCAGACTTGCGGCTATCCAGATGCACAAAGAGAAAATCAAATTCAACCGCCCAGTTTACACAGGCATGTGCATCCTTGATCTCT
This sequence comes from Dendrophyllia cribrosa, assembly GCA_024195265.1. Taxonomy (NCBI): domain Eukaryota; kingdom Metazoa; phylum Cnidaria; class Anthozoa; order Scleractinia; family Dendrophylliidae; genus Dendrophyllia; species Dendrophyllia cribrosa. The sequence goes on along the minus strand of JAJLRJ010000011.1, from coordinate 28,408,263 downwards.
CCAAAACACTGATGTACGACTTCTATTACAATCATCTCAAGCTGAAATATGGCACGCGAGTAGACCTACTCTACACAGACACAGATTCCCTACTCCTCGAGATCAAGACGGATGATGTAAAAAATGACATGGAGAACCTTCTGGGTGAACTCTACGACACAAGTGACTATCCCAAGGACCATCCACTACACAGCCAGAAGAACAAGAAGGTCATCGGCAAGATGAAGGACGAGTGCGCAGGTAAGCCGATCTCGGAGACTGTGTGTCTTCGCTCGAAGATGTACTCAATCCTTCTGGATGACGACAAAAACATCAAGAAAGCAAAGGGCACCACCAAGGTTGTCACAAAGAAAGAGATCACCCACCAGAATTACAAGGACGCCCTCTTCGACCGGCGAACCTTCAAGCACGGGATGGACAGGCTCCGAAGCAAAGGCCACCAAATCTTCGGTGAGCATCTAAACAAGACAACGCTCTCTCCCTTTGACTCCAAACGCTGGATCAAGGATGATGGCATCCACACGCTGGCATATGGTCACAAAGATATCGGTGGCAACTGAGTGCCCGGCGGCACAACCATCAGCTCCTCACGAACGAAGCCTCGCTTAGGCCCTTCGTAGAGATAATAAACTACTGGCTCATTCGGCTTGGTGACAATCCTTTGTATTTGGTAGACCTTCAAAGACCAGATCGGGTCAGTCGCACGCCTCCCACCCCCCTCTAGCTCTCCAGGCTGATACAAATATCTAACACTCGGCCGGGGAGGGAGCTTTTTCTCCTTCTCCCCAACAGGCCTAGCATATGGAGTCGCAGGCTTGGAGGATATTGCTTTCTCTTTGATTGCATCCTTTGGCTTCTTGCCAGTGAGTCTTGTTACTTCATTGTTCAAGGCCGAGACAACATCTGGCAGTCTTTTGACCCATGCAGTCGACCGGCCAGAGGGCATATTCATTTCAACGGCATACTGATAACCAAACAGCCTTTCAGCCAGGGTTCGGTTGAATCTCTCCACAATTGCTTGGTCTCTGTGGATATCAACCCGTCCGCGACGAATGGTCGTTTTGTTGTTTTCCATTGTCTTTGTCACAGCCCCCATAAACTCTTTCCCAGGGTCAACTTGCAAGAGTTGCGGCCATTTCAAAGGCCCACGTCTGTAAATCGTCTGAAATGCCCTTGAGACTTCTGCAGACTCTTTCGAAGTCAGAGGCTCTGCTGCTTTGTATCGGCTAGCCACATCCACAAGGGTTAATGCGTATTTGTAAATCTTTCTCCCGTGTGGAAGTTTATCGTGGGGCAGGAAGAGAAGATCTGCTTGATGCACTGCATTGGGTGATGAGACATCAAACTTGGGTCGAGGTATATGGCGTGGTGCTGGGAGGTAAACTTGCCAAAGGGCTTGTTTGACCAGCCATTTCTTTGCGACATCATCAGAGACCTTGGCCACTGCAGCTAGCTTTTTGACATCGGCAAGCCCTTTCCAATACCCTTTCGGACTGTAATAGATCTTTGAGAGTTTGGCCTCCATAGGGGTATATATAGAGTTTATGAATCGGGTCTCGTTCCATGGCTATAACATGCAAACCAAGGGCACATCTCTTTAAGAAACCTTTTAACAGATTCTTCGTCCTCATCAAAATGCTCTATAAGACCAGGAAAAATGTTTCGAGAAAGTTCAAGCCCTTTCTGACAGGTTCGTTTTATTTCCTCAGTTTCTTGAGACGTGAAGAATGTTATGAGGTTACGGTGTAATTCATGATATTCTTCCGGCATGTCTGCGGGGATTTTTTCAGCAACTTTCTGATGCATTTGCGCTAGTTCCTCAGTTTGTTTACCCAAGGGGCATGCTGGAAAAAAGCGAAGCTGTTCGAAAAATGCGTCACGATCTTCTTTAGAAAAGGGGACAGCCATGGTATATATATGGGATTTTTTTTTTTAATTTTTAAAGAAAGCGATAAGCTGCATACCCACCCGCAAGCAGGGTGCCTCCAATGAACGCAAGTTCGCCAGTCTGTTGTTGGGGGCTGGGCTTGTAGAAGTCTGAGAAGACAGGCTCTTTGTTGTCTTTGATTTGTTTATCCGGTTGCGTTTGGTGCATCTGGTTATACAAGACCAGGGCTTGGTCGGTGGTTTGGAAGTTTTTGCTAGCTTGGTGTTCCTTCCGATCGTTGGCTGCAATCCAGTCGAGGAGCTTGGTGCGGTCCTTCTGGTATTTGGCGTAAGCCGCTTGGTATTGTTCAAGGGCGTGGTCATGTCGGATTTTCTCATCCATTGCTGCCTTTCCGTTATCACCAGACAGATATTTTGCGAGATAATTACCACCCGTGAAAGCGGCCGCATTTAGAACAGCGCCAAGAGCCATTATTGCGATCGAAGCCATTGTGTATACATATGGTTTTACAAGTTGTCTGGGAGGATTTTCTGGTCCTCGAGATATTTCTTCAGCGCGATGGTGCCAGCCATGACGGCTGTGAACTTGACGTAATTCATCAAGCTTGCACTGGGGTCGGCGGTTAAGTTCTCTTTGATGGTCTTTTTACCAATCCAACCAATACCAGCGACAAGGCCAGTGATTGTTGCGGCGTCGAGGATAGACTTCACAAGCTTGTTGTCAGACATGGTTTGTGTCCAGTATACATATGATTTTTATTTTTTGTGCCTTTGTCGTCTCGTTAAATCTCAACACGCACCCTTTAGACCCTCATCATGGAGGACTCGGGCCTCATCATAGAGGACTACGGCCTTGTCATATAGGACTTGGACCTCATTATAGTTCCATAGGGCCTCATAATAGAGGGTTAGACCCTCGAACTCTCGGGCCGTGTCATTGATGATTCGGGCCTTGGCCTCTAGGGCTCGGGCCTCGGCCTCTCGGGCACCAGCCTTGTACTCTCGGAGCCATTCGACATCTACCTCAGGCTCGGTCTCAGGCTTGTTGTGCCTGTTCATTGCCAATCCGATAGTTGTTTTAACTGAGGCCACGCTAAGTTTGTCCCAAAAAAGAAGCACACCTCCGATTGCAGCACCAGTCATGACCCCCAGTAAAAAAGCCATGGTGCAATATATATATGTTTTTTATTTTTCTGACTCAGACTCGACCTCGTCTTCGGGTTCGGTCTCGGGGCTCCTCGGCCTCTGACTCGGCCTCGGCCTCGGCCTCGGCCTCAGGCTCGGACTCATACACGTATACATACTCGGGCTCGTTGTGCCTGTTCATTGCCAATCTGTAAACTGTTTGAAAGGCTACCGCGTTAAATCCAAACCAAAGAAAAACCACGCCTCCGATTGCAGCAACATTCATCACCTCCTGGAAAGGATTCATGGTGTCAGTATATATATGTTTTTTTTATTCCATATTTTTTATTCCTTGTCTTACAGGAATTCGAGATGGTGGCGGTGTTGCTGGCGGTGCTGCAGGTGGTGTGTTTGCTGGCGTTGGTGGTTGTGGTGGTGGTGTGTTTGATTTGCGCCCAAGCCTTTGCATTATGGCTTCGCGCTGGTAATAAACACCAGCAGCAGAGACAATCAACCCGCCAACCCCCAGAATATTGACGATTGAGTTGCTGTTGCTGTCGCTTGTTGTGTCGCTTGTTGCACCACTTGTTGTTTCACTTGTTGTGCCACTTGTTGATGGTGCAGGCTTTTCTGCTTGCGCCTTTTTCTTTGCTTCCCGGGCCATGCGGTTTCGTTCTGCTAACCTTTTGCCAGAAGCAACACGACCGGGGTTCTTTTCTGTTGCAGGCTTTGTTTTTGGAGCCTCAGAGGTAACCCGTGCAGGAGTTGGAGTTGGAGTTGGAGTTTCTTCAGGGATCGTCTCGAGTGGTGTGGCCATCCTGTATATTTGTGAATTTTAAAATTTATCTTGTGACCATGTATGGTGCCAGGTTGCTGCTAGGTTGCTGACAGGTTTCTTCAAGGTTCCTGTGAGATCGCCACAGGTCCCAGCCCAACTTCATCAAGACCCTCAAGTGGATAGCCTTCACTGTCTCTGGTTGGATGTGTGGCTGGTGGTTCCAATTCTATCAAATCAGACTTGTGATCAGGCTCTCGTTCAAACTTGATGTGTTTTGTTGTGATGAGAGCAGCATTGGCAACCGCCAGCCATCGTCCGCATCGCACGGCAATAGCCCCAGCAAGATTTGACAGCTCCTGGTTGATTATGTAGTCGTTCTTGAGTTCTTTCTGCAATTCCGCCACATCCTTGACCGGGGCCACCATTCCAACGCCTTTGGATATGAGCATGATGGCTGAATCAACAAGGGATTCGGTTGTCTTGTTGCCGATGTATGCCTCGTACCGTTTGCAGTACTTGTCAACGTCCTTGTCTGACAACCGCTTGACATGATCGTGTGTGAGCTGCACGCCGATAGCTTCTTTGGCCTTGCCTGTTGAAACAAGGATTGCCAGCTTCTCCCGTTTGGCAGGAATGTCATTGTCTCCAACTAGCCCTGTTGGAGGTGCGGCACCAGGGGTTGCCTTCAGCATCTGCATTACTTCGTCAAAAACGGCCTGGTCTTCAGCAGCTTCAGCCATCAGGGGGTATACATATGTGTTTTTTATTTTTCAATAATTCTCTTGATGTCTGGCAAAAGGGTTTCAATCTCTCTTACAACCCCCGCCATGGTGTCTGGCATAGAATTCAACCGCAATGGATATCTGTTAAGAAGCATGAGACGCAGATCTTCCTCACCAGCGGCTTTGATAATTTTGTTTTGCGCCTCAAGGGTGTGTTTGTGCAATTCATCCAAAAGCTGTGAAAGCACACACAGTTTGTGTAGACTGGTTGGCGCATTCATGGTCATGGTATATATATGAGCCGTATATTTGTGTGGCTGTGTGTGCCCGTGTTTAAATCTTGTACTCAATTCCATACGGGTGCCTAAGAGAGAAAACCAGGTGGGAGAACTTGCGGGCTTTGAGCCTTGTGGTAAACTCTTTGTACTCCTCGTGGGAGAGCTCGCCGGCATAATCTTCGAATATGGCTTTGGTTGTCTTGCTGGAGGGTGTGTAAAAGAGAACAATCGCTGCAATGTTGTCTCGATATGGCTTTGCAATGCTGGTGATCTGCTGGGTCAAGACCCACACGGATATGCCGTCATGCCTTGCGCTGAACCCCAGATTGACCAGCTGGCCCGTGCGGCCTTTGACATCTTTGGAGGCGGCGCAGTCATCGAGAATGAATAAAGTGTTGGTGGATGTGAAAAAGAAGCTCGCCTGCCTCAACCAGTCTTCGATTTCATGCTGCTGGCAGACAATCACGAAGATGTGTGGATCGCGATCCACGAAACCATCGTATGTCTTGTTCTTAACAAATGTGGGGCAGAATAAAACGATGTAATCAAAACAACCCCTAAAGGCCCCTCGCAGTTGGGAGAGGAGATACTGTGTCTTGCCAGAGTTAGTGGGGCCAACGATTAGTGCATTGAATGGCAGCTTTCTTGGGTCCATACCCAACACCTATATTAGTTGGTTCGCAAACTGGAGGAGAGGGGGCGAGTGTGAGATATCTTAGTATTTCATTGTGTGACAGATATCTGGTGGATGGCAGGGGAGCCGGCTTAGCATAGAAGTTGATCTTGTTTGTGGTTTGTTGTTTTGTGGCCATGGTATATATATGCGTGTTGCGTTTACTTAGTACTGTACAGATTCCAGCTGTCTGTCCATGATGCTCATCTGTGCGTCTGAGATGGTGAAGATGTGGCAGAGTGCGTTCCCCGACCCTGTACCGTTTCGTTCGATCTCGAGTTGCACGCCATCTTGTGTGTTGACGAGTCGTTGGCCGCCTCCGTGCAGGGATGTGTCAGCCATGGTCCGCAGGTCGATCCAGAGGCCAAACTTGTTGCCTGTGAGGTATTTGTTCAAGTCCATGTTAGGCCTGCCGTCCGTGTGCGGGTCGAAATGCCGGGTTATCTCTCTCCACATGTCTGTGCCACTGATGCCCTCATTGTAAAGCCTGTTTGGGACACCGTTGACTGTGACCTTCACTTTGGTGATGTCGGGATTGAAATAGTTCTCAGAGTCCCGGGCACCAGCTGTGTAGGGGTTGATGAACAGCAAGAGGATGCCCTTGAGAGACCGGCGCTGTGGGTTAACCCGAAGATTCAGCCGAGTGTCACCACTTTTTGAGAATGGGTGCACCCGATCTCGCATTACCAGGTCGTAAGCGAACGCCTTGCCACTAGTGTAAGTGCTTGTTGCTTCGTCGGCCAGCCCCTTGCTTCTGACCGTCTCATACTCCAGCTGGATGTTTTCCAACTTGTACACGAGCTTGGTTGTGTCTGAGCCTCGGACAACTTGGTTTGCGGGGGCGAGGGTTAGTTCGAAGACCAGATCACTGTACAGTGCTTGAGGGTATATAACACCGTGGTCAGTTAAGATTTGGTGATCCAGTTTGATGTGATACTTATTCTTGTATATTGTCTCAAGCTTGTTCTCCGCATCCACCCCGGAGGTCTTTTTGTCGCCAGTACCAGAGCGGATCTTGCACAAATCCACACTCTGGATGCCATCCATGAGCATGTTGTTCCGCTCCCCGGTTGTTCTGAAGAGATCTTCGAAGATCTTGTAGATGTCGTACCCAACCGTGTCCTGAACAGTGGTGGCTGCAAACTTCACAACGAGCCTGTCCACCAGGGCCCGAGAAACATTTTGCACGAGATAGTTGTTTGCATGACCGCCGGCTAGGCTGATGTTGAAGACCAGGGAAAGTGAGCCGGACAAAATAACATCGTGCTCGCCAAGCTTGGGCACCGAGACATAAAGTGTCTCGCCGGGGTTGGCCGCAGTTGGGTTGAATGTGATGCGCTTGACGGTTCGCTCTGCCTTCAGGGCGCCCAGTGTCTTTTCACTGTGTGATGGGAGTTGGTTCGGTTGCACAGCCATGGTATATATTTGTGTTTTTAAAATTATATTTATATATCATGGAAGCCGATCCAACTGATCCAACTGATGCAACTGAGAAAACCCCTCTCTTCCCAAAAGGCACAGGGAATGACGATGACGATGTCGATATCGATACCAGGTGGAATCAAATGACAGAAGAAGAACAGGAAGAAACCCGACGATGGGCTCAACCCGACCCCGACACCACGCAACCCTTTGAACCAGGCGCTGCTTCCACCCCGGGTGGTGAACAAGTGCCTTTGGCTACAAGAACAAGACTCCCACCAGAGCAACAAGGCTCCCGCACTGAAGAAACCTCTTTCATTAGAGGGGCTACTGGCGGCCGGCGAATGATGACCACGGATGATATGGCCTTTTCCGAGGTTAAGGAAGAGTTTACTCACGCAGTCAGAAATCAACTTGATTTTCGGTATGAGGTGAAACCAAAATCAGGTGGGGCCATCGTCGAGGTAAAATATCATGCAAGAAACAAATGGTATCCTCTTTACACAAAAAGCCGGGGGGCTTTCGAAAAGACTCTCAACGCTTCTCTTCCCAAAGAGATCAAAACTGCTCTCGGAAAGTCTTTGACTGAAGAGTTCAATGAGACAAATGCTGCATTTGAAGCAAATCAAAAAGAACTGGAAGCAAAACAAAAACAACAACAAGAAGCACAAACAGCTGGTGCTGATTCACAAAAAATTCGCCTCGACATGGATGCAATCAGAAATAGAACCAAAGATATTGCCGACCAGATCCAAGAGATGGAAGATGCACACGGCCCACTGGATAAGGAGGCAATACAAAGACTGAAAAATGAAAAGGGCGCTCTTGAAGCTGAACATCAAGCTAAACGAAAAGAACTGGAAAAGGCACAAAAGGCTGCCAAACAAGCAGACAAACTAAGAAAAGAAATCGACAAAACCATGCTTGACAGAAGGGGTTTAGAAGGACGCTTAGAGGAACTTAGAGCAAAAAAGGACGCTGTAAAACCCCTGGACGAACTGAAACAGAACAAAGAAGAGCTCGAACGACAGAACGTTGAAGACAAGCGCGTGATAGAGGCTGAGGACACTTCCCCCTCTGAAAGAGCAGCTGCTGAAGACCGGGTTGCCGAGCGTGAAGAAGAGCTGGCAAGGCTCAATACAGAAATTGAGTTGCGGGAAAGGAGCACGTCTTTGAGAGAGCGGGTCAGAGAAATCTTCAAGAAATACGGGTGGACCCTGCAAGCGATTGTTCTGGCAGCCGGCATCACCATCAGCGCTGTTGTGCTCGCCACCTTGAACGGCCTGGCAAAGGCCACACGGGCCATTGGCAACGGGCTTAAAGAGCTTGGCAAAAAGGCAGCCAACGCCCTGCCTGGCCTCATTGGCTCAATTGTGGGCTTCCTCTTCAAAACGGCTGGGTCGGTCATCTCCTTTCTGGGCGAACACGCCTGGCTGCTCATCCTTGCCGTGGTGGCCTTCCTTGTTGAAAGGATCACCAAGCGTTCGAAGTCTTGAACACTTATCTTAACCAAACGAGAAGCCCTCCCAAAGCAATCGCCCCCACAGCAATGAGTGCCTTGTTTACGTGATGCGGGTCGGGCTGCGGTTCGGGTGTTGGTGCGGGGGTTGGTTGTGGCGCGGGTGTGGGAGCTGGTTGTGGTGTGGGTGTGGCCTTCGGTTTGGGTGCGATGCCCTGTGCCTGTGTGGCCTGTTTGTGTATCGGGTTTGATGGGTGACTGTTTGGTGGATTAATCTTTGTTGGTCCACCGTCCATGTGACGAAGGGAGGCTTTTTTTTGTGCCTAGATTAACATCACTGTTCACTCCCAGCTTCATCCCTTGCGTTGCCTCCTGCAGATTGTTGTTATACCCGATCACACTCTCTGTGTTGATAATCATGCGCGAGGGCATGAGCCAGCTGCCGGGTGCTGTCGCAAAGTCCAGACGCACTTTCGTTGCTTGGATGGCAAGCTGGTAACGCTGCACGCTTGTTGCGATGTCGTTCAGGATTATGGCCTCCTCTAGATGGGTGAGAAATACTCTCTGCGTTTCGAAGGCCCAACCTCCTCTTCCAATGATGCTGCTGCGGGTTTTGGCTTGCGAACCAAGAATGCAGTACACAAAGGCCTCGATTGATTGGTTCATACGCGCGAGCCCTGGCTGTGTTAGCCTCTGTGCGTAATTTTGCACAAAGTGCTCGAACTGGGTGTCCGCCCCTTGATCGTTGCGGACAAAAGTTATTCCATTGGCTTTATAATTGGAGTTTTTTCTGTCAGTGACGCGCTCATCATCGAACAGAGCTAGATCAGAGTCTGGATAAGTGTAATCTGTAGATGTGGGGCCATCTCCATAAACCCAAATGTAAACATTCCCTAGTCCATGGTTCTTGCCGTATGTGTAACGGAAGTCAGAACTGGGGTCGATACTGAACTCGATGCAAAGCTTCTTGTACGCGTCGATGTTGTACTTGTTGTCTTTCTGGTTGAACGGAGGGTCGTCTGGCAAAGCGCTCACGCTTTGTTCCCCACCCATCTGGTAGAGTATTCTTCTTGTTGTAAAATAAACGTGAAACCGGTAAAACGACCGGAGCTGTGGGGTTAGAGACAGACTGGAGTTCTTATCGAATAGAATGTCACGCGAGATCCCGCAGCCGGTTGTTGCACACCACAGCGCGAAAGAGAGTTGTTGCGGCCAAAAGCTCATATGAGGACCAGCCATCCACTTTCGGCCATATTTGGCGGTTGTGAATGAAATCTGTGTGTCCCTGAATATGTTTCTGTATTTCGTTGTGAAATACTCAGTTGGAGTGACATAAATCTTTTGCTCTTTGTCATTCAAGATTGCCCCAATCATCATGTCTTTGTCTATTGTGGTGGAGAAAGCAACAGCTGGGATTGATAACATTTGTTGCCCCAACGATAACTGATAAGGGAACCCCCCGTCATAATGGAGTCCAAGAGCGTCTCTTTCGGCGCCAGTCCAATCTTTGTGGGCTATTTCTGTGATAAGTGCCAATGAGCCTTGGCCCTCTTTGTAAAGCACTTCCCCCGTTGCTGTTTTGTGGTCGTCGCCAAACTCTACTTGCACTTCAAAGTGAGACATATCGGCGCGAGGGAAACGCCTTTTGAAGTCTGAGATCGCCTTGGCCTTGGCCGCGGCAGAGAGCTTTGCTGCCTCCGGCGATCTAATCCAAGCAATTTCAGGATCAGGGGGTGGTGGCTTATATGGAGGATGGCTATTGACGTTTAGGTTTGAATTAAAAGGAGGTGGGGGTCCGTAATTGTGGCCGCCGATGGAGATGCCAAGATTTGAATTGGGATTAAATCCACCAGGACGTCCGCCAAACATGATTGTATACATTTATATTTTAAAATGTTAATTATATACACAATCATGGTTGTGTTAACAATCGTCACGTCTTCTAACCCTCACACGATCTATTTCGACCACCCACTGCCGAAACCGAGTTATATCCGCCTTGTCTCTTGCTCAATTTTCAACTCGTGGCATAATTTGAAAGAAGAAGCACAGATTTCACCGGCAACTCCGCCCCCTAATGGTTCATCACGTGAGGTTACCTTACTTCCAGGGCATTACACTATTGAGAGTTTAGCGGAAACCTTTGAAAACCTAAAAGGCTTTCACAGCCGTTTAAATCTAACAATTGAAACAAACAGGCCATATGGGGCCATGGTCATTACAACTAACAGCGGAAGTGTGAAGTTAAGTAATAATCTGGCAGAATTGCTTGGCATAGACCCTGTATTGTTGCTAATAACCTTCGTCAAGCGTTTAACGGCACCAAGCACTTACTTCATCCACTGTGATCTGGTCGATAAAGAACAGAACTTACTCAATGGCAAGCCTTCGACAGTTTTGGCTCGGTTTGATATTCGGGGAAAGCCCTTTGAGAAGGTGCTTTACGAGACAACTCAACAGAACATCTTGCGTGACGTCTCGTCTGGCGAATTTGTTAACAGCATAACACTGTCAGTGAGAGATAAAGATGACAACCTCTTCAACTTCAATGGCGAGCCTTTGGAATTTGAAATCGAGATAAATTAAAAAATCATATATATACCCACACCATGAGTTCTGCCAATGTGCTTCCATCTGCCCCCGAGTACAGCGAGACACAACAGCTCTACCCTATGCATGAGATCGCTCAAATCAATGCAGAAGACTTCCGGCTCAAAAAGATCTCTGACTTGCTTAAAGAGTTGTCTGACGAAGCCGAGCATTACCGTCAGGTCGCAAAGAAATATAAACGAACCCAATCATTGGTTCATTACTCGGCGGTTGGCCTGGGGTCGCTTTCTGTTGGGCTGTCATCAGGGGCCCTAGCCACTGCATTGACTGGGTTCGGAATAATTGCAAGTCCAGCACTTGCGGGCATCGCAACCATCTGTGGACTGTCCTCTGTTGGTTTTACAGCTGCTAACAAGCGATTGGAGCGAAAAGTGACCAAACACGAGAATATCTACACACTGGCCCTGGCTAAACGCAACTCTGTCTATGAACTGGTCTCAAAGGCTCTCGAAGACAAGAGGATCAGTGATGCAGAATTCACCATAATTACTCGTGAGGTGGAAAAATATCACGAACTCAAAGCTGCAATCAGGGATGGTGTTAAGGCTAAAAAAAATGTTGGCACTCAAACACAAGCGCCAGACCTCGAGAAACTCAAAAAGGAACTTCGCAAGGAAGTCAAAGAAGAGTTGCAAAAAAAGATACTTCTCGCCGCAGCCTCCAAATCCGATTTGAGAGATTAAACTCTGGCTTTAATCTACAAATCTTGAGGGAAAAATCACGCCCATAAATTTCGAAGCGCCCCCAAAAACTTTTTCAAAAAATAAATTCCTAAGCTCCCCACAAAAACTTTTTCAAAAATAAATTCCGAAGCGCCCCAGAAAAAACTTTTTCAACAAAATTGGGGCGCTTCGGTATTTGTGGGGCGCTTCGGTATGCCCGAGAAGCTTCGAAAAGTTGTAATTTTCTAAATACGGCCTTTACAAAACAATACCGGAAGTCACGGGAAACCCCCAATTGAAAAATTGTAATCTCTTAATATAGACATGACTGAGTTTGACGTACGGCTCAATGAACTTGACAAAGAGCACAAATTTGCCATCCTCCGCTCGCTATACGGCAGCGATTACAGAAAAGAAATACACCGCTTGTGCCTGCCGGAAAAACTTTATCAGTTATGCGAAGATGTGGGGTTGGCAGAGATTGGGAAGCAATATCTACAAAAACATTACAATGACATGGAGATTGAACGCTGGGACCGAAGACTCCTGTCTTGTTATGACTGTGATGGCTCTTTTTTGCAATTAATCAATTCTTGTGAACTTTATTGTAAAAGATGCGGCCGTGTGGAAGTGCTCGATGATGCTCAGGCATGTACGCAGCAAAACAATTTCCACAGACAAAGCCATCGGCCGGGACGAAGTTATGCCTTTGGTTATGCTCTGAACAGACTTATAAAAAAGCTCAAAATTCTGCCTGTGCAGTTGACTCTCGATCAAATCCATGAAACGAAACGTGTCTTCAAACAAATAGAAGGTCGGCTTCCAAGAATATCTTATACGTTTGTGATCTACAAAATCCTGAACATTATAACACCGCGCCAAGCGCCGCAGCGGGTGATTATAAATTACCTGAGACAACAATGGATGTCTGATGCGATGATAATCAAAAACGAATATTTATGGCATAATGCGTTCAGAACTCTGGAGTAAGCTTTGCCGCTTGCTTCATTAAAAAGGCTTCCAAAACGGCCTTGTCATCGCCTGTGTTTGGAGTTGTGGCAGAGTCCTCGGTGTAAGTATAATTTTTGATTCTTTCTTTCAATTTTGATAGGTTTTCATGAAAACATTCAACAGACCTTTGGATTTCGCTAAAGAAATCTGGTTTTTTAAACTCCCAAATTTCAGTGAGATCGAGCAATTTCCAAGCGAACATTGCAACAGGTTTTGGCCCTTCTCTACGTGGGTTAGAGAACGCTTCTTTCATGGCGTTTAAACGTAGAAATTCAGCATTTTCGTCACGGGCTGTGAACGTCATTCTTATTTTGCCATATGAAACCAAAATCTCTTTAGTGGCAATTAAACCCATGACATGTTCAAACAAAGCAATTGATTGTATTGCCCCAAGATCAATAAGTTCAGCTTGATTGATCTTGATGTTTTGTTTGCTAAATAAATAACAGACCCCCCAGGCAAGAGTTGATTTGTTTTTTGTCTTGTATGTTCTCCCGGTGTTAAGAAAAGAATTATGAGCTAAACTTGGTTCAAGCTGGTTTAAAGAACACATTCTGAAATAGCCGTCAACAAACAAGCCTTTGGAGACCATGTCACCACTCAAAGCAAGTCCTGTTTGTATCTGATCGCGATAATAGCTAGGAATTCTGTTAAGCGCTATTTTTCGCTTGAACGGGCATTTAAACTCCAAGAGAATAAAGCTGCCGTCTTTATCCTTAAAATAACCGTCTGGACTACAAGTGACCTTTCGATAAAGCGGATGCTCTCTTGACAGATTAAGACATATGCTGTGACCAAAAACGGAAACAGAATGTTTTTGTTCAAAATACTTGCGAATAAGCGGCTCGAACAGATTACCCCAGGTACAAGCCGTATTGTTGAGCATATGTGTTGGTTGAATTTTCTTCATGAGCAAGCTGTGCCGTGATTCAAACGGCGACGATCCTGTCAAGGCAGAAATCTCTGATGCCCCAATTGTATTTTGTCTGGCTGAGAGCCAGTCGGCACTCTTTTGTTTCAGTCCAGTGTTCCTCGATTTGAGAAAGTTCATGAAAGCTTGTGTTGTCGCCATCATTGATATACGAAGGGTGAATGTTTTTTCAATTGGTGATAACCACACAACTGGATCACGTTGAGCGACCAATGCCATAGAAACTTTCGTGAGCACTTGGGCTGTCATAGTCTTCCTCGTCATCACTGCCGATGTCTGCAAGCATCAAGGGCCCCTGAAAAGCTCTATAAAACGACATGCCAGGACAAATGCCCCTGTGCCTGCCCATGTCCACTTCTGGTGAGAAGTGTTCTTGGCATTCCTCACATGTTTGTGAGGTGAATAAACGGAAATAGCAAAGGTGTTCCCAGTGATAATGATTTTTTATTGAAAGGCATACAGATTTCATCCTGCGTTGATGAAGGGCCTTGGTAGCCAAGTCACGCTGGATACTCCTTTCAACCAGTTCAAGGATGTAATCCTTGATCAAGTCTGGCAAATAGTCCCAATGGGATTCACCAAAGGACAGCAACCAATCACCAAAGTATTCTTGATTCTTTGGATTGAAGTCAAGACCTTGAGCCGTCATTGCCATGTGGGTTGGTATGCACAGGGGTGGGGTTTCTTCAATTGGCCATACCCCTGGGGTGGTGATCTCGTGCCGGATCAGCATTCACAAGCAATTCGTCGCCGCCGCCGGCGCGACATCTTCTTCAGAGGTGGGTTTTCGGCTGTGTATAATCGATGCCGCACAACTTGCATCGGCGCCAGGCAATTAGTAATCTTTCTAGTGCAAGATTGAAAGTGTTGGTAGCGTATGCGGGGCTTTAACACAAACGGAGGGCGCACATAGGGAAAACCTGGCGATATTTTTTCCTTGTAGATCCAGTAAACGTTTCCTCTTGTGATGCAGTTGTAGAACACAGATTTCATTATCCTTGTGATATGATATTCCATTGCCATGTGGGTTGGTATGACAGGGGTGGGTTTCTTCAATTGACCATACCTCCCTGGGGTGGTGGACTCGTACCGGACCAGCATTCACAGTGAGTAGTTAGGGACGTTGGTGCATTCGGGATCACCCCCAAAGACCCCTATGGAGTCTTAATTTAATGATTGGCACCGCCACCCACTGGGCCGACTGGCAGGAGGACCAGTGGGTGGCGGTGCCAATCATTAAATTAAGGCTCCATAGGGGTCTTTGGGGGTGATCCCGAATCACCAACGTCCCTAACTACTTGGCTACATGGTTTAATAATTCGCTATTTTGATGTGTATGAAATTAACGAGGAGGTTGTGTACTTGATAGGCACAGCTTCACCTCAAAAAGTATTCCTTGGAGACCGAGGTATCTGATTCCAAGGGAGCAAATTGAATTTCTCTTGGAGCGGTGTTTTAGTGTAGTTGACATTGGAAGACTACTTGGAGTCAGCGCTCACACTATACAAAATCGTTTGACTGAATTTCGGCGACCGATCGTAGCGAATGGTCGGCGCAACTAGTCGTCTTGTGTGCGCCGACCAGAGATGCAAGAGACTTCTTTAAGCGTCTGCCAAAAAAACGCGATGTAAATATTCCCTTAATTATGATTTGGGATTCAAACTTGCCTTATTAATTTATAATTACCGTCGATGTGCCATGAAGCAAGGAGCCCATAGACCTGGTAACGCCGTCTATGTATCGTTCGAAGATCAAGAGCCCGTAGAAGTACTCCAGCGGGGTTAACTCTTCGCACTGCTTCACGTATCTTGCTTTGCTGAATACGTAACCCTTTTGCCTGAAGAAAACCGGTCATGCGCCTGTAGTCAGTATTAGGGAATTATATTAAAACGGTTCGCACGATGTTATCCAACCTCGTTCCCAGGGTCTCTCTTCTTCCCTCCCCCTGGAGCGAGAGAGAGAGAGACCCTGGCTCAGGCTGGTCACGTGTCTCGTGGACAATTATAATCCTAAGGAGGGGTAGACAGTATTTGTAACGTTGCCTTGTTTTCTGTACAGTGGCAAGGCTCGTGCTGTGCGCGCCGGTTTTTGTTTCAGCTGTGGCTGTGAAATAAATTATGTTCCATGTTCCATAACCTCTTGTTGAAAATAGGAATCTGTATTGCAAGATATATATAAAAGACGTAAAAAATTCTCTGTGATTATAGCAAGACCCGGAATAAAACAGATAAAACACCCCAGGCTTTTATATCGTCAACCGAATAGGGATGTTAGAAATCTCTTTGGCCGTGAAAAGTGCTTCAATTTTGCTGTTTATGTTATGCCTGCCGTTTATAACTCAATAAATAGAGGGACAAAAGATCCTGACAACTTATAATTTTCGAACTGAACATAACATGAACAAAATCCTAAAATTGAAATAACGAAGGTTCAGTCAAACGAAAGCGAATAAACAATACGCAAGGATAAAATTGTTGCTCAAAAATTCACAAGTATATAAATGAACAATGTATAGACATCCAAACGACTGGAACTGGTGAACATAGTAACTAAACAACATGCCTCACACACGAAGAATAAAAGCTTTCATTGTCTTCTCTCGATCGTTTCCTGTTATAAAAGTGTATTGTTGATCAGCGTGCAAACATTTGGTCCGTGGCGGCCGCTTCTTTCTTGCTTTGCCATCGCCAGAGAACAGACGGCAGCACTTTAATGTGCCTTTCGAATGAAGCTTAAAGATCGCCTGTTAAGCACCATGTAGCGATAATTCATCCCAGTCCGGATGCCATAAATCAAGAGCGCGAGCTTTGCGTCGACAAGTAATAAAATTGGATTGCATTCTGCAGCAAGTTCAAAATTTATAGCTTTACTGCGGTAAATCTTCAAGCGCCGTGACAATTCCTCTGATCCTAAAGCAACTTACACTTTCAGAACCAGACCATGTGGATATGTTTTCGAAGTCTGAGGATGACCGCCGCTTCACATTTTTCGCGAGCCGCCGAACGCTTTTGCATTTGTTTTGCAATGCCCAACTAGAGCAGACAAATTTCACACTTTGCCGCCCCTACCCCGTGTCCTTTAATTGGAATCTCCCAGATTCTGGGAGACACGTGACCAGCCTGAGCCAGAGGTCTCTCTCTCTCGCTCCAGGGGGCGGGAAGAAGAGAGACCCTGGGAACGAGGTTGGATGTTATCCATATCCTGTTCGCTTATATCTGAATACATGGATCTTATCGTCAAACCAAATTCAGTCAAACGATGTTGTATAGTGCGAGCGCTGACTCAAGTAGTCTTCCAATGTCAACTACACTAAAACACCATTCAATTCAATTTGCTCCCTTGGAATCAGATACCTCGGTCTCCAAGGAATACTTTTTGAGGTGAAGCAGGGGTGAAGCTACACAACCTCCTCGTTAATTTCATACACGTCAAAATAGCGAATTATTAAACCATGTAGCCAGTCTAGTCTAAAGTGTAACGCATCAGTCACGTTTGAATCAACGTCACCTGCCTCAAGCTGTCGAATAACATTCAATAAGATTTCTGGAATATTTTTAAAAGCCTCCAACATCTCAGCCGTTAAAGATCGTTCATGATCCGCCATGTTTTCCTGTAGTAAGGCAGGAAAAGAGTAACCTAGCCTCCTCTCTAGTCACCAGTCCCGACTGAGCGGTTAAAGAAGCATAAAATTTAAAGCAACACAAAATTTGATGCAACACAAAATTTGACGTGTCACAAAATTCCACGGGGAATTTTTGCAGCATAAAATTTGATGCAACACAAAATTTGAAGTGTCACAAAATTCCACGGGGAATTTTTTCAACATAAAATTTCATGTAAAACAAAATTTGATAAATCGCAAAATTTGATTGTCATGAAAATTCATTTCACCACAAAATTTAACAGAGAATCGAATTAGATGTCCCGTTAAATTTGAAAGGAATGAAAATTTGAGACATTCGACATAACAAAATTTGATAAATCCAAAATTAGTTGGAAGCTAAAATGTAGAATTCAAGCACAAAATTTAAAATTGAATTTTGGCAGTAATCACCCTCCATATCAAACGTCGACAAATTCAGCTAAACGCAGCCGGATTGATGAATAGCCTGCACGTGTTTCAGCCAAGGATTGCAGAACATTAACACTTAAAAACTTTGAATGTTCAACACTTACAGTCATTTTAGTTTTGACTAAATTAATAAACATTCGACGGACCACGTTGTTTGTGGTTTTTGTACTTTTCATCTCGGAAACCATTGTAATGCACATCTTTTTGCTAGGGCCAATAAAAACGTTTTCATTGTGACTTCTGTCAAAATGATTGTTTTTTTAGTTCTCCGCCCATTTCCGCTCCCAAAGGAGAAGATCAATATAATAAACATCTTATTAGCCTCGTTTTCTCAGTCTGTACCGTAAATTATGGATCCTCGTTTTTTTCTCGCGATTTTATGGCCCGCGCGCTTGGGCCATAAATCGAGAGAAAAAAACTTGGTCCGTAATTTACGGTACGGACCTCGAACTCGGCTAATAAGAGGTATTTATAGTCATCCAATAAGTACTCTTTTAAGTGTTGATAAATCTTAAGATAAAGAGCACAATACTCCAGTCTGTGGACCATACAATACTACATGTAGCTATAGTGCATTATATATATTATCCTGTAAGAAGTCGTTGTTTTTTGGCTGCATTATTTAAAATCAGTCTTCATTTTATTTATCACTCAGGAACGTGAAGTTGCCAAGCACTGGAAGGAACTGGAAGATACTGGTGTCCTCAACATGGAACTCGTGACTCGTGTGTTTTCAAAACTTCTTCTGCAAGGTGTTGTCAGGGATGATATTTTGAACATAATGGAACAGTTTGGCTTGATTGCAAAGTTTTCACCCTCTGCAACTAATGTAAAGTATTTTGTACCAGCACAGCTTAAAGCATCACCTGATTATGTTTGTGCTGTGAAGCCCTCAAGCTCAGATCCTTGTCCATTGTATGTCTACTTTGCCAGTGGGTTTGTCCCCCATGGCCTTTTTACACAACTTGTCTCTCGTTTCATTCGTTGGTGTTCTGAAGCTGGACCAACTCAGCCCCCTACACTGTACCGAAATGGAGCATGGTTCGTTATTGGGAGGCAAGTTGTCCATGATTTGATTCTTACCTGCAAGAAGCAATTCATCAAGGTTGTCCTGAAGCAAAGAAGTCAAAGTCAGCCGGTCTTGGGGGACAAATCAACTGATCATGAGGTAGCAGTACAGGTGCGGAAATTTGTGGATGAAACATTGCAATCTTTGTCGCGAGATCTTCCCTACCTGCGCGGGTTGCAGTACAAGTTCCATGTTGAATGTCCATATTGTGGTCTGGAAAGTGAAAAATGCACAAACCACAGTGAAGTTTCATGTGCTCATGAGGACTGCCTACATCTCCTGGAGATAGCACAAGATGATCCACTGATTTGCAAAAAGAAACCTTCCAGTGAAGTACTCAGAGTTGATGGACTGGAGAAATGGTTTTTACAGAGAACAAGCCAGGTACATAATAAAATTCAATTTCCAGTATTGCAGTATGTTAATGACCTGAAAAATCAATGTAACCTGGAAGGGAAAATTATGTCATTAATGGGATTAGCCTCACCTAATCCCTGTTTAAGAAGCAGTAACTTTATCTGTACATGTGCATTAGATTATTAATAGGCTGTTAATAGCCAACACAGGGTCCCTAGTTGCTCACAATGCACCATAGGTTTGACACATACAACAGAAAATAAATAAATAGGAATTTCAGTGGAATCCACGACGTGGCTCTTACTTCCACTGTTTCCTGATCGAATCGGAATTTGGAAATGTTGGTTTTTGTGGAGGAAGGAAAACCAGGGGTACCCGAAGAAAAACACTCGTGGCAAGGATGAGAACTAACAACAAACTCAACCCACATTTGGCATTGCCTCTGGGAATCAAACCCGGGCAACATTGGTGGGAGGCAAGTGCTCTCACCGCTGCTCCATCCCTGCTCCCCATACCACAGTGGTCACAAAAGCATACTGTTTGGTATACTTGTGAGTTGTTAACAGTTAGATTGTTCAGCATCTTGTTCTTCTTACTACACAGTAGAATTGCATGAAACCCAGTAACTTGAACTATGTTTGAAGTTGAACTAATGCAGTTTTCCCTGCTTCACTTCATGACTCGAAGGGACACTTTTCTGCCTAAAGAAGAACATTTTTTTGCTTGCCTTATTTCCCTGTTGTATCATCAAATGCCACCAAATTAATAATTATACGACTTAATTGGATAAAAAGATTCTACAGAGCAAAACGGAAGCAGTAGTTTGGAGAAAAGTGCAGGATTGCAAGGATGGAAGCAGATTACAGTTCATCAATTTTGAAAATAATTTGATTTTATGAAAGGCAGTCAAGAAATCAAACTTGCCATTCTTGTGGAAATTGTACTTTCCTAGCCATTATTTTGTCTTTACTAAGTTAACGTTTCTTTGCTTTCATCATTTTTGTCGATTTTTCAAGATCATAATAAAAGCAAGCTTAAGGCTAACTCCTGGCCATAATCATGAAAACACGATATATCAGCCAGTACAGTGTCTCTTTAATTTTACCCTTGATTGCCTTAATTGATATCTCAAAATTTCCTTCTCTCAAACAGTTTTGTTTTTCCCTCGCATCTTAAAGGGGCATTGTCACGCAGATTTGGCTGTGTTTTGGTCAAAATACACTTAAATATATGATAAAGTACCTTTGCTCAAACATAAAATTGCTTTTAGAACACCAAGAAGGTAATATTAAGTGATTTCTTCAAGGAAGAACGAACCATAATAAGTTTTTCTGCGATTTTTCCACGACTCTTGGGAGGAACTTGAAAAAATTGGCCAATTTTTTCAAGTTGCAATCCATTTCCATCCTGGCCATCCGCAGCCAAAGATAAGGAATACTAGTTTCTGTGCACTGATAGTCAGAGTATTTGTTAACAAAACTAGACCATTTAAGGTTTCCATTGAAACAAATATATTTTTTGGCTTTTCAAAGTGATACTAAAAATATGTGACAGTGTCCCTTTAAGTTGTCAGCATTCTAATGAAGTACACTTTACAATAATTTTATCATCCTGTATTTTGACAGTCGTGTTCCCTTTCCCCAGAGTCAAATTTGATGCCAGTAATGACTGGACCTAATTAACATTTCACCTAATTATTCTTCCGGCTAAGTGTAAATTGTACATCATTTTTCATCGTATGTCATAGCTTTTGGAAAATTTGGTTAATTTTAAAGCTGGGCCGCTTTGAATGATTCAAGTAGCTTTTAAGTGATGCAATTTTGGTTCTCCTACAGGTATTGCATCCTTCCACATCACTTGATGCAGCACAAAGTCGCTCTGGGGGAACATTGCAAGTTGCTCTCCTGGCTAATGAGTGGGGATCATCTAAGGGTGGCTTGTCAACCATTAACAGAACACTTGCCATATTCTTGGCAAAACACTCTAAAGTACTAATAACTCTTCTAGTTCCTGAATTGAAATGCAGCGAAAAAGACAAAAGAGCCGCTAAAAGTCACAATATCTCCGTTAGGGAAGTTCAAAGTCGTCCAGGCTATGATCCTGTCGACTGGTTGATCTCTCCATCAAAAGACCTCGCTATTGATGTCGTCATAGGACATGGTGCAAAGCTTGGAAGACAAGCTCAATTTATTAAACAGTCTCATTGCTGCAAGTGGGTGCAGGTCGTTCATACGGAACCTGAAGAACTGGCTATGCACAAGAACTACCCTAGAGCCATTACCAAAGGTCAAAAGAAGAACAAAGCTGAAGTCGACCTGTGCAAACTTGCAGATCTTGTTGTGGCAGTTGGGCCCAAGTTGGCACAAGCTTATTCAGCCTATCTGCGTTCTTCTCACCAAGATATGTTTCAGCTTACACCTGGCACTTTTGCAGACTTTGCAGACATAAAACACTCTGACCTGGAGACTGCCAAGTTTAATGTGTTAACCTTTGGCCGTGGTGATTCTGAAGACCTCAGCCTCAAAGGATATGACATTGCTGCCAGTACAATAGTTGAATTGAATAACAGTTCTTACCGTCTGATCTTTGTGGGTGCACCTAAGGGAAAGGAGGATGAAGTCGCAGAAACCTTACTCAAGACTGGCATTTTAAGGAAACAACTGTTTGTCAGACCATTTGAACAAAACCAGGAAAGATTAAAAGAGTTGTTTTGTGAAGTTGATGTTGCCATCATGCCATCGAGAACGGAGGGGTTTGGCCTGACAGCACTGGAAGCCATGTCAGCTGGTCTTCCCATTCTTGTGGGCGGAAACTCTGGGTTCGGAGAAGCACTGCGTGGTCTTCCATTTGGCATGTCATGTGTGATTGAGTCTGAGGATCCCAAAGTATGGGCAAAGGCAATCGCTGCTCTCCGTCAGAAATCCAGAACACAGCGGCTTCAAGAGATCCAAACACTGCGGAGAAGCTATGAAGAAAAGTTCAACTGGGAGATGCAATGCAGATCCCTTGTTGAAATGATGTGGAAGATGGTTCATGGTAAGAATTATTTGATGTCCAGGAAAATAAACTTGATTTCATTGTGCAAATATATGCCTAAACAAATTTCTTACGATTTTGTTGACATAATACTTGTTTAAATATTTTGGGTGTATGATGTAACTATATATCTTGTTAAGTTCTGGACAACATTGCACTTGGAGGTTTTTATACAGAACAAGATTTACATCCTAGCTGTGTTTCGCATGTTATTTTCATCTTGTTCTGATTCTCTTTACTTTGAAATTAATTTTTCTAATTCATTATATTTGTGAATTTCAGGGAGTCGTTTGATAGTTGTTTCTGCTGTGGAAAAAAATACTAAACACAAGTCACCTGTCAAGAGTTGTAATGGAGATGATGCAGCTGGGCAGACAGCGAGTGATACCCACCTTCCTTAGGGTAAAGATCAAAATAACGTTTTCATTGCTTATTTCTCAACCTCATTAATAATGCAAATATGTTTGAACAAAAATCGTGACGTGACGTGACGTGACGGTCTTAATTAGCATGGGTTTTGCCGGTTTTATTCCTTCGTTTTGTCTATAATGACCAGTTTGAGGAGCTATATTAAACACAGGAAAGAGTGTTTCATCAGGTATCCGAACACCTCAGAGTCGGTCAAAAAAAATCTTGGCTGTGCCTCAATTTTTCAACACACTTTCAGGTGTTTGGAAATCCCAGTAAAACACTCTAGCTCCCTAATACAGAAAAGGAGTTTGTTTGGTACTTAAAAACCTGCTAATTTAAGAAACTAATGAAAGATGCTCTCTCACATGCAATTATGATTTGTCATGCCAATGACATGGTTGAAGAAAAAAAAAAGAGAATATCATGTCAGGACTTTTAGATTGGAGTTTGGAGTCTTTTCATTACAACACAATGTAGCGAAGATGCTACAATTGGGCAGATGACTAATAGAGCAGTTTTCAATTGAGTGTGGTAAAACCAAAACCAAAGTAAGTACTCTGACCAATCACAGCAGTCGTAAACAATCTAATGAACCAATCAGAGCTCGAAGCAAATACATGTCGGCGGCGCCAAGCGCGGGAAAACGCGTGCGAGCAAGTCACGATTGGTTTTGGTTTTACTTCTGATTGGTCGAGAAAGTGGCGCGAGATTTTTTAGCCAATCACAACGCGTAGCAATGCAAAACCAAAGCAATTGTGTAATTACTTTCGACACTCAATTGAAAACTGCTCTAGTATGTATGTAATTGCACGAATGGGGTTAGTTTCTAGAGAAACTATGGTGCTGCGTCGGTGGGAGGATGAAACACGAGAATTTAGTTTTATCGACTGAGTCGATAAGGTAAATTGACCACCGTAAAAAGATTCAAATAGCTGACGTTTCGAGCGCTAGCCCTTCGTCGGAGCGAATCAAGGAATTGTGGGTAGTGTGTGGTTTTATATAGTAAACGGTGGAGCTACGCTAGTTGATTCCGTGGGGTTTGAGAGTGCCGATTTGAAAGATGAATTTTTGTTCTAGGTTTTTACAGCTTTCTATGTTACCCTGGTGTAGGGAAAGGCCGCAGATTGTCATGTGTTGTTTAGAATGGTTAGTAAGATTAAAATGGCGCGCGACTGGTTTGGATGCGTCTTTGTCATTTTTTTCAACGTCTCGGAGATGTTCACGAAAACGGTCGCCCAGTCTCCTCCCTGTTTTGCCAATGTATATCTTTTTGCAAAAAGTACATGTTATGCAGTAGATAACATTTACGGAGGTGCATGTAAAACGATTAGTGCTTTTAATAGATCGTTTGGGTCCTGTTATTTTGTCCGCGTTGTGAATGAAAGGAGAAGTGTTACATCGTGTGCGTGTGCATTTAAAAGTTCCCGGTTCATCGTCAGATTTCAGTGCGCTCGTAACTAGAAAGTTGCCTATGTTTTTGCCACGTTTGAATGAAATTAGTGGGGGTTACTAGTGGGTACTGTAATCCACTTCCATCTTTGTAATCCTGAACTTTTCTCCAAACTAGCTACTAGCTGCTTCAATGTGTTTTGCTCTATGGAATCTTTTTAATATGCAATTTAGTTAGATATTTGGTGGTACAGTCGAACCCCTATTAAGCGGCCACCGCCTGTTAAGCGGCCAGTTATCAAAGTCCCAAATTAATTGTCAGTATAATACTGTAAATAAAACCCCTATTAACCTGACGACAGATGAGAGGCCAAAATAGGTGACGAATCTTGACGTGATTTTGTTGTCAAGTAATGTACTACCTTATTCGTACTAATTTTCGCGAGGCTTTAATTTCGCGATTTTCGCGATTTGTAAAAAATCGCGAAATTAAAGACTCGCTAAAATTAGGATACGCGAAAATTAAACACGCGAAATTTAATACACTTCTATAATTGCTTTAATCAATGATTAACTGCGTTTATAGCTACATGGTAATTGTCATCAGTCTATTTATCTTCTACTTCAGCACTTTCTTCATCCGAATCACTCATTTCATTCTTCTTCTTGTACATGTAGCTCTTTTAAAACATCTTTCGTGCAGTCATCAAAATGTCCATTTAGGTCAGGCTTTTTATAATTAGCCAACACAAGCTCTTAGCTCCGTCTGAGGACCCATTTAAAGATATAGACAGTGCACCACAGTAATAATATAGACATTGTACAAGGCTGTATCGGAAGACATACTTAAATTGTATTTCATTATTATTCATCTATAGTTTTGTTCTGTTTCAAGGGTGTTAAGCATTTATAATCATTACAGAACTGTATGGCATAGGTATTTAAAATCATATTTTTATAATTGACTTTTATTAAGTACAATATTGCATTAGCATTTGATTGATTTGCAGTATTTGCTTGATTAGTCTGCGGATTATAAACGCTATTTCTATTACCTAATTGCAAATCATGATTGCAAATCAATCGTCGTTTAAGTGATCATTCAATAAAAAACGGTTTTCTAAATCTGTCTTTTGTCAATTTTCGCGAAATTAAATGCCCTAAATTTATCATTTTTTGCAAAATCGCGAAAATTAATGCTCGCGAAATATTCGTGTTCCAAATTCGCGAAATTAAGTGCCCGCGAAAATTAGTACGAATAAGGTATATTTTGATTAGTGTAAACAACATATGGTAATCAGCATATAAATGAAGTTTAGAGCGTGTCAAATTTGAACGTCGATAACTGTCCATTAGACTGAAATTACGATTTTGAATTTACAGTCCGAACACAGGTTGTATTACGTTCAACAGTCCTCCAACTGTGTTGTATTCAAATAAAGTGACGTTTATACCACGCATTATGCTAATTTCTTACGAACCCCTATTAAGAGGCCGCTTGCCAGTTCCCCGAGGGTGGCCGCTTAATAGGGGTCGACTGTATTTGATGATTTAACATGGAAATGAAGTGACCAAAATTTTGTTACTTCAATGGAACACTGTCAGTTTGACACTGCAGTCACGTTGGAAATTTCCAGTTGGGTTTTTTAATTTTTTTTTTAATGAACTTTGTTTTGGGAAACTGTTGGCGAGAAATGAAGAGTAGTGTCTTACTTGTTTTAGTTTACAATAATTTAATATTTTTAATTCACATTTTGACTTGAAATTGACATTTTTATGCCCCAGCACTACATTTTTCATCATTCTAATATGAAATCTTTTTTTCCTCAAAGTTGTTTTTTTTTTGTTAAAAATTTCTGGAATATTTCAATAGATAATTACAAAAAGGATTCATTTGTCAAACAATTGGGTTTTTTGAGAGCTCAATGAAGGCAACGATATTCATGACCTTTTCAGTGTGTCTCACTGTAGTAACACAATATTTATATTTATTTTTTAGTCATGGTAAATATTTTAGTGGGCAATATGTATGATTCATTGCTTGATGAGGATTTACTCATAATATTTGTAGATTTGTACCATAAATTCTTTGCCTTACTTGCACTCGTATGATTAAAAATTCTTGTCATTCATTTCGTTCATGCAGTTTTCTCTTTGCTGTTGTAGTTAAAGAGGGAAGTCCATCTGATGATGAGCTAGAAGGTCTGTCAAGAAGAATAGAAAAATGGAAGCCGCTTGGGCGTCGGCTAAAATTTGATAAAGGAATGCTCCATGGGTTTCATAAAGACAACGACTAATAGTGTGAGAAAGCATACACAATGTTGATAACATGGAAAGAAAGAGAAGGCTCAGCTGCCACTTACCAAGTTTTACACCAAGCATTGTGTCATGAATACGTAAATCGTAGAGATTTAGCAGAGGAAATTTGTTGTGAAGATTTAGTTCTTCCCTTGTGTCGTGCAAATAATAATGAAAACTAATGGTACGCTGTCTCTTTGATAGTTATCATTTGTTGTGTCATTAATCTTCGTTTATGCAGTCAAAGCCAATAATACAGACACCTAAGGTACAGATGTCTGCATTACAAAGATCTTTGTATTATAGAGGTAGAGGGTCTCTCTACAAACAAGCAAACTGACGTAATAGGAAGGTGTATTGACAACACATGACATTAAGTTGTGATAGGTTGTGAGCAACATTGATACTATATTTTTG
Source organism: Dendrophyllia cribrosa (assembly GCA_024195265.1). Classification (NCBI taxonomy): domain Eukaryota; kingdom Metazoa; phylum Cnidaria; class Anthozoa; order Scleractinia; family Dendrophylliidae; genus Dendrophyllia; species Dendrophyllia cribrosa. The sequence goes on along the minus strand of JAJLRJ010000011.1, from coordinate 28,381,656 downwards.
ATAGGATCTGTGCTGTAGTACAGATGTCCTCATTACAAAGGTCTATGTATTATAGAGGTAGAGGGTCTCCCTACAAACAAGCAAACTGACGTAATAGAAAGGTGTATTGACAACACATGACATTAAGTTGTGATAGATTTGTGAGCAACATTGATACTCTATTGTGGTAGGATCTGTGCTGTAGTACAGATGTCCTCATTACAAAGGTCTATGTATTATAGAGGTAGAGGGTCTCTCTACAAACAAGCAAACTGACGTAATAGGAAGGTGTATTGACAACACATGACATTAAGTTGTGATAGGTTGTGAGCAACATTGATACTATATTTTTGATAGGATCTGTGCTGTAGTACAGATGTCCTCATTACAAAGGTCTATGTATTATAGAGGTAGAGGGTCTCCCTACAAACAAGCAAACTGACGTAATAGAAAGGTGTATTGACAACACATGACATTAAGTTGTAATAGATTTGTGAGCAACATAGACACTATATTGTGGTAGGATCTGTGCTGTAGTACAGATGTCTGCATTACAAAGGTCATTGTATTATAGAGGTAGAGGGTCTCTCTACAAACAAGCAAACTAACGTAAAAGAAGGGGGAATTGACCACACATGACATTAAGTTGTGATAAATTTATGAGCAACATTGATACTTTATTGTGGTAGGATCTGTGCTGTAGTCTCAAAAGTAGTTAAAACAGCTGTTTATTATATTAAACGTATTGATAATGTTCATTCCTGATTTAGAATGTTCCTCACCAGCCTGTAAATATTTTTTACTTAAAAGAGCTGTTTTATTAGAATTTAATTTATTCGTCAAGTGATCATTCCTGTCTCAGCTTTGTAAATATTTTCAGTTAAAATAACTGTTTTAATTAGAAGTTTAATTGTTGTAAGTGATCATTCCTGACTCAAAATGTTCCTTGCCAGTCTCTGTAAATATTTAGCCTATTTAGCTTGGTTATGATTTTGTTATTCTAGTTAAGTTACTAGGAGTTAGTTTATTAATTAGATTTGTTAACTGATGACTACTAAAGCTGCTGTTACACGCACGCTTTTCACGTGTAACCCTTCATGCAACTGAATTTTTGTTTTTTTAAAGTTACACGAAAAGTTGAATCGTTTTCTACTTTCTGCAACAAATATCTTCAAGTTGCACAACAAAAATAGTAGTAGGTTAGGGTCATTTTACGCCGTTTTACGGATTAGGTGGATTAGGTGCCTATGGATTAGGTGAATTAGGTGCCTAGTCAGTGACGTCACAATTTGCCTTCCCGCATACTAATTTGGATTAGGTACCTAGTAAGTGCCTAGGTGCCTAGGTGATGACGTCACAATATGCCTTCCTGCATACTAATTTGGATTTCCTGCATATGTAATAAACTGCCAATACCTATACCTATTCCTTTTGTGTTATTCTGAAACAATAGAAACAATAGACATGCCCAAACTTGCCCGCTCTATTCACACCCTGATTGGATCTTAAGATTTGTATTGTCTGTTTGAATAAAAAGCGCAAAATTTTGAAAGCATTATCATTTCTGAGTCAACTTGAGCAAAGTGTATTTTTTCCAAGATGTTTCCATTCTTTCAAGTCGAATCGAGCTCTAAACCACTTCTGACAGTAGATGAAGTTGAAAAAGTCCAAAGGCAAAAGATCGCTAGCTTTATCGGCCATGTGTTCCAGCTTACGTACGCCGCAATGCTTGATTCTCTCATCCAAGAAGCAAAAGTGAATCGCTGTTATGGTTGCGCTATTGACCATCCAAGTCAAAGGCAACACTCGTGTCTCATGATGGATAGCGAAGATGCGTGGATATATTACCACGATGATGTAGTAGATAAAATCGATCTCAACATCGTTCTGAAAACCGCCGAAAGCGTGTGCAGCGCTCTTGGTTTCAAGTTAGCGAAGTCGTGGGAAGCGTACGTGACCGAATTACCAAAGCTGCCTTGGACTAGCATCTATCTCACTTCCTTGGAACTCGAAGATTGTGGTGAGCTACAAGATCGAATTCTGTATGCTATTTACTACGGGCCTTGTGGACTGAAGTGCAAAGATCCCAGTGCTATCGAAATTGACAGCCAAGTTGAACTAGAATGCCCTGAGACTGTTGTTAGAAAAGAAGAACAACCAATGGACCTTGACGTTGTAATTAATGCTATTCAAAACAAATTGTGTCTATAAAAGTAATAAAACATGTTCATTTGAGTCAGTGTGTGTTCGTCTCTTTCTTAGTCAACATGGGTATAAGACCTTCTTCGCTTCGATTTCGATTTGACCGATTCCGCCTTGTAGCACAAAGTATAAGTTTTACTACAAGTGAAATTTTGTTATTGAAGGAGGGATTTTGCGATTTACCGGGGTCGAAACTAAGCAAGTTAAAACAACTCCATTCTGAAGTATTCACGCAAGTTAATTGGGGAAGATTATTGGTATTTTTAAATTTTGCCGAACAATTGGGATTGACCGAGGAGGACTGGGAACGATTATTCGATTTTCTCGTTCCCACTCTCACCCAGATAGGAGAATAGACATATAAGTGAGCACTGTGGAAAGAATAGTCATTCGAGTTCCGATCGTCAGAGAAGTCACTAGTGATGGGTTGCTGTCCACCTTCACCCTCCCTTGCACTAGAGAGGATTTTTAATCGCATTCGTTGTGTATTTGCTTGTTGTGGTGGTAAAGTCATTGTACAAAACTCTGAGTTTTGCGATGGAGAAAACTCTCGCCAGCATTTACCTCGATCCGAGTCATCCCGCAAGTTTCGGTGGTTTGGATGCTGTGTACAGGGCGGTCAAAGAGAAAGGAAAGAGCAAGGTTTCTCGTAAACAAGTTGAAGATTGGTTGAGTCAGCAAGACGTTTATACGCTTCATAAGCCCGCGCGTAGACATTACAAGAGAAGTAGAGTCATTGTTCCCGGCATAAATGCTCAATTTCAAGCTGATTTGGTGGATGTTCAAAGTCTAAGTCGATATAACAAGGGTTACAAATACCTCCTCACTTGTCTAGATGTCTTTAGCAAGTATGCTTGGGTCCTTCCTTTGAAGACAAAACAGGGTCAAGAGCTAGTCAAGGCCTTTCGAACGATTCTATCTTCTGGTCGCAAACCGCTTAAACTTCAAACGGATCAAGGCACGGAGTTTCTTAATCGTGTGTTCCTGAAGTTTCTTCGTGACAACAACATTGATTTTTTCACAACTAACTCGGGATTAAAGGCGTCGGTGGTTGAGAGATTCAACCGTTCTTTTAAGGGAAAAATGTACAAATTTTTTACTGCTAAAAACACACTTACGTATATCGATGTGCTACCTCAGTTAGTATCATCTTACAATCATACCTACCATCGCAGTATTAAAATGAAGCCAAGCCAGGTTACCAAGGCCAACGAAACCAAAGTATGGGAAACGTTGTATGGAGATGATGTACACAAGCTTGTTCGTTTCAAATTTGCAGTGGGGGATCGTGTAAGAATCAGCAAAGCGAAGCGACTCTTTGAAAAGTCTTACCTTCCCAACTTTACCGAAGAAATTTTTACTGTGTACAAACGAATGTCGCGTCAAGTACCAGTCTATAAACTGAAAGATGATGCAGGGGAGATCTTAGATGGAACATTTTACGAATCTGAACTACAGAAAATTATCAAGAATGACGATGTTTATCGTGTGGAAAAGATCTTACGCAAGAGAAAGCGTAAAGGTTTAGTTGAATATTTTGTAAAATGGAAAGGTTATCCAGATAAATTTAATAGTTGGGTAGCGGAAAGTAATATTTCAAAGTTGTAAAAGGCATTGTGTGAATAAAGGTATGATTTTATATGAAATAGTTGTAGCGTGGTAAATTATAAAATAAGCCCTCCCTATATAACAATATCATTTAACTTCTAGTCATCATGGAGGTAACACAGTTTTATCTACATCTCCCCAGCAATAGTAGTCTGGACAAATTTCCAAATAACACATTAACAGAGTATCGGGTTGGATTACCACAGACCATTAATCTGACAGGTGAATGGGAAGTGGCGTTAACCGAAATCCACTATCCACATAGCTGGAATAATGTTCAAGACTTGAGATTTTTCGTTCGGAATGAAAAACTCCACGGTATGTGGGACACCCTGATAATTTCACCAGGCCATTATCCTACCATTCAAGATATCCTTGCAAAAATGAAAGAGTCGATCGATAACGAACACCGTTTCAACAATGATGTGTCATTTTCCTATGATACTATCAGTAGAAAGGTGACCGTTCATGTGCAAAATAACTCCGAAGTAAATTTTGACAAATTCGGATATATGCTGGGATTTTCACCGGAACAAGTGATTTCAAAGACAACCAAGGGTCCTAGAGAAGTGGATTTGGAACACGGTTTTCACGATCTTTACATTTATTGCGATATTATTCAACCGCAATATGTCGGAGACACACTAGTTCCCTTGCTTCGAATTATTCCCGTGGAAGGGAAAGATGGGGAACGAATCAGCAAATCATTCGTGCGCCCGCAATACGTACCTGTCAGCAGAAAGCAGTTCGAGACGATCGAAGTCAATATAAAGCGGGACACCGGAGAGTCTGTACCATTTGAGTTTGGGAGAGTGTTGCTAACACTTCATTTTCGTCAGAGTCAACCTCCGTACTTTTAAAGAGTGACATGAAGAAAATTCATACGCCAAATCACAAGTTGTACGAACAGTATTATTTAGATCAAGCCAAACAAAAAGGTGGAAATTTACCAGCCTTTCATGGAGCTCGATTTCAGCGAGGATATGGCTTAGGTTCCATATTTAGAGGTCTTTTTCGCTGGGCGGTGCCTCACCTGAAACAGGGTGCTAGAATACTTGGTAAAAAAGCGTTGCAAACCGGTGTCAATATTGCTCAAGATATGATGGATGGAAAACAATTAAAAGCGGTGGTTGGCAAACGAGCCAAACAAGCTATCAGTGAACTTGCTTCCCAGAATCCCTCGCAAGCGCAGTCAGGTGCGGGTCAAAAAGCTACAAAAAGGAAAGCACAGCCGAGAAAAAACAGTTCGCCACCAGGCAAGAAACGGAAAACATCTCCGCAGCAGAAGAAGCCCGGACAAAATTTGGAATATTTTTTTTCAAAGTAAGCATGGCTTTTGTTCATCACGAATCTCAAGAGTGTACGAAATCGGAACTCGATCTTTTCACGATTCCGGCTACACAAACATCTATCACCAAGGGACAATGGATTGAATATCATCCCCTTAGTAACATTACTGACAGTGGTCCGATCGAATTTAATGTCTCGGGAACTGGGGAAGAATATTTAGACCTAGCACGAACCCAGTTGTTTGTTAAAGCCAAGATTACTAAAGCAAACGGTACCGCTTTAGACCTAAACACGGAAGTAGGGCCCGTGAACCTTTTTCTCCATTCCTTGTTTTCACAAGTGGATGTGTCTTTGAACGAGCGACTTATTTCCCCATCAACCAATACCTACCCTTATCGCACCATGATTGAAACGTTGCTGAACTACGGGGAAGAGGCCAAAACAAGTCAATTGTCCATGGCTATGTTTTACAAAGATACCCCTGGAAAGATGGATGCAGTTAATCCAGTGGCTGAAGATGCCGACGCAAACATGGGTTTAAAAGCCCGCTATGAATTCACAAAACAGAGTAACACGGTGGACATGATGGGACCGATACACAGCGATATTTTCTTTCAAGACCGGTTAATACTGAACGGAGTCAATCTGCGAATCAAGCTCAACAGAGCCAAGAATTCGTTCTGCTTGCTGTCATCAGCTGGCGGTGCCAACTTCAAGGTGGTTATCACAGAAGCAATCCTATACATTCGCAAAGTTAAAGTAGCCTCTTCCATTAGTTTGGGACATGCCGCTGCGCTAAAGCAAACAACTGCCAAATATCCGATTCGCCGAGTCGACTGCAAAGTCCTTTCCATACCACAAGCATTCAGTAATTTCACCCCAGATAATCTTTTCCTGGGTCACATTCCGAAGCGCTTAGTACTAGTATTGGTGGATACAGAAGCATTTAACGGTACTTACACCTCCAATCCCTTTAACATCAAACATCACAACTTAACTCAAGTGGGTGTGTACGTGGATGGGGAACAAATTCCTCGAAAACCCTTGTTTCTCAAATTTGACGAGGCCGGTGGTCAGAATATTATAGCTGGATATCAAAGCCTTTTTTCCGGAAGTGGAAAGCTAGCCCAGGATACAGGCAACCAGATAAATAGAAGCGATTATGGTTCTGGTTACACCGCTTTCTGTTTTGACTTATCCCCAGATCACTGCCCGGGTGAACATTTTGAGCTTATAAAACAAGGCAACCTTCGAGTCGAGCTTCATTTTAGTCAACCACTTGCCAACACAGTGAACCTCATCGTCTACGCCGAGTTTCAAAACGTGATTGAGATTGACGCTAATCGGAACGTTTTGTACGACTTCACAAACTAGAATGGATACCGTTCAACTGACGCTTATTTTGAGAAAGGATAAATATACCCGAGGCGTGTTTCAAGGAGTGTATCCTTCAGATAAACTACCAAACAGTGTTTCATCCTACCCTGCCCTGTTCATTGCAAATGTGGATACAAGTGACAAGCCCGGATCCCACTGGGTTACGTTTTATTTCACCAAGGATCGCGAGGGAGAATTTTTCGATTCTTACGGATTACCGCCAAGCAATTACACTGGAACATTTACTAATTTCTTGAAAAGTAATTCTACCCAGTGGATGTTTAACTCTGTGACATTACAAAGCATAACCTCAAAAGTGTGTGGGCATTATAGCTTGTACTATGCCTTATTTCGCTGTCGCCATGTTAGTATGAACACCATTGTACATAGGTTTTCTAGCAATAAGCACCGAAATGATTTTCTTGTAAAACGCTTTATCGAAAAACACTTCCCTTTAAGTCTAAAAAAGTATCATACCCATGTAACCAAACAAGGATCAAAAGCACAACACAAAGTTCAGTAAACACACCATGTAATTTACTTTCAATGTATTTTATTGAGTGATTAAAATAAAGAAGTGATTACAATGAAAAAATGTCTCTTGTTATAATCGTAACCAGCGAACGGCTTGAGGGCGTGGACTTGCGATCCTTCGCTTTTGCTTTTTCGCGGGTGAGGAGGAAGGAGGTGGGGAAGGAAGCCAACGAGAGGGACTATTCGGTGTCTCATCTCTCACTCTTGCTTTAAACTCCCGGATGGTACTCTGTCTCTGGGGATTGCGCACTAAGTTTTCAGGGACGTTCATTCGCGCCAGACCTCTCGCAAACACTGACCATCCAACAGGCTCAAATCCTTTGCGGTGGCGTACTATATCGTTGACTAAATCCACTACGTGAGACCCGGGTATCGGTTTGTTTTCGTACAACAACTCTCCTTTTTCATTCCACGGCAACACATCTCGGTTTTGTTTTATCTTATCCAAGAGTTGTCTAGCCCCAGCTTTGTACATCTTAGGTACACTTTTCATGACTTCTTCTTCTACCGCCGTAGGTATAGTTTCCACTTCGGTGTCTGTTTCTTCACTTTCTTCTGGTTTGGGAGTTTCCACGGGCTTGGGGGCCGTTAGTTTGACTTGAAGTGGTTGCCCTTTTCTCTGATCGTAATAAGTCAGATAGCGCTGTAACACCTGATTGTACAGTCTCGCTTTTTCGTCGTCGCCTAGCTCTTTACTGGATAAAATCTGTCCCATTTCACTGTCTAAGTTTTTTAAAGTTTGAGTCACAGGTGGGGTTAATATCTGCTGGCGTTGTTGCAATCGTTCCAGGGTGTTCTCGGGAACGAGAACCATGCGCTTGGTATGATTCATTTAGGTAAGTATGGAGCTTAATACACGAAGAACGGGTGGTAACAAAACACTTAAAAAGTTTCCTCCGTGTTGGACCAAGATTTTCTTTTTCTTAGCAACGGGCGTACTTTTTTCAGCTAGAGCAATCAAGGATTTCTTGTGGGTTAAAAGTTTTCTCTTGGTGGGTTTACTGACAGGCACAGTTTCTTTAAGCACGTTTAAAACGCACTCACAAATGGTTCTTACTAAAGCGTCGTCGGCTACTTTCAAAATCGCTTTACGTTGAGTTGGAGTACACTTGGCAAGGAGTTTAAGAAAGTCGTGGTTCTTTCTCAGTCGCTGGGCCATGCTCAACTGATTTATATCACTGTGATGCAGCCTTTTTATACCTTTTGGATGTAAGCGAACTGGGTGTCCCCAGGGAAGATGTTAGTTCGCAACCGGAAGTCGGCAGGCGTTTCCGGTTTAAGATCGCATAATAAATACCCATAAGGTCTTTTGGTTGCATCTTGGAAGGCTTCTTGCATATATTTTGTATGACCGGGAAACATCTGTTTTGCTAAATGAGTCACTTGACTGCTATCGCGTGGAGATTTAAACAGCACTAGATAATGACAGTTTAAGCTCATATCTCTTAATTCTTTTCCGCGGTGAAAGATGTTTTGCAAAATAAAGATGACACTCAGATTGCGATGATGGCAACCCTTGGTAAACAAACTAGTAATTCTGTGATCATTACTAAGTTCTTGCATTAAGTCGTCAATAACCACAAGGTTTCGAATCGACGGATTTATCATAGATTCCAAGTCACTCGGGACTCCCTCCACAAAAGTAATGTTAGGAATAGTTTTAAGCATTTCATCGTAGGCTGGTTGATAAATCCCGTAACACCATATAATATTTTCAGGCGCCCCATCAATCACGTCTTCTCCTGATTCAAGAAACCGTTTAACAAATTGACTTTTTCCGCAGCACGTTGGTCCGGCTACCAATGCGGGAAACGGATGTTTCCACCTCGGATCCATGATCACAACTGACTGATTAAACTGCAAACACTTTGATTTATAGAAAAATAGTTTTAGGTTCAGCCTCTTTCCCATACACACGAACCATGTTGGTATTTTGTAATTTAGCAAATTGGAGCCAATATCTCCGTTCGAGTTCAGTTAAGTTATGAACTTGAGCTAAATGATTTGCTAATCGCACTAAAAATTTCGCATGACAATCAGGAATGGGACAATGTTTACACTTTCGCTGCACCATGTTCACTCGAGGAAAGTTTGATTTCAAATGAACAAATCTGTTTGAAACACGAAATTTATCGCTAATTCATTAAGCAATTAAGGGCCACAAGGGCCTCGAGGGCCAAACGGGCCGCTTTTGAGGTGTGTTTTCCCTGGGATCGCGCGCGGGAGGCTCACGCGTGGAGGTCGCGCGCGCGACTAGACAGACAACAAACCATGATTAAAATTCTGACAACTTTGTTTATTTACAAAACTATTTTCCTATGTACAAAACAACTATATGAAAAATACTATTTCTAAAAGAAATGAAAAGATCTCTATACAACGTTTTTACTATTTACAAAAAGCGAAAATTATTTACAAGTCACTTAAATATCGAGGGGTAGGGTACTGATTCCGTCAGCCAAGACTTTTCTTTTTGGATAAAAATACGAGAACGCATCTCTGACTTGAGTATAGGTGTACATGGTGTTGTTGACTACTCGGAAACCTCGATTCACCCCAGCACTATTCTGTTTGGTCAACAGTACATTGAGATATTTTTCTTTGTTAATTTCGTTTGTTTTCTTGTTAACACCTTTACAACTGAACTTATCTTTCGCCCCAAAACAATAATAAGTCTTTGAACACAATCCCACGATTCCTTGCCCCTCCCATTTCACTTTAAACAAGCCGGGGGTTCGCTTATCATACGCCTTGTGCGCGGGGGTGTCGGTCCTTGGGAACCAGTTACACTTATCTAGTGCGAATTCTTCTCTTAACTCTGGTCTAACCAGACTTTCAACGCTTTCCCCAGAAATTGCGATATACGCACTATCAGTATCCATTTCGCACATTTGAAAATCTGAACGGTCCAAATACTTGTCTAAAAAATCATAATAAAATTCTAACATGCGAAGTTTTGCGTATTGATACACAAAAAAACCGACTTGAATAGGTAAATTTAAATTAATGGTTTTCTTGCAGGATTGAACCTCATACGTATCTTCGGTAATATTGTCCAATTTCCTGAAGAGAGGGGTGTTCACTTTTCGACTGGCTTCCGCGTCACTGCAAAATTCCACGTTCATATGCTTCATTTGGTTCGTTATACATTTTCCGTAAGCGCTATTTCCACACTAGAAATAATAATAAAGAATGAAATCAGTTGTCTATCCGTGAAATATGTATATTGTTCCCACCCCTTATTTCCCATAACAAAACAACAACTTACCAGTTTCATTGTATCCGCGATAATGGCTTTGTTAGGGTCTGCGTCTCCTGCTCGTCTCGCGTCAGATACTGCGTCACCAAACGGTTTGAAGCAGGGTTCAGGAGTATATTCAATGACTTGGTACACTTTTGTAACCTCCAGACCATGCTCGAGATACCATTTGAGGAGAGGCGTGGCAAGCAGAATTTTCTCGCCTTTCATGCTCCCGATCAGGCTGCGTCGGGGTTGCGCCATGATGTTGTTTTCCTCAGCATAAGTTTTCATGAACTCCCCAATATCGTCACGGCTGATGTTGGTGTTTTTAAAGATGGGGCACATCTCGCTGAACTTGTCCTTGAGGTGATCCGGCACGCGAATATCTACTTCCACACAGCCAAACAAACGCTCATTTCGCACCTCGCTCAAAATTCGCTCGGGGCTCATCGTTTTCACTTGATCCAACTTTCTTTTTACTTCGGTAGCGATGAATCGCTGCAGTTCACGATTTGTATTCTTCATCTGTCGCCATTCGCACTCCCACATCTCTACCACGTTGTAACCTTTGCTCTTGATATACTCGGTGTTGGCTCTTGTTTCTTCGAGTAGTTCACACATGGGCTTCTTACGCTTTTCGTTGAAATCTTTACCACGGTTGAGCGAACAGTTATGCCCGTGCCAATAGCAGCCATGAAATTGGTAGACGGTTTGTGTCTGTGCGTTGAATCCGTCCACAGGGAGTCTGCGATCACCGATACGCTTCTCGGTGTTGTTGAGTTGATGGTGAATATGGATTCTCTCTTGGTGCGCCACCCATTCCAGCCATTCGATCGCCATACGAACAGACCCTTTTGGTTTGAAGTTATCTTCTGCTAACCTTCTTGTGTAGCTTCCAGTGGGCATGTTCTGCATCACAGCCCACAGGTATAAAGCATTTGCATCATACCCCACGATCTTTTGGCACAGCTTAGCAGCCTGGCCTTTTTCCGCTTCCCTGATTTTCGTTTTGCCAGCTTCGTGGTAGCGATGGAAAATTATACTCGGCCCGCCTGTGTTGTTGTCCCGGATAAGGTGATACATGTCGCTGTTTGCTTGGTCGAAGAGACTGAAATACGTTTGCAGCGACAGGTAAGAGAAGAGATATTTTAAGGTGAGACCGGGAACGGAGATTCCATCCTTAAACATGTCGATCTTTCTCTCTTGCCAGAACTGACTCATTTTCTCTACTGCCTCGAGGAAAGGTACCACATCCAAATTATTGTACCAAACTAGAAAATCTTTAAAGCTGGTCATCTCGTTTTCTTCCCAGACTTGTTGACAGTAGGCATACTCTTCGTCTGTTATGTTGGCGTTCTTCAGACTTGAATAAAAAGCTTCGTGAGGAGGTAATGATGTTTCTTCTAGCTTTTCCAGGCTGTCGATCCACTCGTACGGGAATAAACCTTTCGTTTGAGGACATTCGTAAGCCTTTAAGAACTGGTCATAACTGAACCCAGGGGCTAAATAGTTGGTAATGTCGAGGAACTTAAGAAAATCGGTCTTGAGACACATATGGTTGCTGTTTCTCTTGACGGTGAACTTGACTGGTTGAGTCTCAATAAGGTACGGGAACAGAAATTCTTTCACAGCGTTGAGATCATACTTGCCAGAATTGAAGCCAAGGACAGGCAGTTCTTGAATGTATGCGTTTAGTTTTTCTTCGAGTTTGTTCAACACTTTGTTATCGCTGGTTTGTTCCTCTCCAAACAGTAAATCTTCCAGCTCTGCTAGCTCTTCTCGTCTCTGCCTCTGTTCTTGTCTTACGCCTTGGTCAAGTTCCACGTTGAATCTTCTATAAAATGAAGGATCGTTTTCCGTTACTTGTTCATCTATGAACGCGCGATCTTCCTCGTTCTCCGACTCAATATCCTCCTCGTCCCCTTCATCGTCACTTGCCATTAAATCAATACCCCGGTTCTCGTCTTCGCTCTCCTCTGCTTCTTCTCCGGTTTCTTCTCCCTCCTCCTGGATATCGACCAGAGTTTGTGCCAGTCGGTCTTCATGCGTCTCACTGCGGTTACAGACAGATTCTTGTTTTAGTGCTTCAAAGACAGGTGCGTACTGTTCGCGGAGCAGAGACGAACTTTTCGTGCTGATAGAAACAAGGTACTGGATAAACTCTGTAATAAACTTGTTTGGATCGCCTTCCGAGACAAAGCACTTGGGGTCTTGGTAGCCGGGGACATTACTGCAAACACTCACACTGAGTGGGACATGCGATGATTGCCAGGTTAGCTTGTCTGTGTTCTTGTGTTGGTTCGCGTTTTCTTTGTCGAAGTAGCACTCAAAGTCATAGGTGGCTCTGTAAGGAAAGTACCGTGCTTCGTCGGGGACGATAATGCCTTCGTCTTCTAATTCTTCAAAGATGGTTTTGGGTACATGGTATGCTCCGCCAGGATATTTCAGCTGCACTTTGCCATCACAGGTCTGCTCGTGTCGCTTTAACTTATTGGCGCCTTTCCAGTACTTGCCACAGCGTGAGCAACAGAAGGATTTACTGTAGCGGGCAAGATCTTTGATGTACGAAAAGTGATTTTCGTACAAGTTCAAGTACATCGTGCTGTCATAGTGGCGGTGTGAGCGGCGGATAAGTGTAGCAGCGATGTCAGGTGTTTCTTCATCATCATTTTCTTCGTCGTGGGTCTGAGTCGGAGCGAGAGCGTAGACTTGAATGTTGACTTCGTACAATTTCTCAAGTTCGTCTAGTTCAGACAACTTGACTCCATGGAACTTTTTCTTTGAGAGTCCAGCGTCTCGGTACTTTTCATAATAGTATTGAGTATCCCGCTCTAGATTCTTCGTGTGACAGCCATTATGAAGAGCCAGACATCTGAAGAAACAGAGGTTATCTTCGTAGGGTTTTCCAGTGTTGCGATTTCGATCGAGAGGTGCCAGTCCGTGATTTTCAGCTATGTAACCAGGAAGAAATGTGCCACGACCGATAGGGTGATCGCGGATTTTCGTGATGAACCAAGTGATGTTTGTCACAAGATCGACCACCCATTTGGAGTTTGGCCTCTGCTGGCGAACCCACTCCAGGAAATCGATGTTGCTGATCTCCTGTATAGCGCGCTCTAAATCGTCTGGAGTGGCGATCAGGAACGGCTGTTCTAACACCAGGTTATTGTTCGCGGACGGGTGATGGTACTGGAGGGCGCCGGTTTCTGAATTTCGCAGAATGAATCCAAACGAGAAGTTGACTTTAAAAACGCTCGTTTGATCAGTAAAAATACGACTCAACTGTTCACGGAGGGAAGCTGGACTGATCGTTGACAAGCGGAAATTATACCAGTCTTGCAAGCGGTTTCGGCGACTGAATCTTGTCCGGATCTGTGACCAGTGCTGCCGATACATCTGAGTGATATTTTCTTCGCTACTGGGAATGAGATTAGAAAGGATGAGGACTGGATCGGCTTGCCAGCTAGAACTTGCAGCGATGTTTTCAGCGCTTGCCGTGGGGGATGGTTCTGGGGCGGTACTCGTACTTGCTTGGTCCGACCTCTTAGATCTTTTCGCGGCCGGAGCATCTGTGGTCTTCGTGGCGGTACGCTTACGACTGGTGGTGGGTTGTTGATGCGCGGTGCGAATGTGAGCGTTGTAAGGTGCGCGGTTGTGAAATGTTTCGCCACAGGTTGCGCAGGGGAAGGTACGCTCGGCGGCTCGCTTCTCGTGTGCTTTCAAATGTTTGTTCAGATTCGATTTCGTTTGAAAACGTTTGTCACAGCGCGAACATTCGTATGGTTTCTCGCCGGTGTGGATGCGTTGATGGGTCTTCAGATTATCCAAACGCCCAAACGTTTTGCCACAGGTGTCGCATTGATGTTCCTTGCGAGGTTTTTTCGCTGGTGGTGGCCCACCACTACCCTAAAATATTATTAACTAGTCTTAGTCATATAACCCTTAAGATCGTTGGGTAATAACGCATTGCAAACAAGTTCACTACACAATCAGTATTCCTTATTAAGTTCAAGATTTGTTTGTTTTGATATCATTCGCCTTATCGAATGAACCCAGTTTCTCGGTCAATAGCAATGAAACGAGAATTGAGTGTTTGATCAGTCAACGATAAAGAAGGAATTGAGCTTTTGATCGAATAGAAAAAACGTGCTTTTAGAACAAGACTAAAAACAAATCACTTAGAAAAAAACATTTGATCAAACATTTTAGAACAAGACTATGAAAACAGTTCAGAAAAACGCGAAAGCGTAAAAACAACTCCGTGGATATAAATTCCTTTTTCTTTAAAAACTTAGATCCATAACAATTTAACGAGAATTGAGCTTTTGATCAGATCGCTTCTGATAACTTAATCGATTCTCAACGAAAAAATGCGAACGAGAATTTAGTTCCACGACAATGAAACGAGAATTGAGCTTTTGATCAGATCGCTACTGATAACTTAATCGATTCTCTACGAAAAAATGCGAGGAAAAAAGACTAGTACAATAAAGAAACAAGTCACTTACGGTTTGTGGATTCCAAGTCGGCAGTTGATTCGCCTCTCCCAGCCACTGAAAATAATAAAAGAACATGAGTCTTTGAACAATATACACCAATGATGATTGTAATTGTAAAGGAAATGAAATCGGAACACTTACTTCGTCACATAAATCACTTTCCATTTCCAGTGGAAAATAGGAATCGTGGTTATCCTACAAGAAAACACGACAAAATTAATTTAGAATACATGGACGCTTAATTTAAGAATGAGTTAACAGATTTGCGTTATTGTTTAGAACACAAAGTATCGAAGTCACAAAACAACGGAAAATACACTAATAACACAGAGTAAATTTCTTACATTTTCTAATGGGAGCCGTTCCATGTCCTCGATTTCTCGCAGCTCAGTATTCGTAAACTGTAAAGCAAAGAATATTGCGAGATTAATTAAAGTTCAGTGAAATTAATTAAACTCCCTGTGGGTATTAGGCTTGGTTGAAATCTCATTATAGGTCTTAACTCGTTGAACAAAGAGGTGCTAATTTTCCATGCAAATTTAGTTCAGTGTAAGTTCGTATAAGCTTAATTAAAAGTTTGAACAGTGCAGGAAACTTAGTTCTACAAAGCTTTATAACCAAGTTTGAATTGGGAAAAATAAACTTACCGAATCGAGAAAGTCGAACTCATCCTCCACGTTTGTAGTCGGGACATCATTGCTGGATGCCTGTGATAAGAGAATAAGTAACGTTATGAGAGAGAATTGAATCCTTAACGCGGGTTATTGAAAGCAATGTTTGAATGATCGAAGAGTTAAAATTCACGCTCTAAAATAGTTATGAGAAATCAACTAGTAAACTTAAAACCGTTTCGCTCGCACGTTTGTTTTCTCAGTGGGAATAGTTATGAGTCAGTGAAAGAAAACAATTTTAGAACGGGATTAAAATAATTAAAGTTTATTAAATTAGGAATTGGTTTAAAAAGTTTATAAAATCTTTTGAAGCGCTTACCGTTTCAAAAATATCCGTTTCATTCACAGCCGGTTCAGACGCCTCGGAAATTGAATGATCCACATTAGTTGGAAGCTGAAAAGAACAGAACCATAACTTAGCCGTGAATCAACGCTAGTAAAAAAGCAACAGATCGCAAAAGTCAATTTGAAAGAACAGAACTTACTTCGAGTTCCTGCACAGTCAATTCAGTCAATCGCGCAAACGCCAACGGGAACCACTCTTCAGGTATTAAGACAGAGTTGGTGAAAAGCTCCCAATCCTGAACAGACAAACAAGCGCTCAAAGCGGCTTGAAAAGCATCCACGTTGGTGAAAAAAGCCATCGTAATAACGTTTCGAAAATCGAAAAAAGTTTTCAAATTAACAGCGACGTCAAGTTGAATGAAGGAATGACGCCCTCGTTAAAATCTGCGCTTTTTATTCAAACAGACAATACAAATCTTAAGATCCAATCAGGGTGTGAATAGAGCGGGCAAGTTTGGGCATGTCTATTGTTTCTATTGTTTCAGAATAACACAAAAGGAATAGGTATAGGTATTGGCAGTTTATTACATATGCAGGAAATCCAAATTAGTATGCAGGAAGGCATATTGTGACGTCATCACCTAGGCACCTAGGCACTTACTAGGTACCTAATCCAAATTAGTATGCGGGAAGGCAAATTGTGACGTCACTGACTAGGCACCTAATTCACCTAATCCATAGGCACCTAATCCACCTAATCCGTAAAACGGCGTAAAATGACCCTAGACTACTACTAAAAATACGTGTAACATGGCTTTTGCAACTTGTTACACCACACTCTTTAGTCAACAGATGCGTCATTTCAACTTGTTACACCACACTCTTTAGTCAACAGATGCGTCATTTTTCAACTTGTTACACCACACTCTTTAGTCAACAGATGCGTCATTTTTCAACTTGTTACACCACACTCTTTAGTCAACAGATGCGTCATTTTTCAACTTACGCAATTGTTTTCGAGAGACAAGTTTCATGACAATTGTAACGTGTAACATTGTACGTGCAACTTGCAACAAATGTTTTTGCGAGACGAGATGCAGGGAAAATTGTTACGTGTAACAGCAGCTTAAGCCAGTCAGTTAGTTAAACGTCTAGTTTTGTTAGTTCATTTAGTTTACTTAATGAGTTTTGGTTAATTAGTTAGCCAGTCAGTTAGTCTAACGTCTAATTTTTTTGGTTCATTTAGCTTAGTTAATTTCGTTAGAGTGATTTTCCTCAGACCGTGAAAATTAATAGTTAGTACACACTAATAAAGGTTAGCAGATCCTATTTCCATTGTTTTCTTTTGTGTCTATTAATTTTGACTATTATACACTAACTACTAGAAACTGTTTCACGGTCTGAAGAAAATCATTCTAATTAGTTAGCCATTCAGTCAGTTCAACGTCTAGTTTTGTTAGTTCATTGAGCTTAGTTAATTTAATGAGTTTTGTTTGTTAATTAGTTAGCCATTCAGTCAGTTCAACGTCTAGTTTTGTTAGTTCATTGAGCTTAGTTAATTTAATGAGTTTTGTTTGTTAATTAGTTAGCCATTTAGTTAGACAATCAGTTTGTACTTAATTTGTTTTTAGTTACCTTATTAGTTTGGATAGTCAGTTAATTAGTCAGTCATTTAGTTAGCGAGATAGTTAATTAGTTTTGTAAATGTCCAGTTTAGTTCCCTCGAGTAGATTAGTTACATTAATTTAGTTTGGTTAGTTACAGTGGTTTGTAGTTTTAGTATTTACTAAATGCTAAGTCAGTCAGTTAGGCAGTCAGTCAGTCATTCAACCAGTCAGTCAGTCAGTCAGTTTTTTTTTTACGAACTTTTAAAATTTTTATCCCAAGATTCATTTTAAAGTAATTTTACACAATGTTTCACTTTTTTAATTTATTATACATATTCTTAATGTTTTTATCCAATGATTCATTTAAATTTATATTTTATGAATAAACTTGCTCTTAAAAAAAAAAGTTAGGTAGTAATTCAGTCAGTCAGTTAGGCAGTAATTCAGTCAGTCAGTCAGAAGTCAATTCAGTCAGCCACTTGTCAAGTCAGTCAGTTAGGCAGTAATTCAGTCAGTCAGTTGTCAAGTCAGTCAGAACGTCAGTCAGTGTGATTACGTCAGCCAGTCAGTGTATTGTGATTTAGTCAGGCAGTCAGTGTGATTTTGTCAGTCAGTCAGTCTGATTTAGTCAGCCAGTCAGTGTGATTTTCATTTAGTCAGCCAGTCAGCGTGATTTAGTCAGCTAGTCCGTGTGATTTAGTCAGCTAGTCAGTGTGATTTAGTCAGCCAGTCAGTGTGATTTAGTCAGTCAGTCAGTGTGATTTAGTCAGCCAGTCAGTCAGTCAGTCAGTGTGATTTAGTCAGCCAGTCAGTCAGTCAGTTAGTCAACCAGTCAGTCAGTCAGTCAGTGTGACTTATCGGATTTGTAATTCAAGTACATTATTATTATTCTGGTTTAATACGAGAGTACTTTGCGCTGTTCTAGCCTATGTACAGCCCCCTCCCCTCCTCTCCCCTCGAGAAAAAAAAATACGGAGAAGAGGCTAGAGATTTTTCTTGATCAGAGAGGATGGGAGGAAGCAGCTGTACACAAACTATGCTGTCGGGGCTTGCACACGTGGTTGTAAACTGCCAAGATCTCTGTAAGCTGGACAAACGTTTTCCAAATATAAATGGGTGATTTTACCTACCAGGAAATGACGTCACCCTTTCACTGACAGAATCAAAATGGCCATCAAGTTCCTATGTTTTCCCATTTTTTCAAGGCCTACGCATTTTTCAGCAAAACCTACTTTTTCTTGTTTTTATTATCGCTTCAAATTAAATTAACATAAAACAGTGTTTTCAGGCGACTGAAAGATACTGCTTTGAGCTTTAAAATGCAGAAAAAAGTATCTCCGTAAGTCTAAACCTCCCAAATTGTATTGACATTAAGGTGGCTCATGACAGTTTCTAGTAATTTCCAGCACTTCCACTCAGATGGATCAATACGACAATTCTTTATCAGTTGATGCTACAATGATGGTATCAAACAAATGCCCAGTCATTGGTGAACAAGTTATGGTCATCGTCATGGCGTTACAGGCTACCATAGTAACAGTGTTACCTGTTAATTTTAGCTTTAAGTGCTTGTGACTTAAAAACGAGCTCGGTGACACCCATTTTTTTTGTTATTGTCGAAATGTATTTAGCATGTTAAGATACAACTTTTTGCAAAGTTTAAATAAATTCTTGTTGCTGGGAGGGGAGGGGTTCACAGCCACCTTAAATTTTATTGATCCATTTAAGTATAGGTGATGGAAAATGCCGGCAACTTTTCCGAGCCACCTTAAAGTATCATTATTTCTAATCACTTTTTTTCTTGATAGGAAATCGAATGTTTAGAGTTCACAATGTCTGTGCTTCGTTGATCATCTTTTTTTCCCCAAGATTTTCCCCACCTCCTCCCCTTTCTTTTTTTCCTATTGCTTATTAATTTTCTGTTCATAATTTTTTCACCCTCGCTACTGCTATCCTAAATTGACGGGAGTATCCCCTCCCCCCCACCACCCCCACCCCCGGTTTGACACCCTGGTCAAATCTTGAATCGTGTTACGCGGTTTTGTTGTAAACGTATCGTTGTGGGCCTAATTTTTACGTTGCAGTTCAGTCACATCGAATGAAGTTCGGACGAAAGTCGCTTTGAGTCGGTCCCGTGACTGCACAAACATGTGATACGCTTGACTTTGATAATGAGAGGTCAAATATTTTGTGCGGTTATCAGGCTTTTTCGATTTTAGAAGGCTTTTTCTCGCCTGAATTGCATTCGTGTCAGAGACGAGTTAACTCAGAGCGGTTTGATTTAGTGTAGAAAGTAACTTCGCGATTGTATTGCATGGTTTCGCATTGCTACACTTTGTGATTAGCTAAAAAAACCTCGCGCCACTTTCTTAGTAAAACCAAAACTAATCATGACTTTCCTGCACGCGTTTTCCGCGCTCGAAGCCGGCTACTACTGTGTTCTGATTGGTTCATTAAATTGTCTGCGTCTCTTATGATTTGCCAGAGTTATTACTTTGGTTTTGGTTTCACGACACTCAAGTGAAAACCTCCCTATCATCGAATTCTGCACACTTGACACCGATTTCGTTGCCAGCTTAAAGGGGCAGTATCACGAGGTCGAAACTTGAAAACGTCGGCCCAGTTTTCAAGTTTGATTCCGCAAATTCAAAAAGGCCGTCGAGAAGTGGAGGTATTTGTTGAATCAAAAAATCCGTTTTGATAGCCGGAAGAAAGAAAAAATCACTTTTAACAGTGCTATGTCCAAAATTCCGGTGCAAGAATAGTGAACAGTGCCGCGCGTGGAACCTCGTGATACTGCCCCTTTATTAAAAGGGTTGCTTATGTCCACTGATAAAGAAGCAGAAACCTCGAAACGTTTGGAGCCTTAGTTGAACTCTAAGCGCATTATCCTCATTTTATATTCACCTAACAGTTTACCTTACAGAGTTGTCTGTTTTAAAGAGATAAACTGATAAACATTAGCTTAGCTTGTTCCAGGCGTTCAGATGATGTGGAAAGCTAACTCTAAGTTGCTGTCCTGATCTCGCTCCCATCCTTCCTTCCTCTGCGATCGTGATATCTTTTTTTCCGCGCCTTCTTTAATTCGGTCTCCTTACACTATCTGATAACGCCTGGAACAGGTTGACTCCACCTTTCCGTCTTAGAGACGTGTATATTTTAAAGAAAGTTGAAGTAAAGGACTGAGCAATGCGAGGACCAACCTGACGTAACTGTCTTAGAGGCGGCTTACTGACTGAGCAATGCGAGGACTAACCTGACATAACTGTCTTAGAGGCGGCTTACTGACTGAGCAATGCGAGGATCAACCTGACATAACTGTCTTAGAGGCGGCTTACTGACTGAGCAATGCGAGGACCAACCTAACATAACTGTCTTAGAGGCGGCTTACTGACTGAGCAATGCGAGGACCAACCTAACATAACTGTCTTAGAGGCGACTTACTGACTGAGCAATGCGAGGATCAACCTGACATAACTGTCTTAGAGGCGACTTACTGACTGAGCAATGCGAGGACCAACCTGACATAACTGTCTTAGAGGCGACTTACTGACTGAGCAATGCGAGGACCAACCTAACATAACTGTCTTAGAGGCGACTTACTGACTGAGCAATGCGAGGATCAACCTGACATAACTGTCTTAGAGGCGGCTTACTGACTGAGTAATGCGAGGGCCAACCTAACATAACTGTCTTAGAGGCGGTTTACTGTGGAGTCCGTCTGAACCCTTTAACTCCCAAGAGTAAGAATAATCAACATTTAAGAAAAATCTCAAATTTCATTTTGGACAATTTTGAAAAACAAATGGTACCATGTAAAAGTACTGCCAAAGAGGTTTTATTTGAATGGTCACACCATAGGAGTTCATTGACAGACTCGAAAGTTAGAAGCACATTACATGTCTCCACAATTGACTCTGGGAGTGAAAGGGTTAAAGGGAGATAAAGCAACGGGGTCACTGTAACCAGATGGTCGGAGAAACGTGTGCATACAATGATGACTTGGATTTCAGATTACAGCTGCAGTAATTAAACAAAAACACGGTGTTAACAAAGTTTTGATTTGGCAACTGACCTGGCTACCAGAGCCATAGCTGCTTTCTTTCTCGGAGCATCTGAAGAATTGCGGTTACACTCTGCGCTCCCTAAATCAGAAACGATAAAATGTTTACAACACCTCGAGCATGCGCGCAGACGTCTCTTATTTTCTTTGCTTCGCGCGGAAATAGGAGACGTCTGCGCGCAAGCCACTAATATTTAATATTAATAATATTTAATATTTCTATGGCGCAAATTAACATATACATATGATCAAATGCGCTCAACAATCATAAAAACTAGCTTAATTAATAAAAAAAAATTAAAAATCCACTAAATAAACACATTCATCCTATATCCTAATAAAAATAGATTACAAAATCGTCATTCTTAAAAATGCTTAACCTACATTAAAAGCAAACCGAAATAAATACGTCTTTAAACTAGATTTAAAATTGGCTAAAGTGTACGCATTTCTGATATTCAAAGGCAAGTTATTCCAAAGTGTAGGGGCAGCGGATGTAAAAGATCTGTCCCCTAAAGTTTTCTTCAGTCTGGCACTCGGTTAAGAAGTATGCCAGCATTCGATCGCAGACTGTATCTACACATTTCCCTAACACTTATCAAATTACTTAAATACTCAGGTGCAGCGCCATGAATTGCCTTAATAGAGCAACTGACGACACATCGCTTCCGACCACTAGGGCGCATTCGCGCGACAGATCGCCTACGGTGTAAGGTACCCTCGGAAATCCTTACTGATGGTATAAATCTGTCTGGTATCCTGTCCGGAGCGGTGCACGCCCATAGCAGCGGTAAGCGATGGGAGGTAGCCCGCACAACAGGTGCTTTTGGGGGTAGCGTTCGCGCCTCAATACCCGCTTGAGCACCCAAAAAAGCGCCTGTTGTGTAGACTGGGAGGTGCCGGTATTCGCGGGCTATAAAACACCTGTGAATGAGTGTTTTGTCACAGTTTAATTTGTAAGAATCGTCGCACGTTGTAAGACCTATCGAACTTTGTAAGAATTTCGTCGCACTTCGTAATAACATTTGTCGCAGTTGGTAATGAAATAGTTGTCGCCTTTGTAATAACCAGTTGTCACATTTTAATAATAATAATAATAATAATAATAATACAGTAGTGAAAATAGGAACATCAGATATTTGCAAAGGTTTTGCAAAGTTTTTAAAAAACTTTACTAGTACTAATAGAAATAAAAATAATACTAATAAAAAACTTAACCTGTGCAAAATAATATTCATTACAAATAACATTAATTTAACTTTACTAATAAATCGGGAAAAATCTGGCAAAAAACAAAACGACTTTTTTGCCCAATAAACTTATTAGTATACTATCGACAATATACCAGTAAATGGGCACAGATCTGGCAAGAAACAAAACGACTTTTTCGCCCGATAAGTTATCTTTGCTTCGGCACGACCAGATGTAACTTTAGGTTAATTCGTGAATTTGCAAAGCTTCTGTTTTGTTGGGCCTCAAACCCAGCGCTATACGTTCACTTAATATGCAATTATGTGGGACTGATTTAATCTGTTAAGATTTTTCCAAAAAAGTTGCGTGATATTACAGGTCCAAATGAGATGAACAATATTTTCAGGCAAGTCGTGGCAGAAGGTACATTTTTTATCAGCTGTGTACTTTTAACAGCAATCTGTTGGTGAGTAAAATAGGATGGAGAAATTTAAACTGGAATTCAATCAGTTTAAAACTCTCGGTACATTTTCTAGAAAGTTGGTTTGTTAAGGACCAGTTAACGTTTTTAGGATCTTAAATAGCATTGCTCCATTTTATCTGGCTTGGGATTGAGGAGGTTTCTTCGTTCCCGACAATTTTTTACACAAGAACTTCCTCTGGGTGAGTGACTCTTTTTTTTTTTTTTTTTTGCTGACGTAATGTTTATCAACTACGTTGTAATGTATGTGGAGCATACCCCGCTATTGGACGCTGACAAGGTCCTTTGTTTAAAGGGGGGGGTTTCACGGTTCGGCGCATGTGCACAGATTAAAATGCTTTATTCGCTTACTTGCCAATTTTATCGGTTAAAAAACCACTCACATTTACTTCAATAATCACATACTATAATTAGTCCAAATAAAGCGAAGGATGACCAAAATTCACAGAAAATTTCAACGGATTACACCGACGAAGTCAACACTGAATAAAACCTTTGACCTGAAGCATTTATTCTACGCTCTGGTGGCTTTCATGGCGCACATTGGTATGTATAATCATCCATTCAATCAGCGACAATTTCACAGGCAAATTTCCAGTCAGAGTTATTTACTCGCTTCCGATTGGTCTAAATAACGAATTTAAATGAATCTTAAATCGATTACGCCATAGCTTGCACATGCGTCGAACCGTGAGTAGTGTATAGAGAGCTTCTCAAATGCGGTTTTTTGAGCCGATTTCCAATTTGTTGCACCGATAATCAATTTTTCCTCACTTCGCTCGAAAAAATTGATTATCGGTGCAACAAATTGGAAATCGGCTCAAAAAACCGCATTTGAGAAGAGCTCTCTATACACTACTCGGGATCCTCGGCCTCAACACCCGTAAGAGGGAGTCAAATGCGTTTTCCCCGAGCCTACCCGCAACGGCAAGCGAGGCATCACCAATTGAAGAAAGCCAAAACCCTTGTATATCGCACATTGTGACAATGGGGCGAGGAAGAAGCGGGCTTATTCTTGCTGGTAAGAAAAAACAAGATCTTTTTGATCGGCGCAACCACATAACATATTCTTTTGGAAGGGCTTCTAATGCAATGGTGAAGCCCAAGCCAAAAGAAAACATTATCCCTCCAGATATACTTAGAATTGCCGAATCATTAACTCCACAGCAACTTGCAGCACTTATTACCAATTGAAGAAACCATATAACCTTGTATATCGCGATGGCCAACGAAGCCATGACTGCCGTTGCGTTTTTGAAAATGCGTGGGATTGAGTTGAAAGAAGGTAATGACTTATATGCAAAGAACAAAGGGACGTTCGAATACAACCCTTGCAGACATTGTGGTTTAAACTTCACCCAAGGACATTCTCTTGTTGAGCATCAAAAATATGCTTGCAAGAAGCTGAGAACAGAAAAACGACCGAAAGAGATTTGTCCCGGCTGCAATCGAGCAGTTTCTAAAACAACGGTTTACAGCCACTTAAGAAATGGTTGCCCTCCCGTGAAAAACAACCCTCGAGTTTTTATACAGCGTGAGGTTGTTCGAGATGTTTTTGCCGAGTCATATGTCAGCCAGCATGAATTGAATGCCTGGCTTGACGAGCAAGAACAAGAACCATTTAAAAACAAAAACCTGGAGGCTCTCAACCCCTTACCCAGGATCCGAGATTCTAGCTTTGTTTCGGATTTCATCGAAGGCAAGACACCAATCGCAGTTTTTCAAACTGAGTTGAGCGGTTATCACCAATTGAAAAAACATTCACACTTCATATACCAATGATGGCGACAACACAAGATTTCATGAACTTTCTCAAATCGAGGAACACTGGCCTGAAACAAAAGAGTGCCGACTGGCCTTCAGCCAGACAAAATACAATTGGTGCCTCTGAAGTTTCTGCCTTGA
This sequence comes from Dendrophyllia cribrosa, assembly GCA_024195265.1. Taxonomy (NCBI): domain Eukaryota; kingdom Metazoa; phylum Cnidaria; class Anthozoa; order Scleractinia; family Dendrophylliidae; genus Dendrophyllia; species Dendrophyllia cribrosa. The sequence continues at coordinate 28,356,723 of JAJLRJ010000011.1, read as the reverse complement.
CAGGATCGTCGCCATTTGAATCACGGCACAGCTTGCTCATGAAGAAAATTCAGCCAACACACATGCTCAACAATGCGGCTTGTACCTGGGGCAATCTGTTTGAGCCGATTACACGCAAGTGTTTTGAGCAAAAACATTCTGTTTCCGTTTTTGGTCACAGCATTTCTCTTATCTGTCAAGCGAGCATCCGCTTTATCGAAAGGTCACTTGTAGTCCAGACGGATATTTTCTAGACAAAGATAACACATTAAATTTGTTAGAGTTCAAGTGTCCGTTCAAACGAAAAATAGCGATGAACAGAATCCCAAGCTATTATCGCGATCAGATACAAACAGGGCTTGCTTTGAGTGGTGACATGGTCTCCAAAGGCTTGTTTGTTGACGGCTATTTCAGAATGTGCTCTTTAAAACAGCTTGAACCAAGTTTAGCTCACAATTCTTTTCTCAACGCCGGGAGAAGATACAAGACAAAAAATAAATCAACTCTTGCCTGGGGGGTCTGTTATCTATTCAGTAAACAAAACATCAAGATCAATCAAGCCGAACTTATTGATCTTGGAGCAATACAATCAATTGCTTTGTTTGAACATGTCATGGGTTTAATTGCCACTAAAGAGATTTTGGTTTCATATGGCAAAATAAGAATGACGTTCACAGAACGTGACGAAAATGCTGAATTTCTACGTTTAAACGCTATGAAAGAAGCGTTCTCTAACCCGCGTAGAGAAGGGCCAAAACCTGTTGCAATGTTCGCTTGGAAATTGCTCGATCTCACTGAAATTTGGGAGTTTAAAAAACCAGATTTCTTGAGGGAATTCCAAAGGTCTGTTGAATGTTTTCATGATAATCTATCAAAGTTAAAAGGAAGAATCAGAAATTATACTTACACCGATGACTCTGCCACAACTCCAAACACAGGCGATGACAAGGCCGTTTTGGAAGCCTTTTTAATGAAGCAAGCGGCAATGCTTACTCCAGAGTTCTGAACGCATTATGCCATAAATATTCGTTTTTGATTATCATCGCATCAGACATCCATTGTTGTCTCAGGTAATTTATAATCACTCGTTGCGGGACTTCAAGCGGTGTTATAATGTTCAGGATTTTGTAGATCACAAACGTATAAGATATTCTCGGAAGCTGAGCTTCTATTTGTTTGAAGATACGTTTCGTTTCATTGATTTGATCGAGAGTCAACTGCACAGGCAGAATTTTGAGCTTTTTTGTAAGCCGGTTCAAGGCATAACCAAACACGTAACTTCGTCCCGGCCGATGGTTTTGTCTGTGGAAATTGTTTTGATGTGTACATGCCTTATCATCATCGAGCACTTCCACACGGCCGCATCTTTTACAATAAAGTTCACAATAATTGATTGATTGCAAAAATGAGCCACCACAGTCATAACAAGACAGGAGTCTTCGGTCCCAGCGTTCAATCTCCATGTCATTGTAATGTTTTTGAAGATATTGCTGCCCAATCTCTGCCAACCCCACATCTTCGCATAACTGATAAAGTTTTTCCGGCAGGCACAAGCGGTGTATTTCCTTTGTGTAATCGCTGCCGTATAGCGAGCGAAGGATGGCAAATTTGTGTTCTTTGTCAAGTTCATTGAGCCGTGCGCCAAACTCAGTCATGGCTATATTTAGAGATTACAATTTTTCAATTGGGGGTTTCCCGTGACTTCCGGTATTGTTGTGTAAAGGCCGTATTTAGAAAATTACAACTTTTCGAAGCTTCTCGGACATACCGAAGCGCCCCACAAATACCGAAGCGCCCCAACTTTGTTGAAAAAAGTTTTTCTGGGGCGCTTCGGAATTTATTTTTTGAAAAAGTTTTTGTGGGGAGCTTTGGAATTTATTTTTTGAAAAAGTTTTTTGGGGCGCTTCGACATTATTGGTCTATGTGTGGCGGGATTTTTCCCTTAAGATTTGTAGATTAAAACCTGAATTTAATCTCTCAAATCGGATTTGGAGGCTGCGGTGAGAAGACTTATCTTTTTTTGAAACTCTTGTTTGACTTCCTTGCGAAGTTCGTTTTTGAGTTTCTCGAGGTCTGGCGCTTGTGTTTGAGTGCCAACGTTTTTTTTAGCCTTAACACCATCCCTGATTGCAGCTTTGAGTTCGTGATATTTTTCAACCTCACGAGTAATTATGGTGAATTCTGCATCACTGATAATCTTGTCTTCCAGAGCCTTTGAGACCAGTTCATAGACAGAGTTGCGTTTAGCCAGGGCCAGTGTATAAATTTTCTCGTGTTTGGTCACTTTTCGCTCTAATCGCTTGTTAGCAGCCGTAAAGCCAACAGAGGACAGCCCACAGAGGGTCGCGACGCCGGCAAGTGCTGGACTTGCAAGAATTCCGAACCCAGTCAATGCAGTGGCTAGGGTCCCTGATGACAGCCCAACAGAAAGCGACCCAAGCCCAACCGCCGAGTAATGAACCAATGATTGGGTTCGTTTATATTTCTTTGCGACTTGTCTGTAATGCTCGGCTTCGTCAGACAGCCCTTTAAGCAAGTCAGAGATCTTCTTGAACCGGAAGTCTTCTGCATTAATTTGAGCGATCTCACGCATAGGGTATAGCTGTTGTGTCTCGCTGTATTCGGGGGCCGATGGTAGCACATTAGCAGAACTCATGGCATGGGGTATATATATGATTTTTTAATTTATCTCAACTTCAAATTCCAAAGGCGCGCCATTGAAGTTAAAGAGGTTGTCATCTTTATCCCGCACAGACAGTGTGATAGAGTTAACAAATTCGCCAGACGAGACGTCACGCAAGACATGCTGTGGTGTTGTCTCGTAGAGAATTTTCTCAAAAGCTTTTCCACGAATATCAAACCGAGCCAAAACCGTCGAAGGCTTACCATTGAGCAAGTTCTGTTCTTTGTCAACCAGGTCGCAGTGGACAAAGTAAGTGCTTGGAGATGTAAACCCTTTGACAGTTGCACTCCAAAACGGGGTACCACTTATACCAAGAAAATCTATCAGATTTTTACTAAACGTTACATTATTGGGACTTTTAATTAACATTATTCCTTCTGCTGTGATTGTATCAACTGTTAGATCAATAACTGGTCTATTCGTTTTTATCTCAAGGAAATCTTTCACAATGTTATCCACTGTGTAAAACCCCGGCATTACGAATACTTCAGTAACCCCTCCACCACCGCTAGGTGCTGAGATCTTTGCTCTTTCTTACAAATTGTACCACGAGTTGGTGAGCGAGGCAGACAGGAGCCGGATGTAATTGGGCATCGGCAGTGGGTGGTCGAAATAGATCGTGTGAGGGTTCGAAGTCGTGACAAATGTCAACACAACCATGACAGATGCGAGTATATATAAGTTTATTTTATTTCAATTTCAAATTCCCAGGGCATTCCTTTGAAGTCAACGAGGTTGCCCTTTCCATCTCTGATCGACAGTGTGATGTCATTTACATGTTTATCAAGGCAATCGACAATATGCCAGACGCCATGTTGGGTCCCTTGGTAACTTATCTTCTCAAAAGGTTTTCCGGTTACATCAAAACGAGCCAATAAGCTTGAAGGTTTACCATTGAGAAGGTTCTGTTCTTTGTCAAGCAGATCGCAGTAGACAAAGTATGTGCCTGGAAGTTTGAAACCTTTTATGGTAAAATTAGGATATGTTTTTATTTCTATATGAAACAATCTTGAGATATTTGGGGAAACCCATATTATGTATTTTTGTCCTGGGTTTAAAATAGAAAGAACGCCAAGTTCATATGGTTTTGCCTGCAGAGCAATACCCTTTTCTTTAAATTTACCATTTATCATGTCTGCAAGGATATTAGGAGTAACAAACCCAGGGCCAATGTCAATGGTGGTAGTCTTTGGGTTATCACCAGAAACGACTGCGGCTATTTTCACTTTTTCTGCCAAGTTATGCCACGAATTGTAAAACGAGGCAGACAGGAGGCGGATGAAGTGTGCATTCTGGATCACGTGATCAAAGTACAGAGTGTAGGGGTTCGAAGTTGTGGTAACTGTAAGCACAACCATGGTGTGTATATGTAAGTTTATTGGAAAAACATAAATATACACAGGAAAACATTTTAAATTATAACTATATACAATCATGTTTGGCAGACGGCCTGGTGGGTTTAATCCTAATTCAAATCTTGGTATAAACATCGGCGGCCACAATTACGGCCCCCACCCCTTTTATTCGCCTCCAAACGCCTATATCATGTCGCGCCAAAGCCACCCACACAGATCCTGAAATTGCTTGGTTGAGTTCGCCGGAGGCTGCCAAGCTCTACGCCGCGGCCAAGGCCAAGGCGCTCTCAGACTTCAAAAAGCGTTTCCCTCGCGCGATATGTCTCACTTTGAAGTGCAAGTAGAGTATGGTGACGACCACAAAACCGCCACAGGGGAAGTGCTTTACAAAAAGGCCCCCGGCTCATGGGGACTTATCACAGAAATGTCCCACAAAGATTGGACTGGCGCTGAAAGAGATGCTCTTGGCCTTCATTATGACGGAGGTTTCCCTTATCAGTTATCGCTGGGGCAAAGAATGTTATCAGTCCCGGCCATTGCTTTCGACACCGCAATTGACAAAGACATGATGATTGGCGCAATCTTAAATGACAAAGAGCAAAAGATTTACGTTACGCCAACTGATTATTCACAACGAAATACAGAAACATATTCAGGGACACACAGATATCCTTCTCAACCGCAAAATACGGGCGAAAGTGGATGGGTGGTCCTCATATAGGCTTTTGGCCACAACAACTCTCCTTCGCCCTGTGGTGTGCAACAACCGGCTGTGGAATCTCGCGTGACATTCTCTTCGATAAGAACTCCAGTCTATCCCTAACCCCCCAGCTCCGGTCGTTTTACCGGTTTCACGTTTATTTCACAACAAGGCGAATACTCTACCAGATGGGCGGGGAACAAAGCGTGAGTGCTTTGCCAGACGACCCCCCATTCTCCCAGAAAGACAAGAAATACAACATCGACGCGTACAAGAAGCTTTGCATTGAGTTCGGTATCGACCCCAGTTCTGACTTCCGTTACACATACGGCAAGAACCACGGTCTAGGGAATGTCTACATTTGGATAACAGGAGAGGGCACCAGCTCTACCGATTACACCTATCCAGACTCTGATCTAGCTCTGTTCGATGATGAGCGAGTGACTGACAGAAAAGACCCCAATTACAAAGCCAATGGAATAACTTTCGTTCGCAACGATCAAGGGGCGGACACCCAGTTCGAGCACTTTGTGCCAAATTACGCACAGGGGCTAACACAGCCAGGGCTCGCGCGTATGAACCAATCAATCGAGGCCTTTGTGTACTGCATTCTTGGTTCACAGGCTAAAACCCGCAGCAACATCATTGGAAAAGGAGGCAGGGCCTTCGAAACGCAGAGAGTATTCCTCACCCATCTAGAGGAGGCCATAATCCTGAACGATATCGCAACAAGCGTGCAGCGTTACCAGCTTGCCATCCAAGCAACGAAAGTTCGCCTGGACTTTGCGACAGCACCCGGAAGCTGGCTCATGCCCTCGCGCATGATTATCAACACAGAGAGCGTGATAGGGTATAACAATAATCTACAGGAGGCAACGCAAGGGATGAAGCTGGGCGTGAACAGTGGTGTTAATCTGGGCACAAAAAAAAGCCTCCCTTCGCCACATGGACGGTGGCCCGACAAAGATTAATCCACCAAACAGCCACCCATCAAACCCGATACATAAACAGGCCACACAGGCACAGGGCATTGCGCCCAAACCAGCCCCAACCCCCACACCCACACCCACACCAACACCACAACCCGCACCAACCCCCGCACCCACACCACAGCCCGACTCACATCACGTCTCCAAGACACTCGTTGGTGTGGGTGCGGTTGCTTTGGCAGGCCTTTTCGTTTGGTTGAGATAAGTGTTCAAGACTTCGAACGCTTGGTGATCCTTTCAACAAGGAAGGCCACCACGGCAAGGATGAGCAGCCAGGCGTGTTCCAGAAAGGAGATGACCGACCCAGCCGCTTTGAAGATGAAGCTCACAATTGAGCCAATGAGGCCAGGCAGGCGCTGGCTGCCTTTTTGCCAAGCTCTTTAAGCCCATTCCAATAGCCTTGGTGGCCTTTGCCAGGCCGTTCAAGGTGGCGAGTACAACAGCGCTGATGGTGATGCCAGCTGCCAGAACAATCGCTTGCAGGGTCCACCCGTATTTCTTGAAGATTTCTCTGACCCTCTCTCTCAAAGACAGTGCTTGTTCACGCACCTCAACCTGTGGTCGGAGCCTTGCCAGCTCTTCTTCTCGCTCAGCAACCGGGCTTCCGCGGCTTCTCTTTCAGAGGGAGACGTGTTCTCATCCTCTATGACGCGCTTGTCTTCAGCGTTCTGTCGTTCAAGCTCGGCTTCTCTTTCGTTTAACTCATCAAGGGTTTAGTTGAGTTTAGCCCTGCTTCAACTTCATTTCTTTCCTTCACCATAGCAGAAAGGCGTGTTCTGGCTTTGTCAACCTTTGCCTGTACTTGGGCGCGTTCTTTGTCTGTTCGTTTTTGTATTTTTTGCAGGGCCCCTAATTCTTTTTTCTGGTTTTCAAGATCTCGTTGAAGATTCTTTTCCAGCAGTTTTAGGCGGTCTATCTCGGCTTGATTTTCAACGATTGAACCGTGTTCCTGCTCCAGAGCCTCCCTCCTCGCTTGAGTTTGCTCAATTTGTTTCTGAGGTTTTGCACCTCATTTGCTGCTTGTTGTTTTTCCACAGCAGCCCTTTCATCCTCCTTCAGTTGTTTTTCTGTCTCCTTCAATCTTTGACTTTCTTCCCTTATTGATGCATTTTCTTCAGAGACAAGCTCTTCAGCGCTTGGGCCAAGGGATGTTTTGAACTTGTCTGTGAACGATTTAAGAAAGCTCCCATCTTGCTTGAAAATGAGAGTTTCCACCTTTGGACCAAAGGAAACTATTTTGCCAGAATTTGCTGGTTTTTTGCCAAAACCAATTGGCCTAATTTCGCGATGTTTACTTTTGGAAACTTCTTTTTGATCCAGTCATGGCTTTATCGATTCTCTCTGCTTTTTCATTTCCGTCATGATTTCTCCAAGCAGAGGGACGGTTAAAGAATCATCTGGCAGACCACTCTGCTCAGTAGGCATCGTATTCATTTCATGTTGTTCACCGCCATGGTATGGGGTGGATGTACCGCCTGGTTCAAAGGGTGTTGTTGTGTCAACTTCTTGTTCGTCGTCGTCATCATCGTGGTCTATGTTCCAGTCAACCCAAGGATTCTCATTATCACCAGGTATATCATATCCGCCTTCAGCCATGTGTATATAAATATAATTTTAAAAACACAAATATATACCAATGGCTGTGCAACCGAATCTACTTCCATCTCACAGTGAAAAGACACTGGGCGCCATGAAAGCAGAGCGAACCGTCAAGCGCATCACATTCAACCCTCTGAGGCCAACCCCGGCGAGACACTTTATGTCTCGGTGCCCAAGCTTGGCGAGCACGATGTCATTGTGTCCGGCTCACTGCCCTGGTGTTTAACATCAGCCTAGCCGGGGCCATGCAAACAACTTTCTCGTGCAAAATGTTTCTCGGGCCTGGTGACAGATTCGTTGTAAAGTTTGCAGCCACCACTGTCCAGGACACGGTTGGGTACGACATCTACAAGATCTTCGAAGATATTCAATCAACCGATGAGCGGGACAACATGCTTATGGAGGGCATCCAGAGTGTGGATTTGTGCAAGATCCGCTCTGGTGCTGGCGACAAGAAGACCTCAGGCGTGGATGCAGAGAACAAGCTTGAGACAATATACAAGAATAAGTATCGCATCAAGCTGGATCACCAAATCTTAACTGATCATGGTGTTGTATATCCTCAAGCACTGTATAACGATCTGGTCTTCGAACTAACCCTCGCTCCCGCAAACCAAGTTGTCCGAGGCTCAGACACAAGCAAGCTCGTGTACAAGTTGGAAAACATCCAGCTGGAGTATGAGACGATCAGAAGTAAGGAGCTGGCCGACGAGGCAACAAGCACTTACACCAGCGGCAAGGGGTTCGCTTATGACCTGGTAATGCGAGATCGGGTGTATCCATTCTCAAAAAGTGGTGACACTCGTATGAATCTTAGGGTTAACCCACAGCGCCGGTCTCTCAAGGGCATCCTCTTGCTGTTCATCAACCCCTACAGCTGGTGCCAGGGACTCTGAGAACTATTTCAATCCCGACATCACCAAAGTGAGTGTCACAGTCAACGGTGTTCCAAACAGGCTTTACAATGAGGGCATCAGTGGTACAGACATGTGGAGAGAGATAACCCGGCATTTTACCCCACACACGGACGGCAGGCCTAACATGAACTTGACCAAATATCTCACAGGCAACAAGTTTGGTCTCTGGATTGACCTGCGGACCATGGCTGACACATCCCTGCACGGCAGCGGCCAACGGCTCGTCAACACACAGGATGGCGTGCAACTCGAGATCGAACGAAAGGGCACAGGCTCTGGAAACGCACTCTGCCACATCTTCACCATCTCAGACGCACAGATGAGCATCATGGGCAGGCAGCTGGAATCTGTACAGTACTAATATACCATGGCCACAAGAAACAAGATCAACTTCTATGCTAAGCCGGCTCCCCTGCCATCCACCGGATATCTATCACACAATGAAATACAAAGACTTCTGGCAAAGGCCCCCTCCCCGCCAGTTTGCAAACCAACTAATATAGGTGTTGGTTATGGACCCAAGAAAGCTGCCATTCAATGCACTAATCGTGGGCCCCACTAACTCTGGCAAGACACAGTATCTTCTCTCCCAACTGGTGGGCCCCTTTAGGGGTTGTTTTGATTACATCGTTTTATTCTGCCCCACATTTGTTAAGAACAAGACATACGATGGCTTCGTGGACCGCGATCCGCACATCTTCGTGATTGTCTGCCAACAGCATGAAATCGAAGACTGGTTGAGGCTGGCGAGCTTCTTTTTCACATGCACCAACACTTTATTCATTCTCGATGACTGCGCCGCCTCCAAAGATGTCAAAGGCCGCACGGGCCAGCTGGTAATCTGGGTTCAGCGCAAGGCATGACGGCATATCCGTGTGGGTCTTGACCCAGCAGATACCAGCATTGCCAAGCCATATCGTGATAACATTGCAGCGATCGTGCTCTTTTACACGCCCTCCAGCAAGACAACCAAAGCCATATTCGAAGATTATGCCGGCGAGCTCTCCCACGAGGAGTACAAAGAGTTTATCACAAGGCTCAAATCCCGCAAGTTCTCCCACCTGGTTTTCTCTTTGAGACACCCGTATGGAATTGAGTACAAGATTTAAACACACATATATACCATGAATGCGCCAACCAGTCTACACAAGCTCACTGTGCTTTCACAGCTTTTGGATGAATTGCACAAACACACACTTGAGGCGCAAAACAAAATTATCAAAGCCGCTGGTGAGGAAGATCTGCGCCTCATGCTTCTAACAGATATCCATTGCGGTTGAATTCTATGCCAGACACCATGGCGGGGCTTATACGAGAGCTTGAAACCCTTTTGCCAGACATCAAGAGAATTATTGAAAAATAAAAAAACACATATGTATACCCTGATGGCTGAAGCAGCTGAAGACCAGGTCGTTTTCGAAGTAATGCAGATGCTGGAGGCACCCCTGGTGCCGCACCTCCACAGGGTTAGTTGGTGACAATGCATTCCTGCCAAACGTGAGAAGCTGGCAATCCTTGTTTCAACTGGCAAGGCTAAAGAAGCATCGGCGTGCAGCTCACACACGATCATGTCAAGCGGTTGTCAGACAAGGACGTTGACAAGTACTGCAAACGGTACGAGGCCTACGTTGGCAACAAGACAACCGAATCCCTAGTTGATTCTGGCATCATGCTCATATCCAAAGGCGTTGGAATGGTGGTCCCGGTTGATGATGTGGAATTGCAGAAAGAACTCAAGAACGACTACATAATCAACCAGGAGCTGTCAAATCTTGCTGGGGCTATTGCCGTGCGATGCGGACGATGGCTGGCGATTGCCAATGCTGCTCTCATCACAACAAAACACATCAAGTTTGAACGAGAGCCTGATCACAAGCCTGATTTGATAGAATTGGAACCAGCCCAACCCACACATCCAACCAGGACAGTGAAGGCTATCCACTTGAGGGACTTGATGAAGTTGGGTTGGGACCTGTGGCTACCTCGCAGCAACCTTGAAGAAACCTGGCAGCAACCTTGCAGCAACCAGGCACATCTAAAAATAAAAACTCACATATATACAGGATGGCCACACCACTCGAGACGATCCCTGAAGAAACTCCAACTCCAACTCCAACTCCAACACCTGCACGGGTTACCTCTGAGGCTCCAAAAACAAAGCCTGCAACAGAAAAGAACCCCGGCCGCGTTGCTTCTGGCAAAAGGCTAGCAGAACGAAACCGCATGGCCCGGGAAGCAAAGAAAAAGGTCGAAGCACAAAAACCTGCACCCTCAACAAGTGAAAACAATTCTCCAACAAGTGGCACAACAAGTGACACAACAAGTGACAGCAACAGCAACTCAATCGTTTATATTCTGGGGTTGGTGGGTTGATTGTCTCTGCTGCTGGTGTTTATTACCAGCGCGAAGCATAATGCAAAGGCTTGGGAGAAAACCAAACACACCACACCACGCAGCAAACACCCCCACGCAAACCCCACCTGCAACACACCAGCAACCCCCATCTCGAATTCCGGTAAGACAAGGAATAAAAAATATGGAATAAAAAAACATATATATACTGACACCATGAATCCTTTCCAAGCTTTGATGAATTCTGCTGCAATCGGAGGTGTGGTTCTTCTTTGGGTTGGACTTAATTTTACCGCCTTTGAAACAGTTTGTGGTATAGCCATGAATAGCACAACAGACCCGAGCCTGAGTCTGAGCCCGAGTCTGAGTCTGAGGATGAGGTCGAGGAGCCACAAGCCGAGTCGAGGAGCCTCGAGTCCGAACCCGAGTCGAGGCAGATGGAGGTCGAGTCTGAGTCAGAAAAATAAAAAATCATATGTATACCGGACACAAACATGTCTGACAACAAGCTTGTGAAGTCTATCCTCGACGCCGCAACAATCACTGGCCTTGTCGCTGGTATTGGTTGGATTGGGAAAAAGACCGTCAAAGAGAACTTAACTGCCGACCCCAGTGCAAGCTTAATGAATTACGTCAAGTTCACAGCCGTCATGGCTGGCACCATCGCGCTGAAGAAATATCTCGAGGACCAGAAAATCCTCCCAGACAACTTAAAACCATATGTATACACAATGGCTTCGATCGCAATAATGGCTCTTGGCGCTGTTCTCAATGCGGCCGCTTTCACGGGCGGCAATTATCTCGCAAAATATCTGTCTGGTGATAACGGAAAGGCAGCAATGGATGAGAAAATCCGACATGACCACGCCCTTTGAACAATACCAAGCGGCTTACGCCAAATACCAGAAGGACCGCACCAAGCTCCTCGACTGGATTGCAGCCAACGATCGGAAGGAACACCAAGCTAGCAAAAACTTCCAAACCACTGACCAAGCCCTAGTCTTGTATAACCAGATGCACCAAACGCAACCAGATAAACAAATCAAAGACAACAAAGAGCCTGTCTTCTCGGACTTCTACAAGCCCAGCCCACAACAGAGAATGGCGAACTTGCGTTCATTGGAGGCACCCTGCTTGCGGGTGGGTATGTGGCTTATCGCTTTCTTTAAAAATTTAAAAAAAAATCCCATATATATACCATGGCTGTCCCCTTTTCTAAAGAAGCTCGTGACGCATTTTTTGAACAGCTTCGCCTTTTTCCAGCATGCCCCTTGGATAAACAAACTGAGGAAGTGACGAAAGTGTTTCAGAAACTTGCTGAAGCAATCCCCGCAGACATGCCGGAAGAATATCATGAA